>JAMXBD010000351.1:0-600000 GCA_024138025.1 Combretum micranthum
AACTTAGAACTCGATAAAAATCTTAGAATAGATTATGAGTAGTAATGAACTCATTCTAGTTTAAAAACCGAATAGAAATTTCTTTGACCTTAATATATACAAAAACAAGATTTCATATCTTGAACTGATAATTCAAGATAATTAGAAGTAGCCCTAAATTTCAAACCCGATAAAATATAAGCTATTAACATAACTTATTGGTATGAAACAATAATCCAAAAATGAACTACTATGATTATAAATGTGCAGTAGATATCATACAAATCAATAATTACAAGTGTAGATCTCAAATAAAAATTTTGAAACCACGTTATACTTGTCAAGGAATTCTGGATCCATTAAGACTTAGTTCATAATTTGACTTATTGGACTTGAAAATTTAATTGCCTAAGTTAAAATACTCAAAATAATTAATCGTGTAAACTTTAACTAAAAATTTGAATATATAATAATTAAAAATTTTATAGTGTTAGATAATTTTTCTTTGATAAATTCTAGTAACTATTATAAACTACAGAGATAAATTAAAATTTGTTAGATAATTTAGTTAATTATATGAAGTAAATAATTAAAAAAATTAAAAATATATATGAAACTCGGTGCAATTTGGAATCACGGCTGCAAGTGGACGTCGGCTGCAGTGGGTTGTGAACAACCCTCTTATCCTTTGTTGTTCCTTCACTTGGATAGCTTTCAGGAGTTCTAAAACAGAGCATAACTCTGTTTTGCTTCCTATATTTTATCTAAGTATCAAATACATCAAAACACTAATTCCGTCCTCAAACAACATCAAAAGCCAAGCCAAATAGCCCTTGGTTTTGTCATAAACCAAGCTGAAATTCAAGCTCAACAAGGTAAGAAATCTTAGTTAAATTAGTTAACTTTTAATATAGCTAAAACTCACTATTTAACCTTTGAGATAGGTTTAATTCTTGTCAAGGAAGGGAGTTGGGTATCCTTTTCCACATCAAACCAAGGTAACTCCTAACCTAACATTAATTTCTTGTTACATTTATGTGTAGGTATTAGGTTGAATGAGTAGTATTAGAGAAGGTTATGTGTTTGGGAAAAAGTAGTTATTCCATTGGTGAATTCAACTAGATGAATTATTGTTGTACTAGAAATGCTTAGATGTTGATGGCTAAGGAAACATCAACTTAGGAATTTTATAAACTTAAGTATAGTAAATTCGAATCTAGGAATGAAGAAGCCAAAACCATGCTTAAATTTCAACTAAACTAGCTTAATTTATGTTTAATGCCCTAGGACCTAATATAAAACTTAAAACTTGATAAAACAAGCGTTAAAAGTATGATTAGGAGTTCTGCATTATAAGAAAAATAATATGAAACAATTCTTAGAAGTTAACACATGTTGATAATTTCATAAGTTGTAAATGGGCTAAGAAAATGGATAAAAGGTTAGATAGTGAAATAAGATCTCTAAATAATACAAATTCTAATTAAAGAGAGCAGATAAGATTGACAGGCAAAGTAAAATAAATAAAAGACTACTACTAACAAAGACATTAAACAATAAGACTTGAATAGAAAATTAATAGAAAAATTTAATGAAGCTTATCTTAAATATAAGAATGAATGTTAAATTAAATCAAAAGAAATCCGAAGAAGCTAAATATTCAATGATAAATACCCTTTTTCTATAGAATCAATACTATAGAAAACCAATATAAGCAACAGGAATCATATCAAATATCAACATAGGACACTTAGGCACTCATAGAAATTCTACATTCTATTTATAAGTATTATTGATGAATATCTTCATCTCAATAGGTAATTTTAACACTGTTGAGGACTTTCCAGTCGATTACTACAACTAAACAATATTAGTAGGTGAGTAACTTAGACTTATTACATTGTTTGTGTTTGTAGTTTAGTTGCATTATATAACAAAAATAATAATAATAAACTCGTGTTGTATGTGGGTTAAGGGCTTTGCTTGCTGTTTGAATTATTTGGTTGCTAAACAATATTGAATAAAAGTGATAATGGAATACTTGTGAATTGTTGTATGCATAGCATGTTGATTGTCTGTATGAAGCTTAAAACCTGAATAAAAACTATTGGTATCATAAATAAAATGAACATGCATTGCATAAACTGCATATACTGCACTATGATTATGTGATGGCCTACTATGTTAGAATTTCGATTCTCTAGTAATGCTTGGTTTTTTCTAGGCAAGAGGCTATTAGTTCTACACAAGATTACCTTTGTTCTGTCGGTTCCATGGGAACTAACTGGTAACGAAGGACGCCGCCCATGGTATCACTGTGAAATGTTTAACACTTAGTGGAGTTTCTAAGGCTTAAAACAGGAAATGAGTGCTTAAAACAAAATAACATAAAGAGATAACTACTGTAGAGATTATGGCTTTCTTATGTACTTAGTTTTTCCCAAGTAGGTAGATCATAGATTGGATTTCCTTTCAACCCTGATGAGAGGGTGTAAATCTCCATCCTATTTAGATTTCAGACTATCCAAGCTTGTAATTGTTCATGTGCTTGAATGTTACATTACATATGTTTAATAATAACTTTTTTTGTGTGATATGTTCTGGTTATTCACTAACCTCGTGGTTTATACTCACACTCCTACAGTCCTCACTAGTTGACTCTTGGTTTGTTGCTTCTAAGAGCTTAGCACCGATAAGGTTCTAAAGCTAGAAGAATTTTTGGGATAGCTCATATCGTATTGCCTAGTTATATGTACCATATGATATTAGAATGTTATTTTTAACATTTGGAACTTTAGTTATATATTGTGATCTGTAATATTTTATTATTCAAACAATAGTTAAAAGATCTATTTATACTTATGTATTTTATTCGTATTCATCATTCTTATCAAGCAACTGAAAATGTCCTTTTGTTAAACCTTTGTCATTTTCTAAGGTAAATCTAGTAATAACATGCGTATGTGATACTGTCTGGATCATCAGACCATATCACAATATACGTGTTACTATTAGGGTACCTTTAGGGTGTGAAAGATATTGAAGTGAATTTAATAGAAACAAGATCACAAGTTTTAGTTAGGACGTATGGAAGTTCAAAATATCATAAACTTTTCATACGCCTTTCAACATGCCCATGGCAATGGGTGTGGCACGATCTATGCCCAATTCCAGGTTCATACGCCTCTTGATACGGGGCATAGCATAAGGCGTGGTGATGTATATATCTTTGATATGGGGTATGGTAAGGAACGTGGTGCTTTATGTTCCCAAATATGTTATCCATAAGCCCTTTGATATGAGGCATGATAGAAGGCATAACACCCTCTATTTTCAAATGTGATCCATACATCCTTTGATACAGGGCATAGCAAGGGGTGTGGTGGATTCTGTCCTCAATTTTTCACACTACCACTCTTGCTATGAGATATGGACTTGTAATCATCATTATGTCTTCTTTCTCTTGTCAAATTCACTTGAATGGAGCCCTATTCTTATAAGTTAGATGTTGGTAGTTGAGAATAACTTCCTTTAATCTCTTAAAGGCCAATGTGTTAAAGGATTTATAATCCAAGCTTAAACTCTTAACTATAAGTATGTGATTTAGTACTTAGATTAAATGACTAATTCAAATCAACTTGGCTAAGACTAAGTAAACATGGAGCTAAATTGATATAAATCTTAGAGATAAAATGAATTAGTAATATAACTAAGCTCAACTTGACTTAATGAACTTCACCAAGCTAAAATGAATTAGATTGGTTAAACTTAATCAATTTGACTAAGTTAAATTGTTAGACTTAAAATTTGCAAATGACTTAGAGATACATATTGAAATATTGATGAATTAGACCATAGTTAGAAAAAGGAATACGTTGCTTCCAATGCATGTTTGCCTAAATAATAAATATTTTATATATAAATGTTTAGATAGTGTTTTTGTATTAAATGATTATAAACAAAGTTAAAAAAAATGCATTAACATACAATGGAGAATTGTCTGTATCTTGGCGGGACGATCTTCGCAACCATAGCGGGGTTCCTTATTTAATGTATGATCAAATAGGATCTTAAAATGATTTTAAGTTTTTGGATAAATGTTTGCTTTTGTTATATGTTCTCTAAAATAGCCTCTAGCTAACATTTTATTTATGTTAGATTTTAATATGAAGGATATGATGATTTGATGCTAACAATGATGTTGAGGATGATGTAATGTTGATGATGAGGATGATTTGGATTCCCAAGAGGGTTTTTATGACTAATCTTAGATGACAAGTGTGTAACAATAACCATATCACGTTGTTTGTGTTTGTAATTTAGTTGCATTTGTACTAATTAAATGTAATTAGCTATGCATGGGGAATTGGGTATCCGTGTGTTGCTTAGTGAATGTTTTGTTTGATAACTCACTAATTTAAAAGAGATCACACATTGTTTGTAATCATAGAGTTGTAATTGCGGAGGATTGTCTATTAATTGATTGGTCACCATCATAAATGGACTTAATATTAACCAACCGGTTAAATTAAACAAATGTATTGCATGATATCATAACTTGCATTAGCATTTATGAAGTATGCATGTCACGTATTATTATTCCTATTCTATGGTAATGCTTAGAGAAATCCAATGAATTTGGTGAAGATTACCATAAGATTACCAATTATACAAGAACTAAGTAAGCTTGAAGGACATTGCTTGATGAGGGCATGGAATGATAATACTTAGGGGCTTTTTAAGATTCTAAGTTGAAGTGGTAGGTGGTTTAATAGTATGTATTTATGAGAACAAATGATTTCAAAAAGAAATCCTCCCTCTTTAGTATTCTAAGGAGAAGTCGAGGTTATGCTAATAATAAATATGTAAATGACAAGAAATTTGAGAAAAGAAATCCCCCATCCTTAGTTCTTAAATTCTTTTGGGCGTGATACCGAAGCCGATCCTTCAACCCCCAAGAGAAGGTGTAAATCCCCATTAGTTTGGATTCTAATCATTTAACCTATTCATGTCATATGATTAAGTGTTGCATTTCATATGTTTGTTAATGAAACTTGTTTGACATTTGTTTGATGTATGGTTTAGTTATGTTATTCACTAAGCCATGGTGTAGCTCACGCCCCTATTATGCAGGAATAGAAGTATCAAGACTAGGCTAAGGCTGTGTAGAAAAGATACCTTGAGAAGAAGATGAAATAAGAATTAGATAGATTGTTTTATATTGAGATTTTGTTTTATATAACATAAGTTTAGATTATTGATTGGATTAGCTTTATAATATGATTCTCTGCAATTTTGATGGATCATAGGAAATTGGATTTCCTTTATTTATCACAAATGTAATTATATATTAGAAGTTTACAAAGTAATTATTCAGGTAGAGTTTTGCAAACTCTGACTTATAAGATAGTTCTCATATTATAGGTGCATACGTGATATGATAACTTCATATTATCCTTCTAAGCCCCCTTTTAGGGTCATGACAAGCAAATTTAGACCCAAATATTGATTAAGTCCAATTTACTGTCAACTATACTAAGCAATCACATGCAACAAGTAGGGCATGTATGTACCTACAATGTTAACTTGTTCTAAACTTAAATCTCTAGAATTCTCTAAATCTAAGTTACAACATATATAATGCACTTGGAATCATTTCGCTTCCATACTCATATCTAAGTCATGTTTCCTATAGTTATTATTCCTATACTATATTAGTATCAAAGTTATTAAACAAATCACTTGAATTTAATTATAGGGTAGTTTAAAGTTTTTATAATATTTATTTAAAATTGTATCATACAAATAAAATGAGAAATTAGTAATTTATTTGGTGATATTTCAGTATCAGGGTTTTACAGTATACGTTAACCTTGAAGAAAAGAATTAAATGAGTTTCATGAGCTTTACAAGAGAATTTTACAAGTTTTGAAGAAATTGTATTGAATACTACCTGAACCTGACCAAATGTGGAGGTCACGTTTTGAGCACTATCTAAACACGACTTTGCTGAGGGTCGTGTTGGAATCAACACGATTTGAATTTTAACCAAGTAGTTAGTTACAAAGTTTGTAGGTAATAATAAACATGCATTTTGAATTTTACTCTCTTTTTTTATTTTTTTTTTTTGTAGTTTGACTTTGAATTGTTTTTTCTTTTACCATGATGTTCATTTGTTGGTAATTATAATTTGATACATTTAAACTTTTTAAGTAATTAATCACAAAAATTAATAATGCTCATATACCAAACATAGTATTTACTCTATTCTTATTATCACCAAATCCATTTGTTTTTCTAATTCATTAAGAATATGCATACATTGACCAAAAAAAATAAAAAAGATTCATCGTTATAATATGCTAGATGAGTGATGGGCAAATGCAATGTTTTTTACATAAACATGCCAATAGTACATAGTTTTTACAAATTATTCAAATGTGAAAATTTTGTCATTACTTATATACTGCTATTTAATTCATAGAGCATGTTATTACTATGAAATTTTTCTCACTATAATCAATATACAGGGTGTTTAAGAAGTTTCAAATTTTGTACCTAAACTTTGCAAAAAAAATTATCAATTTATACCAAAAATTTAAGTGTTTAATTAAATACTTAACCAAACTATTTAAAACCAATTTCACTATCTTCTTAACACCGTTTACTCTATTTGTTAACTCAAAAGAGGCAACATATCATTGAATTTTTATTTCTCTTAACATCATCTACCCTAATAGATTTTTTATTCTACATCGAAGGAAAAAAGAGCAAATAGTGTGATGAAGTATAAAAATAGCAATGAAAAGTTTGACTGTGTATGCAATTAACTACTTTAAAGTTTTGTTGCCAAATTGAATTTTGTGGAATCAGTATCAAATTTAACATTTTCCTAATTTTTAAGTAGTTTTATCAAATCAAAAATCCACTACTATTGTGGTTTATTTATTTAGGTTAAAATAGTATGGTATTCACAGTTGTCAAAGTCACGAGTCAAATATACGTTTCTAAGTATTTATGATTTTTATATTTTTTTATTAATCAAAATGAATGTAAATTAATTACTTGCAAATTTTACATCAAATTATGAATTTAGATGTACGATTCTACACATTTATGATTTACCAGTTTTGTGTGATTTTACACGATTCTACCAATTCTATGCATTCTAGTAAATAGTAAAATTGAGATTTTAACAACCATGTAGTCTTAATATCCATTAAATTGTTTTAAGAGTAAATGTTGCAAATGATACCTAAACTTTGGCAATATATGTAATTAAGTACTCTAACTTTAAAATTGATCAGCTTTGTACCTAAAAACCTTTTATGTACACTAATAGTACATCTGTCATATTGATTAAAAGCATCACATTTGTGATGAAGTTTAACCAATTTGACAGAGGTACTATTGGCACATATGAAAAGTTTTTCAAGTATTATATTTATCAATTTCAAATTCCTTGTATCTAATTGCATATTTTGTCAAAGTTTTGATACCATTCACACATTAACCTTATTATATCTATAAAAACAACTTGGCAATTAGAGGTTTGTTTGGATGGTATGTGTCATGCCCGAAAGGTACCCTAAACGTGGCATCCGCCACATATAATATCAAGACTTAAGAATGACTATCTTAGTCATGTAAAGTTTCGGTATTATATATAAGGCGTCTAACAGTAATAGGAGACACTTTTGGGAAGTGTGGTCTAAGCAAGTAATAATGAACATACAAGAATCTAAAAATAAAATATATCATAATATTAACAATTAAAGGTCTATTACATGATTCTTAGGGGCATACCCTCGCTAAATTCAAGGATCGAAATAACTAATAGTCCTTACAATAATTTAAAATATAATTAAAAATTTTAAAGAATTTTAATCTATCTTCAAAAGCTCTCAAAAGAAAACTTACGCAGATAAGAGGAGACCTGGGTACCAAAATGTGTTCCTGTGAATACAAATATCTATAGGGGCATAAGCTTACGGGCTTAGTAAGTATAATCCGATATTCATACTTAAAACAAAATAACAACTAAGTTTATTAGACAAGTAAATGGGATGCAACAAGCACGTGAGCATACAAGACATATGATTTTCCAGGAGCCATATGTTGCATGAACTACGCCCTTCATTCGGGGTTAGGTATTCTGGCCCGTTACAGCCATCATTTCTTTAAAAAATCATTTTTATAGATCTTACCGGCTTCTATTCGCCATAAAAAAATATGTCGTTATTACCGGCTCCTATTAGCTATCAATTTATGTAGCTTTTACCGGCTCCTACTCGCCACATACATAATATACCGGTTATGTTTACCACCACTATCATACACTTGTCCCACCAATTGTATAATTGCGAATGCAATGTAACTCAACTCATGAAGTGCATGCATCAATTTTTATTTAGAGACTAGCCATTAAATTTCAATTTCTTGCAAGTGACTCACCAGTTTTAGATACTACGACATGCTAATAAACATACAATTTATTACAACAATTCATCGCTAGATATGCTTAATATTCTTTCAACATGTTATAAACACATGCATCTTTAATTTCATCTTTTCTTAAATATAGTGCAACTAAATTACAAGCACAAGCATAAGTATGAAAATTAAGGGAAGTAGACTCACTCACCTATGTCGATACTTCTCTCTTATGGATTAGTCAATCAGTTAATCCACTAATCAAAATAATCCGTCGGATATGGATACTCTTCCTCGGGATCACCTAATCAAGAAGAATACCTATAATGAGCATTTCTTGTTGATTCTATTGTACTTATCAAAACTATGTCGTAAGATTGTCAAAATTCGTATAGAAGACAATTTCAACTTAAAACGGCCATAACTTAGTCATTTTAACTCGGAATTGTGCATATAATATTCCGTTTTCTACCTATTTGAAAAGATCTATCAATTTCTAAAACTATTTTCATCAACTAAGTCATTTGATCTCCGAAAAATGGCGATCAGATTCACCACGAATTTTGCAAAACTTAATTTTGTAATCCTTTCTTCATCTTACAAATACTTGTATAAAGATATAGATACTATAATGGTTGGAAAGACCTTTAAAATGTGTATATATATATATATATATATATTAACTCATATTAAATGCATGAATTTAATGAAGTTGTCTCAACCATGAATTTTTATAAAAGCAAAGTCTTCTAAAAATTTAGAAAAGCAAAAATTTTGAAAATTTCCACTTAGCTTATTAGAAAATTTCTTAAGTTATTTTAAAAAGTATTTTCTCCTTCTTAATTCCATTTCCTTAGTCTTTTAAATTTCGAAAGAATTATTTTTGCTTTTCTAAGTTTCTTATAGCTTAATTTCTAGGGATTAGGATAGTAGTTTTTAAATACTTTTTTAAGTAGTTCAAATCTATCAAACTCTATACTTTCTTGACCTGTCCTAAAGTTTATTTCATTTTTTTGAAAAGAAAAATGATTTCCTAAGTTGTTCATTAATTTTTTTGCTTAAAATCATTCCATTCTTATGAAAGAAATTTTCTTGTGTTTTGTCAAACTAGTTATTTCTTTATATTCCAAAGTATTGGTGGAAAAAATGAAGTTTAGTAAAACTTTTGTTTCAACAAGAATTTGAAATTTTAATTTTAAAGAATACTTTTCCATTTTATGACTTTGTAAAGTGTATGTATATATTGTCTAAAAATTTCTATGTTCTTTGGTTACTAAAATTTATGATGAACTCCTCTAGATTTTTAGAAAAATTTGTTAAGATAACTTCCTAAGTTTTTATTAAAAAAAAAAATCATTTCTTTCATGATAACATTTATTTTGGAAAAGAACTTCTATTTAAGAAAATTTTCCTTCTTTATCTTGTTGAGACAAAATCAATATGTTCATGCATGATCATGAATATGAAATCATGAAATTATGAATACATAGAAAGACATGATAAGTAATAAAATAAGCAAGTTAATAGAAATGTCAAGTATTGAGAACCTTAACTTCATCAAAGCATCTCAGGACTAAGAATAGACTAGTCCCAAAAAGAATAAAGAAAAGAAAGAAAATGTTGTTTTGACTTGATGAGGACAAGTCTAAGACTAGAGACTTGTATTAAAATAACATGAAATAAATAAATAAATTGCATAACTGAAAGTAAAAATAACAAAAAGCTTATATGCTCTAAAGATTATTATAAGTACATAATTATATTTAGTTAAATATACATAGAAGTTAACATAATATCAATAATAATATGTGCAAAATATAATAACAACATAAAATTAGGGAAATAGATTTTCATGAACAAGAATAATACATGAACATAGTATAGCTTCCATAACAACAAGTTTAGAAAACTCACACCATGGTCATGTAAAGTTACATGACATGGTAGAAAGAAATGTGGAAAGAAGAATTTACCTAAAGAGGATTTTGGAGTAATATATGTGTATGAGTTTTGTGTATGTAGAAGAGGATTTGAAAATATTTTGGAAGAGTATTTGGAGAGAGTTTTGAGATGAAAATTTTAGAGAGTGTTGGTAGTGAATTTGTAGGTTATAAACGTGTGAATGAAGTGAAAGAAGATGAGGGTATAATAAGGAGTGAATTTTGAGTGATTTAATTAAAAAAAATTGAAAAAAAATAAGAGAGAGGGAGAAAGGGTGGGGCGCTGGCCTTGGGAAGAAGAGAGGGGGAGAGACAATATTTTTTATATTTTTGTGTATTAAAAATAATAATAATATGTAAGATAGATGTGATATAAACTTATAGGAAAGAAAAAAAAAAGTAAAGATAATAGGTGTATAGAGTGTAAGAGTAGGTGTTAGAAAAATAAAGATGAATAGTATATAATAATAATGAATAGTGTAATGTAAAGTAGATATGACTAGTAAAATACCGGTAATAAGAAAATACGCATATAATTGCGATATCTATTATTTTTAGTTACCTAAAAATTACGAAACTGATATTTTTGAAATCCTTATGTTAAATCGGTCCTAACAGTGTTATCCGAATAATTTTATTATTTCGAGCTTCGGGCCACGCTTTTCGAGAACTGATCCCATTTGCATCTGAAGGACACTCAAAATTCACTGATATGATATTTTTACGTTTTCTTATATTATTATGAACTATTATCACTAATTATTTCAATTTCGTTTCTGGGGCTAAAGAAAACGGGAATGCTGGATCTAAATTCTATGGTTTGTACTAGGCTTTCGTTGACTTTTAGGGTTTCCGATTGACTTTTATTTCTAAGATTAAGCTTAAAAATTAACCGAAATTTCAAGGGCTTACAGTATGTTTTTATCTATATCTTATATATAGCTCATCTAACAAACTTTCTCACAAATTTAAATGAGCTAACTCATGAGCTTTCACAAGCTGACTTAAGATCCTAGACAGTAGTTCAAACTCGGCTCATTCACATTAATCAAACAAGCTTTATATTTAACTTCAGTCCAACTCTTTTACTAAATGAGTTCTAACCTAGCCAAGCCGACTAACTCTTTTACTATTGAGATCCAACTAGTTAAGTCGACTCGAGTCACTTATGAGTCACTCGACTTGACTCATTTGTACCCAATTAAAATATTATTAAGTACACTTTATTAGATATATTACAAAATAAAAAAATATACAAATAATAAACAAGAAAATAAAAAAAATCGTTACAAAGGTTATGCAACTCCAGCCACTTTGGTTTCCACCTTTTGAGGTCGATAAGAATCTAACAAGTTAAAAGTGGACTAAAATTTAACGAAGTTAGATGAATCATCTACAAAATTCATCTCTTGTTGATAATCCTAAAATAATTGATAAAAAAATCTTACTCAAATAGTACAATTAGTGCTAAATGTACGAGTTAACCACAAGAACTAACTCCTAATGTGAAACTTAATTTAATGCCTCATTTTGTTTTGAGGAAAAGTATTTGTTAATGAAAACCATATATATATATATATATATATATATATTGTAAAAGTTTTATTAAAAAGTAACTTATTTTTAAATGTTTGAATAATTTTTTGAAAATAGTTTCATTTATTTGTATAACTGCAAGGTAACTCATAAATTCCAATATAAAAATAAGACCACATATATTATGATGAAAAATAAATCTATTTAAAAGAAAAATATTAAATTATTATTCCACTTAAGTAAATAACATGATAACAGTTTATTAGAATAACGAGAGAATTATTGGTTATTCCTCATAAGTGATGAATTGAAAGAAATTATATTAGAATAGATTTTCCTTCGATCAAATGGATTTTTTTTTTTTTTTGTGGAAATTTTATTTTCTAGATCATGATTTATCAACAGAGGTCAGTGTAAAGGACTAGGGGTGTTCACGGTTCGGTTAATCGGTCAGTGGCCCTATTTTTTTATCTTAACCGTAATAATGGATTTTCAATATCCTGATCTAAACCGATCCATTATGAACGGTTAAAACCTTAACAGTTAACCGTTTCTTTCGGTTAATTTTTTCGGTTTTCAGTTTTTAACGTTTAGCTTTTGGTTATACAGATTTTGTAGTTAATATTTTTCAATATGTCCGTAAAAAAAATTAGAGTATTTTTTTGTATAATTATATTAAAAACTATAAATTAAGAATATAAGACATGTAAATAGTTGTTATATATATAGGTACCATCAATATAATCATCATAATAGCTTTTTACTCATACGTTCTTATAACCTTGATCAATTGAGCTTAACACAAAATCTCAATCAAACACCACCATTCAATTTTCAAATATATATGCATTGTTTTTTCTTATATGAATCATTCATTTAACATAATTCATATTGATAATACTAAAAAATAATCATATGGGTATTTAAATTATATTTATTTATAATTACGGATCGGTTAACGAATCCATCGGTTTCTAGAATCTAAAAACCGAAACCGAAAACCGAAAAAATTAAAAATGCTAATTAAAGCGAAACCGATGGATCGGTTAATTTTTTTCGGATTGGTTTTTCGGTTTCGGTTCGGTTATCCTAAACATTTGGTTTTTTTGCACACCCCTAGTAAAGACCAACATGGCTCATATTTAAAACCAAACATATCAAGTCCTCAGCTACATGTAATCCAGAAGAATTACATGTAAAGCTATCTTTAAAGAAGAAGTTTGTATAGAATGTTTGTCTAAATATTCCAAAAGAACCATTACAAAAACTACTCATTAGGAATAGCATCATACATACTTTTACAAACTTTGTTATCCTTTCATCAACATGATAAAGGACTTTGTAAATATATATTACACACCAAAGGCTGAAGATCAAGCTGTTAACAAAATACATTCAAGTTTTGAAAAGATCCTTAATTAATATTACATCATCCATAAAAGCATCTTTTACTAATCTATTACTAAAACATAGATCATCATGGTCAAGACTACTAATCGTCCCACTCGTTTAGAAATTCCTCAAAATCTGTTCCATAACTCAATTGATCATAAGAGTTGTCCTCATCCATACCTGTAATAGGAAAATGTGAGCCCAAGGCCCAGTACACAAGTAACACAAGCAAATACAAAGTCACAAGCACTCTTAGACAAAATGCAATACAAAAATCATCAAGTTAATTTATCTATATTTAAACTTGTCAATCAATATAGGAGTATTCAAACTCTGGAGACAAGTCGTAGGGAAGCTGGGGGTTTTGATTAACAACAGCTACTCAGGAGATTGATATAGGCAGCCCGATTACATATATCTTATATATCTAACTGAAAAGAAAAATAGCTTCATCTAGGTTTCACAACCATTTCTTATCTTTACTTAACTTAATCCATAATATCATTTTGTTTAACTAGTCCACAAACATGAACTAAATCATATTATTTCTCTTTAAGAATAAGTAAAAGTTATACCGATACTATCAGCCCTATCAACTACTTGTTGAGTACTTTAAAGTGTCATTGCATCAAGACAAAGGTGGTCTAAGCACTTAACTACCATGTTAACATCGTCAGTAGGGTTGTCGCTCCCCAGATTGGATTAATGGCACATGCACAAACAATTTCAAGGACTTTTAAGTCATCTTTGACTAAAGTCAATTTGATTACGCCTAACCTATCAATCAATAAACAAGTTGCTTGGTACCTAAAATGTCTGATAAAAGACCACTAGGTACACTCAACTGAGAAGAAGAATCTGCAAGAAAAGAATTCAATTTGTATAAAATTGAATATTAATCACAAACAATTTCTAAGTTCTTCATCCATTGCAAGACTTAGATAAAAGCCCATATTATTTATAATTTAACATTTGTACACATATCTATATAACACATTTCTTTATTTTAAAATTTGAAAATAAAAAAATTTACTTATTTTTTTAAGGTGCACAACCAAATACAAGGCCATGCATGTACCCATGTTCCCTTCATGCTAGAAAACACAGTGAAATACAAATGATTGTGTTTTGACTTGCAAATTTTGGTCAGAGAGAAACACAACTAGATAGAACATGTCGTGTTTCGCCATGTTTCTATATTATACAACACACGACAACAACCAAAAAGAACACGATTTGATAGGAGGTCGTGTTCCAACCATGTATCATATATGAGCAAATCCTCAAGAACTCGAGAGAAGTATAGCCAAGTGCATATGCTTGTGTTCTACTGTGTTGTCTTAATTTTCTTCTTCATTCAACACGCAATAAGAAGCATGTTTGGATACATGGTTATGTTTCCCTCGTGTTTCTCCTTAGTAATATTATTTCAAGGGTTCGATGAGATACAGCCAAAAGCATTACCCTATGTTTTTTGTTGTGTTTCCCCTTCTAAAAATAAGGCATATTTGTCCTTCACTTAAGCTTCAAACTTTTGTTTTCATAAGCTTTATTCACTTGCCACACCAACTTAATATATATGGATAAACTTCACATCCACCATCAAACAACTCTCAACTTCATATACCACATTTGAAACATCACATAAACTACACTAGCCTACTTATATATCAAACAACTTCAATAACTCGCAAAAATGCATTTGTCACAACTTTAAATCTGTTTAGCTCTATAGACTAACTTAGTTCATCAATATCACTTTCAACTCATAGGGAAACATTAAAACAAAAACTCATCTTCATGAAGAGAACAAATAAATAAATGATCTTAAAAGCTTGGAAAATACACCTTATAGTGCTTTTAACTAGAAGTGGGGTCTTGATGAGAGCTTTAGGTGAATTTTCTTGTAGAATTTTGATAAGAATTTTGTTGTGTTTTGCTTTGTGAACTTGAAATGTTGATTTTGGTATGTTTTTTATTATGATATTGTAAAATTTCTTTGATAATTATCCAACACCTACCTTTGACTTTTGAGGCAGTTAAAGTAAAAAGAAAAAGGCTTTGAAAGAGGCTTAAATCATGGGCTAAATAATTGCAAGAATGGGCTTGAATTAGGTTTGATTTGTTTTGATAGAAAAATTTATGGACTATACTAACACATTCCAACATGCAGTACAACATAATTGCTACATCATGCCAGCATATTATATTTCATTAACTAAACATCTACTATTATTTCATATATAAACAAGCAAAACATATACATACAAATTAATTATGCATAGGAGTTTAGAAATATTTCAGTTGGAAATTCCTTTCATTTGTGAAATTTGGATTTTATTAACTTCGAGAATAATTATGTATATATGGCTTTAGTTTTTAATTGCGAAAATGTATCACTTGTTTAACTTTTAACGTTTTCCTTTTTTTTTTTTTTTTTTTTTTGCCCGCCATAGCTTCATGGGTGTTCATTGCTTGCAAACGACAAAATGATTGTCGTATTTAGGAATAAGCGTAGAATTATGAATTTTCTAAAATCATTAAAGTTCAATTTGGATTATAGATTAACCATATTTCTTGTTTAAGGAAGTATATAATAATAACATGTTATTTCGTATGAAGATTATTAAATTTATTTAAATATAATATGTGTCGATATTATATAAGAGGTTGATAAAGTTAATATATATGCAATTTGTTCTTTTAAATATTACTTAATAATTAATAGTATTATAAAATTACATACAGTAAATACAATGAGTCGGTTTAGTATTTTGAGTGTAGTGTTTGCGTTCTAACAAAAAAAACTTTTTTTACTAATAAGTACATATTACTATTTCTTTCTAAAAGGTTTGATTTGATTTATTAAAAATCAGGTAAATTACATCGAAAGATCATAACGTTGGAGATACATTTGAGGTCACAACATTTTGAGTAATTAAAAAATAGTCATAATGTTTAGGAAGTATGTTAATTTGAGGTCAAATTTCAAATAGTTAAAAATTAAGTTATACATTTAGAAAAGTGGGTTAATAAGGTCTCCTTTGACATGTATCTAACACTATCAGTCTTCTGAGTTTTAATTTAAATATTATCCTATTGAAACATGTCAATGGTAACCTCAATTGACTTACTTATTTAAACATTGTAAGTTCTTCTTAATCATTTAAATATTTTGACTTTAAATAACTTACCTCAAACATTTTGATCTTTCAATATTATTTATTATTAAAAATATGGGAAAATAAGGATGCATTCAAACAACAGTGAAGAAACAAATTTGAGAACCAAATTTTGAAAAAAAATTAAAATTAAAATTAAGGTAGGTCAAAAAAAAAAAAAAAGAAAAAAACACAAAGGATATAGGGCCGTCAAAACAACGCATCGTCCATAAACAAACCACATGAAAAGATGTCTAAAACAAATATGAACCAAGGGAAAAAAAAGATTAAAGGACATAAGTGTTTTAATGGCAGTTTTAGGCTTGTGATGCTTCATGAGTTGTGCAAGTCAACCGAGAGCAACTTATGGATGAAAGTTTCTTAATTGCAATTTACGCAAGTCTAGCAGAATTAGTTGACAATCACTTTGCAAGATTAATTTGATTTCTTAGCTGAGTGTAATCATTTCTTGTTTATTTGAAGTGCGCATGCAAGAGGGCAAGAATACGCCTCTATGGTTTATGGAGTGTTCTAATACAGACAAAAGACTAAAATCTCATCAATAATTAAAAGGTCCACTTGCTATAACAGATACTAAACTTTTACAGAGAAGATATATACGTTCCATAATACTTGTTTGATGGGTTAAGGTGTTAAGAAAATTGTATGGTTAGTGAAAATAATCAATTTGGAAAAGATTAAAAGTTTGATTTGATAAAATAAAGAGACTAAAGAATGGATTTAGAGGTGCCAATGAATTCGCCTTTCCTTAAAGAATTTATATCTCTATATTAAGTTTGTTATGGGATTTGAATACGAAATTTCTTCAAGATGCAACAAAATCTTGATACTCAAAATCTAAAAATTGTTCAACTATCAAACCTCACCTTTAGATTTAAATATGAAATATTTGTTTTTTATTGCAATTTTTAAAGTAAAAGAATACATAAAACATAAAACACTAGAAATTCATGAATAACTCTGTGAAATTGGATGGACGCAACATATAGCGTTTTTTTTTTTCTAGGATGACGTTTTTACTACCATTTATATTGACCAAAGTCAATTTCTTCATTTAGCCAAAAAAAAAAGAGACAATTTCTTCATGTTTTGCATGAACTTCCGATTTACGAATTCTTATTCCTCAAATTAATTGGCTAATGGCCCCTTTGCTGATGTATCTTTAAACTTAGTAAAAAAATCATACGTTTATTCTCTGATTACAGAAACTGGTATATGACCCAAGGATTGATAGTTGGTGCTAATTTCTAAAACCTTAGACTCCACATACTTTTTCATGCAAAGCAGGTAGTTGTTAAAAACTTGCTTGTTTTATTATGTGTGTGCATGTGTGTGTAGTTTTGAGAGTCCTCTCACTAAGCCGCATTTTTTTTTTTGGGTAAAAACACCAAAAAAGATATTACTCATACTAGTAATAAACAAATACAGCCCAAAGGAGAAAACGTATCCTAAGAAATAAGCAGAAAACAAAACTGAAGAACCTCCCTAAAACTATTATTATAGAGATGTTATATTGCTAACTACTATGCATATTTTGATCCCCTATACAAGTATAATTTTCAAAAAAACATCCTGACAAATACATAGACTATAAAGCTAACATTAATATTTTCATTCTTGAAGATCTTCAAATTTTTGTCTTTCCAAATGTGGTAAACAACTGTATTTAACATTAATCTTCTTATCCTAGCTAGTTTACTCTTTCCTTTAGCTTTATTGCTAAACCAACTGATTAATCTTCCAAAATTCTAAATGTTGGTATGAATAGCACATGCAAGAAGAAGAATTCTCCATACTTGTCTAATAAGCCCACAGTTATAAAAACAATTATCGATTGTTTCTGTTCCATTATTGCAGAAAATGCAACTATCATCGTCAATGATTCCCTATTTTTTAAGTCTGTCCCTGGTTTTCAATCTTCTTCTAAATACAAGCCAGAGGATGAAATTATGTCTGGGGATTCTTCTACCTCTCCAAATGAGATTAGTCCAGCTAATATGATCAAAAGAAGGCCTCAAACATTTGTATGCATTAGAGATAGTGAACTGACTAGAATCTGATCCTTTCTACTTGATAATGTCATCTTTATTCTACTGAATCATAACATGGCTCATAATGTATTCCCAAGCATCAATTGTATTAGCATCAATGGGGTCAGGGAAGCACCAAGTGTCATTTCTCTAAAGCTCAAAGACTTTAGTCTTCTTAGAAATTCCATAATCCTTGATAGAAACATTAGGAAACTTAGCACTAACTAATTGCCCTTCTATCCAAGGGTCATACCAAATGATAAAGTTCTACCATTACCAATCTTGTAGTAAAAAAACTGCATGATTTTTCCTAAGTTTTAAAATCCTCTTCTAAATCCAATTAGTGTCAGTGGTTTTAGAAATCCCCCAAAAGATAGATTACTTAATTTTATTAGTACTACACCAGTGAGTTTGAAAAGATTGCTGACTAGTTATGAGCTTCCAAATATGCTTACTTAAGGCAGCTTCATTCCAACAAGTAATGTTCTTAATGCCTAAACCTCTAGCAGCCTTATTTGCAGACATCATTCCAAGATAGCACTATAGTGATTTGAATCCGTATTTTGCTATCCATAAAAACCTTATGCAATACTTTTCAATATCACGAACAGCTTTTTTAAGCAAAAGAAGAACTGAGGACCAAAATACATGCATGCTCATGAGAACAGCATTGACAAGTTGTAATATTCCAACAAATGATAAAGATCTAGTACAACAAACCTAGATTCTATAGATGATTTTGATGACAATGCTGTTACAATCATCTTTAGACAGCTTAGAAGTGATGAGGGGAATGCCTAGATACCTCATAGGAAGCTGGCCTTTAGTGAATTCCAAGCAATTCAAAATATTATGCTACATTACAGTTGAAACTCCACTAAAGAAGACATGACTTTTGTTTTTATTAACCTTAAGACCAAATACAGTAAAGAAATGCTTAAAAAATGGATTGGAATTGAGATACAGAAGCTAGATTACCACCACAAAACATCATCAAGTCATTAGCAAACATTAGGTGGTTTGATTGAAGAGTTTTGCACTTAGGATGAAAAACAAACTCTTTATTAATCTGACTAGCTAGGGTTCTGCTTAGATACTCCATACTCATGACGAAGATTAAGGGAGACACGGGATCTCCCTATCTAAGACCTTTCTTCCCTTTAAAGAAAACACCAAGGCTCCCATTTACCATGATAGAAAAGCGAATAGTTTTAATACAAGTCATAACAAGGGAAGGGAAACCTAAACCCAATAAAACTTCCTCCACAAAGTCCCAAGCAATAGAATCATAGGCTTTCTTAAGATCTATTTTAAAAACACGCCTAGGACTGCCCTCATTCTTGTGATAATTCTTGACAAGATCATGAGAAATCATTATATTATCATATATAGACCTATTTGCTACAAAAGCACATTGGTTAGAAGAGATTAGGTATTGTAGAATAGGACTTAATCTTGTAGCTATGATTTTTGTAACACATTTATAAAAGATAAAACAACATGCTATAGGTCTAAAATCTCTCAAATATTCAACATTAGAGATTTTAGGAATGATTGTAATAGAAGTAGAGTTAATTTATTTAAGGATTTTACTAGAGTTGAAGACATCCTGAATGGCCTTCACAAGATTTTCTTTACAATACTCCAGCAAGTTTTGAAGAAAAAACTGTTAAAACCATCTATGCCTGGAGATTTATTAGATCTAATAGAGAATAAAGCATCCTGAACTTCCTTTTCTATGATAGGTTTCATGAGAGAATCTACATCTTTTTTTAACTTGGTTTCCCCTGTCAAGGACTTCTGTCAAAGCATGATCTTTGATTCTGTTATCCTCTCCAAGCAGGCTTTTGTAGAAATCAGTCATAGCATCTTGAATTTTGTGCTGCTCCTCAATAGTAGTGCCATCTTCAAGTTTGATTCTAGAAATATGATTTCTCATATTCTTGATCTTTACAAATTATGGAAGAATTTGGTATTATTATCTCCTTTCAATCTACTAAATTCTTGATTTTTGCTTATAGATACTTTCTTCTGCCAAATTAAAGTTCTAAGCTGCTAAACCATATTTCTTTCTTCTATTGCCTTGGTATTAAGAGGATGCAATTGCAGTTTGTTTTAGGCTTGTTCAACTGCTTCTCTTTGAGCTTTGATTCTAGCAGAAATGCCGGAGAACTGTTTACCATTGAGTTCTTTTAATCTATCTTTAATTCTTTTTAGTTTCTACATAATCTTATACATAACATGCCCTATATCTTGCTTTCCCCATTCTTCAGAAATCATAGCACAAAAAGCAGGATGATAGGCCTAAGCATTGAAAAATCTAAAGTTTTTCTTACTATTCTGTTTATTATTAAAAGATACTAAAATAGAAGAGTGATCAGAAATTCCTAGATGTAATGATTCAGCATTAGCAGCAGGAAAAGTGCTAATCTAATTCTAATTAACTAAAGCTCTATCTAACCTTCTATAGATTCTTTGATCTCTAGACTATTTGTTTGGCTAAGTAAAATAAAAACCTCCACATCTAAGCTTAACTAGATCAGCCTTCAGCAAACAATCTTTCATTTCATTTAGGTGGTAATCATCGAGATCAAGCCCCCTAATTCTATCATCATTGCTCATAATGGCATTGAAATCTCCGTGGAGGAGCCAATCATCATTACTAGAGCTACTAATCAAAGAAATTTTATTCCACAACTCTTTTATGTTAGCAATTTGATTAGCACCATAAATCACAGACCACTTGAACTGTTTATCATCAATAATAACATTACAATTCACTAGCTAAGTGGAAGAATCAATAATAATCAACTTTAGTAGTTTTATTGAACATAATCCCAATTCTACATTTTCAAGGTTAATGAAATAATCCTAACCCATTAAATTCAAATTATACCAAATTTTATTAACATTTTTCTTTGGAACTCTAGTCTTTAAAACTCCAACAACAACAATCTTATTACTAACAAGCAGTTTTCTTAATTCTGCTTGTTTAATTAGGTCATTAAGACCCCTTATATTCCAGGATAATATCACTTAGCTCTATCTAGAGGTCTTGATGACCTCTTAGATTGAACTCTCTACTTTAACAACTCCTTTCATAATACTGGGGCTTATGACTTTACGTCTCAATGCATTTTCATAATCTATAGGTGAGACAGTAACCATACCTGAAGAAGTGGATTTCTCTCCTATTTTGCCTTTGTTTTTCTTATTGTTCTGCACTAAAGTGAATCCTTCTTCATCTGAATTCAATTCCTGGTTCTCAGAATTGGCAACAACTATAATGGTTCCTTTATCATTACTTAAAGTTGAAGCTAACCCAATCTCTTTGAGGATCTCTGAATTAATAGATTCTATCTTTTCCTCTACTTCATTCTTAGTAGAAGTTGATGGTACATCTAGGTTCTCCTTCTCAATTTTTTCAATCTATTTCTAAACTACTTTATCCTTCTTATTGCAATTTCTCGGAGTATGTCCTAATTTATGACATTTAGCACAGAATATTGGCCTCCATTCATACTCAATTGACCATGGGAACTGTGTGCCAAATTCATCCTCAAGGGTAACAAAGTCAGGAAAATCTCACTGTATATCCATATCAACAAGAACCCTAATATATGACAATTTAGCCCTAGTGTTGGTGCATTGGTTAGTAAATAGGGGCGTACCGTGAAGGCTGGCTATCAACTTAGAGACTCTTTACTCTAATATTCCCATTGTAATTTGGTAATTTAATCCAAATGGGGACTATAGATACATCACTCATGTCAAAAGCCATTTTTCTTTTCCACTCTTGCAGCAATAGTGGGCGTTGATCAAATGTAATGTGTCTATCCTCTAATGCTTTCTATTTTCCTTTTGCTGAATCAAATTGAAACAGAATAAGGTTAATCTTAACCATTGTAACACTAAGAAGGCCAGTGGATCTCCAGCGATTGAAAGAAAAATTCTTTAGTTTCTTGAATCGTAGTTGAAGACCAAATACAAACCAATTAAGGCGTTCTTCCAATGATTTGCTTCTTTGATAATTTCCATTGTTTTCAATCGAGCAACTCTGACACCATTAGTAACTGCAAGGGGAACATAGTGAAGAGTACAATCTTCTGATCGTATACGGTTTGATTTGAATAATCCCACCCAATTAGGAGACTTATCTTTAGGGTTTTGACTTTCATTTGAATCCTCACCACTGTTATCAAAATTTAGGGTTTGTATTTCAGTGGTTGGGTGTTTAGATAAAACTTGTGTAGAACTAGGGTTTATCGAAATTAATTGTTGTGGGTTTTCCATAGAAAAATCAGAAAATTGATTGTTATTAATGTTATGTTGAGAATTCTTTTCTCTTTGATTTGGTTTCTTCACCATGGTAAAATGGTGTATGTTAGCATGGGGATGCTATCATGCACTGAGAGAAAAGGGAATAGAGAAAAGAAAAAAATCTTTTTGAACCATAGTTTTTGCTCATACCTCAATAGATTTATGTATATTTCTAGTTGTTAATGCTACAGATAGTTTGGAGGATACCCTCAGTAAGGTTCTAATTTATGGATTGGGCGAGATAGGAGGGCAATGGAATGGTTTATTTTATTTTTATTTTTATTTTTATTTTTTTGTTAAGACTACAGTAATACCTAACTAAGCCCTAGAGACTCTTTATTTTTATATCAAAACTTGTTTCTATTATGAAGTTTAGTTCTTGTTGCATGTGTTATATATAAATCTTCAATGTCGGTAGACGATTCATAAGTAGTCAATAGGAATTAGGACACCAAGAATGAAGTTCTTTCACCTCGAAAGTACTTATGGCAGGTTGTCACAATTAGGTTACCTTTGAGGCCTGACATGACATTTTTTACTTCCGTTTATATTGACGAAATTCATTTTCTTCATATTCTACATGAACCTCTAGGTTTACGAATTCTTATTCTTCAAATTAATCCGCTAATGATCCCTTTACTTGTGTGTTTTCACAATTAGTAAAAAAAAATTATATGTTTCTTCTCTGGTTATATGTGTCTTATTTTAGATACCAAAATTCACTCATTAAGATGACATACTATTGGAGGTAAAAACACGGAGATAACGTGTTAACCATTTGACCTCAATTTTGATTCTTTTTCCAGATATTGTGTATTCAAATTAATTGTGTGCTTTTTATCACTTTCAACTAATTTTTCTTGATGAAAGCTTAAAGAAATAATTATAGTTGTGGTATTTAAGTTAGAATTGATGTGTGATCTATATGTTTTGATGGTATTTTGTTATAATCGAGCTCGAATTGAGCATTATGTGTTACAATAATAATTTTTCTAGTATCTTTATCAAAGTCAAATAATCTCATATATTTTAGTAGAAATTTTTCTCATTAAGTAGCTGTGCAATTTGTTAAACTTGAGAGTTCAATATGAATTTTGATGAGACAAGTTAATGCACAATCAACTATTTATCTATTGTAAAATACACTTAATTAGTCAAATATATATGTATGTGCTTTGTGCGTGTTCATAAAGTTTTCTACAGGTTTTAGCAGAAACAGGAACACGCTGAGAGCAAGCCAAAACAAGTGTCCAAGGCGTGGCAAAGCTAAGGCCAAGGCTCAACAAGCTCAAGGATGCCAAACCAGTGGTCGAAGGGTAAATAAGTCAAGAGATCAAGGCTCGACATGGTTAAGTCTAAAGCATGACGAGGTAGAGAGGCGATCAGACTTGTCGTGAGTCACGTTGAGGGCTCAGAGTGTTGAAGTTTAAGCCGTGATAGTTCAAAATTTGAGACTCAAATAAGCACATGTGTGAAAGGCAATCGAGGGTAAAAGGTTGGGTACAACAAGTAAGGCATGACAACTGTTTTAAGCCACGACAACTTAAAGTCTAAAACTAATGAGCTAAGAAAAAAGTCGTTCAAGCGCATTTAATGTTTAGCAGATTATAGACGTTGTGTCTAATAGATTTTGAATTTCAAAGGCTATTTATATACAAAGTTTAGAAGATCAACAAAAAAGAAGAACGAACTGCTAAACTCTTTTATGAACTAATTTTGGCGATCAAAACAAATTCTTTTTCTTTGCTCTCCTATATATAATATCTGCAAATATTAAGAGAGAGAAAATTTACTCTAGTGGTTAGCTCTTATTTATTACTATTCATATAAAAGCACTTAGAAGAAGGGGAATTCTTTATTTCCTATGGGTGTAATATTGCTCGTTTCGAGCCAACTCTTGGATATCAATGTAGTGATGGTGAAGACATCAAAATAGGCAATTGGTGGACTGTGGAGAGTAGGCAAAGTGTCAAGCTCCACGTTAAATCTTGTGGCTTGATTTTTCTCCATCTATATTTCTTTAAAGTAGGCATTATATCTATTGTCTAGTTATTTGCTGTAAAACTAATTGATTTTTTAATCTGCTATTTTTCAAATTTATTATTTCAAATTTTTGAGCAAATACTCAATACCCTCTTCCCCTTCTAGAGTATATCGTGTGTCTTATCACAATTCACATCTTCTTGTAATGAGTTTTTTTGCCCCCTTAATGTATGACCAATTAAATTATTGCAGCACTGTATATCTCAGTTCATATCTATAATTCATATAGGTAATGAAACATGGAATTCAGGAAATTGTTGTAGGGGGATGTTAGTCGCTTTGAAATTTGCTAATTATTCAAGCTTTTCTCACAAATTGACGATGTATTAACTGTTCAAAATGATAGGTTATTTATTTGAGAAATCAAATGCCTCTTAAACTGGGCATCGATTTGTAGATGGGGCGATTCTGTGGAGGGAATGGTCAATGTTATCCAAATCTAACTAGAGTTAATTACAAAAATATAGAATGTGTTTTTGCATTTTTATAGATAGTTAATTATGTTTTTATTCTTAATAAATACATCACATGTATTTGGTTTTTTTATAATAATCAATCATTGTTTTTGTCAATATTAACGCAGAGTGCATATAAATATAAGTTATGTATTTGTTGTAAAAAACGTAGGTAGTATGTATCGTTATTTGCAAGAGTACTAAAATATATGGTTTTTTTTTTTCCTTTTTCCCTTTCTTTTGGCCATCACACCTTCCTTTTTCCATTTAAGTTAATATTGGAGAAATGGCAAATATTATGATTTTCATTTTCTTAAATTAAGGACTTTTTTTTTTTGCCATAAAATTAAGTATATGTTTGCTTCATCATATTCTGGTCAGTTTAGTATAATATTTTATCATTTTCAAACAGATATTTGTCAAAAAATAGATATTGATAAAAAACTAATAGTTTTAATAATAAACAGATCAAACAAATACGATACAGATAAGTTACAAATAAAAATTTAATTTAGATAGGATGCAAATAAAAATTATACAATCCAAATAAAACCTCCGAGACCTAAAACATTACTAGGCTAACATATTCTTTGTAGACAAGTGTTAAACTTTCTTTGAACCTTAGGTCTTCCAACATAGGTTCTTTTTTTTTTTTTTTTTTTTTGGTGGGGGGAAGCCTTACTAACTTACTATTTCAATCTATGCATTAATGTCATTTCTTTTTTCTTCCCCATCCCACATATATCCAAATCAGCCAGCTGGTATTCTGTTTTTCATTTCAAAAAATAAATAAATAAATAAAAGAACCCAAAGACTTGAGTGCTTTTCATTATTTTAAGCCCACTGAACAAGTTTATTACCCTTGACCAATTCAAACCCACTTTTTTTCGTTATTTTCTATTTCCCAATCAATTCAAACCTATTAAAGAAATATAGGAGGCCACTTGCATTCTTGTCCAAAAAAACACTATATAAACAGTTTAATTATCTTTATGATTAATATATACTATTGTACTCTTCTCTATCTAACATGGCACTTGCTATAAAATTTATCACATATACACTTCTTGTATGGATCGTTATTCTCTTAATTTCAACTTATCCTACTTTGATAGCTGCTCGAAAAGGCACTCTCTGCTCTACAATTTTGCTACTTCCGCACAAAATCCATGCAGCTTTAATTTCGCAACGTAGGATGAAAATAAACTAAAATACATCTTTCACTCCCTTTTCTCTCTTTACCTATGTAGGTCGGTTTATTCCTCCTCCTGGCTCTGCCTCTGCTTCTGTGGGGCGAAGTATACCAGGCAGAGGCCATTTCCCATAACTCGGATTTCATAAAGGATTACTACATCGTCTTTAGATTAATACCAGCCATTCTCCGTTGGTTTTTTTTGGCTCCCTTCTCTCTCTTTTTTATACATTGGTATCTAAATTTTAGTAAAATATGTAATTAGATACTTAAACTTTCAAACTGGTCAATTTAATAATTAAAAAACTTTAAAATTAATTATTTTAGTATCTAAAAGAATTTAATAGAGATAATATTGAGATGTACGAAAAGTTTTTCAACAATCAAATTGATCAATAGGTACTTTATTACATATTTTATCAAAATTTAGGTATTATTCGTGATATTAACCATATATAATATATACATATATATTTGTCTTGAAGAAAAAAAGAACTAATCGTGTTATCAAGGATTTATGAAGGTTCCGTGATGACGATGTTGCATTATAATGAAACAAGCTTTTGTTTCAGGGTTTTGCTCAGGGCTTAAGTGCTTTTTCTTTCCTCCCATCCTTTTTCTTTTCTTTTCTTTTTTTAATTACAAATATATGACATATACTTTTCCATTTTAGAAAATTCATGATGCGTTTTCTCTTATCGAACAATTACATGAACATGTGTTGATTGAATATTGCTCTAAAATAATTAATTTAATAAAACAATGTTGTTGAAAAACTTTAATTAAACAGTATAATAGAACATATTTAAAAAATATTGGAAATTCAAAAATAAAATTAGCCAAGCAAAAAAAATTATGAGCCAAATTATATTCCTACCTCATCTCTTAAACCATCTTTATTAGAGTTGCTTGGCACAAGAATCTAGGTCAAGCAACTCCATATAATCAATAAAGCAAAGTTCTTGACACAAGAACCAATATGAAAGTTGCTTAATTAAGCAACTAAAAAAGTGAATTCCTTAACTCACTTCAAGTAAAAAAATTATTAAAAAATACTACATAACTCTCTTAAAGTAATTTATCGATAAAGTATAAAGTTGCTTGGTAATAAAAGTTGTTTAAGTTGCTAATGTAGTATCTTAAACAACTTTTTAAAAAAATCACCATTAGAGATGCTCTTAATGATTCACTTTAACGTAAACAAATGGAATAGCGCAATTTATTAAAGCGATTAGATCGATCGCTTGTTAGTCTTCATTGAATAAATCACGAATTTGTGATTGAGCAAAGCCAGTGACGATGATTTATGGTTGCCCGTATTCCCTTGATTTAATTTTAGATGGAAATGAAAACGTGAGTCTACGATATCAACTCTAGCAACATTTATGTAAAGTAATTCCTAGTAGAGAGGATTTTCTCTGGATCAAGTTATTGTTTTTGTAAGTTTCACCTTCTGAATCTCGAAGAAGGTAGAAATTCCTTTCATTGTTGAAACTTGAATTAAATAAACTTTTAACCGTTCAAGCTTAATGGGTTTTTATTGCTTGCAATAATAAAAATGATAGTTGAATATAAGAGTAAGCCTGGATCAAGTTGGTTCAATTTTTATTTTGAACTAAACCAAATCATAAGAATTCGATTTGGTTTGAAGTTAATAGTATGATTCGAAATATGAATTTTTTTCGTATCATTAAATTGATTTGATTGATTTATAGATTGAAACATATTTTGTAGTTTAGGAAAATATATATTAATAACATATAATTATTCATAAAATTAGCAAAGTAAATCTTCTGAGTTGACCTCAGTATTTAAACTGTTTTATGTGATAACAAAAGATTTTTTTTTATGATACAAGTAAAATATTACTATTTCTGTCTAACCAGTTTGATTTGGTTTATTAAAAATTTGGTAGAATAAGGATGAATTCAAACAACAGTAAACTAATTTGGAGCCAGATCAAAAATAAATAAATACTGATAAAACCTTGTTTTTAGAATAAAAAACAGAGGAATACAGAGTTAAAGCTACGCGTCCTCCAGCATTAAAACTACTTGAAAGAGATATCTAAAACAATTATGGAAAAAAAAAAGATTAAAAAAACCAACAACGGTTTTCAATAGCAGTTTACGCTTGTGAAGCTTTACAACTCTATGCAAGCCATCGAGTCCTCGTTTCATGGACAAAAGTTTCTAAATAGCAGGTTAGAAATGGATAAATTATATTGGAAGGTCATAGTATTTGGAATAGATTATTTTAAGTAGTTTATTTGATATCATAATATTTAGAGAAATGGATCAATTAAAATCACTACTAAAACACATTAATAGAAAAAAATTAATTAAAAATCAAAAAGTCACCACTGTATGAGAGATGTCAATAGTAATCTCAATTAATCACTTTTTTAAACGCTGTAATTTCAAATGGACCACTAATTTCAAAAAAACTTACATCCAAACTTTATAGCTTTCCAATATAATTTACTCATTCAAGTTGGTTCTAGCAGAATTAGTTTCCAATATACTTTAGCAGGATGGTCATACCAATTTTGCTTCTGTAACTAAATGTTTATCACTACTGAGCTTGAAAATTTGTCAATGCGCCATAAGTCTTGTCCCACCAGGAATGACACATAAAGCAACACAAGCAACTCAAGAGCATTTACAAAAGTGAGCTTCCACGCTATGTGTAAATTGTCAAAGTTTCAACAACGTGATGAGTAGCCAATTGCTTTGAACTTTCACGTTTTATGTCGCAATCGGAGAATATGCCATGTTTACATCAAATTAGTGGATTGTACCATAGCGTATGTATCATCATGCGTCCATCCAGCTTCATGAACATTTACAAAAGTCAACTCGATGAACTTTTATTAAGAGCAATACCACTTTTATGTTCAAATGGATAAATTCATCAAACTAATTGGTTTAAATAAAAAAATATCCAATAAGAGAAATTTACTATACCTCATTATTTTATAACTTATAGTGTATGCAGTACACTCCAGCTAATAGGGACTTGATTTTACTAGTTGTAATATTCAAATCAATTAATAACACTTAAAATTATTCTTTTGGCTTACTTTCACTATATATACATATATGTATGCATATGCATATTTTCATTGCATATATTTTTCTACATTTAAATATACTCATATATATTTAAGTTAATATCATGAATGATACCTAAACTTTGACAAAATATGCAATTAAATACATATCTATACTTTGAAATTGATCAATTTAATACATGAGCTTTTATATAAATCAACTTAGTACTTAAAACATATTTTCGTACACGCCAATAGTATATCCATCTAATTCTTTTAAATAATATATTAATCAATTTTAAAGTTTTTAGGTACCACATTGATTAATTTTGAAATTTATGTACAAAATTGATCGAACTTAATTATATATTTTACCAAATTTCATGTATCATTATAACATTATCATTGTATATTTATTTACATATGTACACCCATATACTTGTGTATATATATATATATATATATATTTCAGTCGAACTGAATAATTTGTATTTTTGTTTTCCAAAAGAATAAAATAAATAAAAATCCCTCATGATTCCCAATTCACATATATGTACTTTACCAGACTGTGGTGGCCCCTGGCCGCTCCCGATTGTGGTAGATGCAACATATAGCATTTTTCTGGGGGCGGCTCTTTTATATTGACCAGAGTCAATTTCTTCATATTTTGCGTGAATTTTCTGGTTTACGAATTCTTATTCTTCAAATTAATTGACCAATGGTCCCTTTGCTTGTGTAATTTTACACTTAGTAAAAAATTATATGCTTATTCTCTGATTACATGTGTTTTATTATTAGTGCCAAAATTCACTCATTAAAAGAGCATATGGTCGAGGTGAAAACATGGAGATAACATGTAAAACATTCGACCTAAATTTTGATTCTTTTTCTAGATATTGTGCATTTAATTTATTGTACGTGCTTTTCATCACTTTTGACTAATATTTTATGGTAAAAGCTCGAGGAAATACTCATAATGTGGTATTTAAGTTAGAAATAACATAGCTAATAATATTGTAACATAATAGAATCACTCCTGATTTCTTAAATAATAGGTATTAGATTCGAATCTCGTCCTCTCTTTGTAATGACAAAAAAAAAAGAAAAAACTTAAAGCTGAATTCGAATTACTCGTTATGTTATAATCATTTTTCTAATAGAATCATTGTTCCAAATGCAATTGTATTGGGAATGAATCTTATTGAAAATAGATAAGGGGGGAAGAAGAAGAAAGACAAAAAGAAATTGGCTTATCACCCTCCTGCATCTAAAATTATTAGTAGTACCTTTATCAAAGTCAAGGAGCCTCATATATTGCAGCAGAATGTGTCTCGTTAAGTAGTTTTGCAATTCACATCTTCATGTAATGAGATTTTTTTCCCCCTAATGTACGGCCAATTAAATTATTGCAGCACCACACATCTCAGTTCATACCTATAATTCATATAGGTAATAGAACATGGAACTTAGGAAATCGTTGTATAGAGGTGTTAGTAGCTTTGAAATTTTCCAATTATTCAATCTTCTCTCTCAAATTGACGATTTATTAACTGTTCAAAATGATAGGTTGAGAAATAAAATGCCTCTAGGCATCGATTTGCAGTTGGGGCAATTGTATGGAGGGAATAGTCAACATTTTACAAAACTAACCAGATATAATTAAAAAAATATAAAATGTGTTTTTGCACTTTTACAAATAATTAATTTGTTTTTTAATTCTTAATAAATACATTACATGCATTTAGTTTTTCATAATAATCAATCATTATTTTTGTCAATATTAGCATAGAGTGCATAGAAATATAAATTATGTATTTGTAAAAAACATTTATTTGTAAAAAAAGCAAGTATTATTTATCATTATTTGCAAAAGTACTAAAATAAATCTTTTTTTTCTAGAAAAGACAAATATATTGATTTTCATTTTTGTTAAATTCAAACATTACTAGAGTGACATATTCTTTATAAACAAGTCCAAAACTTTTTGGCCAAAAAAAAAAAAAAAAAGTCCAAAACTTTCTTTGCACCTCAAGTCTACCAACTTATTATTTCAATCTATGCATTAATGTCATTTCCTATTTCTTCCTTCACCAGACCACAACCACATATATCCAAATCCAGCTAGTATTCTGTTTTTCACTAAAAAAAAATAATAACAAATTTAAAAAAAAATAAAAACCTAAAGACTTTGAGTGCTTTTAATTTTTTCAACCCAATTGAAAAAGTTTATAACCGTTGACCTATTCAAACCTACTTTTTTGTAGTTATGTTTTTACTTTCCAGTTTGAATAATTCAAACTTACTAATGAGTATGAAAGAAAGAAACATAGGAGGCCACTTGCATTCTTGTCCAAAAACACTATATAAGCAGCTTGATAATCTTTAAGATTAATATATAGTATTGTACTTCTCTGTCTAAAATGGCACTTCCTATAAAATTTATCACATATGCACTTCTTGTATGGATCCTTATCCTCTTAATTTCAATGTCTCCTACTTTGGTAGCTGCTCGAACAATTTCAGGTACTCTCTACTCTACACTTTTGCTAATTCCGTAAAAATCCATCCAGCTTTAATTTCTCAACGTAGCATGAAAATAAATTAAAATATATCTTTCACCCTCTTTTCTCCTATGTAGATCGGCGTCCTCGTTGTCGTTCTGCTGTGCGCGGAAGTCATCCATGCCAAAGCCATGGGCCATAACACGGATTTCACCAAGGATAACTACATCGTCTTACATAAATACGAATCATTCTCCTCTCTCTCTCTCTCTTTTAATATATATATATATATATATATAATTTTTTTTTTCTTTTTGTCTAGAAGAAAAAAGAAATAATCGTGTTCTCATGGATTTATGAATGTCCCGTGGCGATGATGTAGAATTGTAATGAAACAAGCTTTTGTTTTATGGCTTTGTTTTAAGGTTTTGTTCAGGGGCTTCAGTGCTTTTTCTTTCCTCCCATCAATTTTTTTTTTTTTAATTACAAAGTTATGACGTATACTTTCCCTTTTAGCAAATTCGTGATACGTGCTCTCTCAAACGGCAATTACATGAACATTTGTTAATTGATAATTGCTCTAAAATAATTAATTCAATAAAACAATGTTACGGACAACTGTAATTGAATAGTATAATAAAAACCAATGAAAAATTACTGGAAATTCAAAAACAAAAGTATCCAAGCAAAAAGATTATGAGCCAAATTGCAGTCCTAGTTCATCACTTAATGATTCACTTTAACATAAACAAATGGAATGACAAGATTCACTAAAGCGATTAGACCTTTGGCTTCTTAGTCTTCGTTAAAAAATAAAAAATTTGTGATTCAACGAAGCATGGTGATGATGGTTTGGATGGTCTAATTTATATCTATACTTTATTTGTATTTAATTTATTTATATATCTTATCTATATCTCATCTGTAAGGTCTGTTCATTACTAAAAAAAAACATATTTTTCATCTACATATGTTTTTGATAAATAATTTAATTGAAATGGACATAAAATAGATGTCAAACCGATGATAAACCAACAAACTAAATGCACCCTTAGACTTTGCTACTGCTGCATCTGAAAAGCACTCTTTCATAGCATTTGGTTTATTAGAGTTAGATTACTATTCTATCTTTATTATAGCAAAATGGATATTTCCTTATATGATATATAAAAAGAAAAAAAAAAATTATCATAAGGGATGTGTCACACCTCGAAACAGGGTCTAGGCATATCCGGTGCCACGTATAATACCTTATGCATTATACATATAAGCTACCCTAAAAGACTTATTTATTATGAACATTTGCTAGCCACTTTTAAATTCTGAAATTATATAATTAGATTCTGCAAACAACTAGATTCAACAACAGTAAAATAAACCCTTAAGCTACTCTCTTGAGTAGTTTAACCTTCACAAAAACATCATACCATCAGATATCTCAAATAACAACACCTTTTTATGATGGTATAATAAAGCTTTTTAGGCTTATTTATAAAACATGGGCTCCACAACTGGGGCCTTAAGAAAATACAAGTTTCAAAAAATAAATCTAGTTCTTAAATAAAATAAAACAAATCCGACAATCCTAACGCACTTCACTTGCCAATAATTCCCTTCAAAGTTGTCCCATACCTAAGATAATCATCATCATCCAATCGGTACCTAAAATGAAGAAAATAATGAGTTGAAGTCTAGTACAACAACAACAACACAAGCACACACGAGATGGTATACATGCTTATTCTAATGCAATACAACAACTAACAATTTATATCTTATAATTAAAGTGTAACAAAGCAACAGTGGAGCACTCACACTATGGTAACATGCCACTAGGAATCTGGGAGTCCTGAGTAGCAGCAACAGCTCAGGGAATTGATATAGGCAATTCAAATACATATATCTCCTACAGGACCATCTAAAAATAATAGCTTCATCTAGGGTCACTATCGTTACTCATCTTTATCTATATTGGACCATTGTGATAAGTAGAGTGACAGAGCCCCCATATATTAAACTACTTGATACAACTTCTCTCCAATATGAATAAACATTATGTTGATATTGTTTCCCCTATTATCTACCTGCCAGGCCACTTATGAATTATCGTTTTTAATGATAAAGGTTAGTTTAAGCGCTCGCCAAGTGACCCATGACTTATCATATCAACCATAGGGGATAGCCTAAGCGTCAACTACCATAGTGACATCATCTAGCAAGGTAGTCGTTCCTCAGACCGGATTAAATGCTACGCACAAGTAATAAGCAATTATTAAGCCGTCTTTAAGTACTAATTCATTTAAGAATGTCTATTCTAACAAACAAGACATAACTTACTAAGTACCTTATATAATGTCTAGAATCCAAACAAAATGAGAGGATATATCGTGTATCCATATATCTGTTCATCAAATTAATTCATACAAGCATTTAAATAATTTATCAATCTATATCAAACTTATTTTAAATATTTATTTGATCAGACACTAAAGGAGGAACCTTACCATGATTGTGATAATCACACGCTAAGATACAAACAGCTCTCTATTGTCTGCTAATTTATCTCTTCTTCTTTACTTATAATTAACCATTATAAATTTATCATCGCCTAGCAAATACATATTTGAAACAACATACTTCGTTTATTATATGTGGTTTAGCCTAGTATATTAATCAAAGTCAATTACGTTATTAAGCCTACTTAATCATTCTAGTTCATTTTAATTTACTAAAGTTTATTAAGTCAAGTTAAACTTAGGTTAATTAACTAATTCCATTTTATACTTAAAATTCATGCTAAATTCTAATTAGTTGTTAACCTATTAATTCAATCTATAACTCCAATTACACTTAGCATAAATATAAACTTAACTTATTCCTATTTGTACTTTATTTTATTTCATTCTTTCTCTTTTTTTTTTTTTTAATAAACCAATACCATGGTATAGATCATGTTAGTGATAGGGGTCGTGATTCTCATCAATGGCCTCATCACGCCTGTGATCAAGGATCACGATCTAGATCATGACCATGATCTAAGCCATGATACGTGTAATCACCCAAATTTACACAATTTAAATATGAAATAATTAAATAAATAATGAGAATTTTTCAAAAGATTTTTGAAAAAGTCGCAAGAATCACTCTCAATTTTTCGCAATTTAAAAATATTACAAACATGAACATTTTAATTGTTGTCTAAAAGTTAGAATTGTTAATAACAAAATTTCAAAATTCAATTTTCCATAGTTTTTCACTATCAATAATTGAATAAAATTAATGAGATATCTTTATTTCAACTTCAACAAGATAATGGTACTAATAAAACTTGTAAAATATCACATCTCTGATAATTAAAAAGAAAATGAGCACTTTGTATATAATTAAAATAATGTCATATATATATTATATATATATTCAGATATGATAAAAAAGTGATTCTACAACATTCTTTTTTTTTTGTTGAGTTGTTGTGTCATGTGAGTCAGTGTTGTGTTGTCTCAAGTCAAAAGACAAGTTGAGTTAAACCCAATCATGTTGTCAGTTGTTTATTGTCTATTGAGTCAAAGTCTTCTCTAAAAAAATCGAGTAGTGAAGGTTGAAATCGCTACATTAATTCTTATTATTTTATATATGCTATTATATGGAATATCAGTTATATAGTGTTAACGAAATTTGAAAATTTTCAAATTATCAATTAAGAAATAAATGATGAATAATAAATGTTCATGAAAGGAGTGATACTAAACTTAAACAATAATAAATCTTAATGTGTTCATGCAAAAGAAAATAATAAAAAATATCAAGTAAAAGTGATAACAGAACAAAACGATGTAACCATAATACCTACAATTGATAAGCTTAATAAATATGAATATTTGACAAATGAATTAAAATATCTTTAAGAAATGAAAAGAAATAGCAAAACATAAATTAGAGTTTAAATTAGAATTGAAATTAGATAATCTAATTAAGTCAAGTAAAGTGATTTATGGGATAAAAATTAGATAGAGTGACACAATCAAATTAATAAATAGATTAATTGAAATTGAGATTTCAAACACTTCCCCCATTTAGCCTTTGCTATAATAAGCCTTTTCAACAAATCATATTTAATTATCTTTTGTAAATTTCAAACTAATATTATTTTCTTTTAATTTCAAATTTCTAAACCTTTGAAAAGAATTCACTTTAGATGTTTAATAAATTTATAAACCCTAAGTTTTATCCTATTTCATGAATTGAAATACTAGTTCTTTACACGTATCAATTTGAATCCCTTTTCTTTTAATTTATAAATGACCCAAATTTCTTAAGTTCAATTACTTAAATTTATAAAATACTCAAATATAACCACTTTAACTTAAATTTTATATCTTTAATCCCCATGAATTTTGAGATTATCGACTTATTTAAAAACATCAATTTCTATGCCCAAACTTAAACTAAATATTAAGTTTTTATCAACTTAATTTTTAAACTAGATTTTCAATTCAAGTTATTGATTTTACCTAAGTATATTCCAAAATTTCATTTCAATTGATTTTAATACTTAAGATAATGATGTGAAAAGCTTAAATCAAAACTCCTACTTATAGATATATCCTTAAAAATCCTTAATACTTAAGTCCCTCTTCTCCTTTTTCTGTATCAAAATCTACCACTTTTCTTTCTCTTCCTTTTCCCATACGTTTCTTTCTTTCTTTTCCTTTCTTCATCTTCTCTTCTTTCTCTCAAATAATCAAATTTAAATCCCAAATTCAAGAAAGAACATAAGGAGAATTGAAGGTAGAAGATGCAGATCATGCCTGGAGTGGCTACAAGGACAAATACGAAGTAGTAGTAGTAGTAGTAGTAAAGCTCAAGTAGTTTAAGTTTACCAGACATGTAAATCAACCATGTACTTTGTTCTTTGTTGTTATATATGCATGTATATGTTGAGTTAGAGGTGGGTAAAAAAACTGACTAAACCGAGAAACCAAACCGAAACCGCAAAACCAATCTGAAAAATACGGTTAACCAATCCATCGGTTTTGATTTAGGTTTACGATTTTAATTTTTTTTGGTTTTCGGTTTCGATTTAGATTTGTAACTATGAAAACCCGATAGTTAATGGTTAACTGATATCTATAAATATATAATATTACATATAATTAATTTTTTTGAAATAAAAAAAAGGCTAAAGAGTTGAAGCTTTAATGTAATATTATTAAGCATTGATCATGGTTTAAATTATTTCCACTACTTGTGCTTTATGATATTATATTCTATCCATATGAACAAAGTTTTTGTTTATATATCTATTTTCTTTTAAAAGCTGTTGGTGTTGTGATGGAAAAGAAGTAATAAGAAATGTGAGCATTTGACTTTTTTGGGGATGAACATGAGAGGGTTTGAAACAATAGATATAACTATTATTTTCAGGTCGCTATTCGCATTGTTCTTCTTTTGTGCATGAACTAACATGATTTTATCCATTATAGTTAAGATGAGGTTTTAATAGCATGTAACTTTTAGAAACAAAATAGTATAATTTTTTATGGACTAATTGGAAATATGCTTAACCATAACTTTTAGTTAATCATTATACTAAATGGTTAAAAACCGAAAATATTAACCAAGAAAAATGGTTAACTGTTAAGGTAGTTAACTGTTAATAATGGACCGGTTTAGGTTTACCATTTTAAATTACTAATTATAATGGTTAAATTTAAAAAATGAGATCATGGACTGGTTAACCGATCCATGCCCACCAATATGTTGAGTTGATGCTAAATATAAGTGAGATTTGTGATAAAATTGATAAACCAGTAGTATATGAACTTGTAAGCTAAAACCTAGGTATATGTTTATGCATGAATAAGCTAAATGATTGATGAAATGAATTGTTGAAATATGAAGTAATAACATGTGTATAGATGTTGTAAGTTATGATTATAAGTATGTATGTTGATAATAAGTTTGCGAATGTTGAACTTGCGATGTAAAACAAGTAGTTAAATAAGCTAAGTTTTAAATAAAAGACAAAGGAAAGTTGTAGAAGTTTAAATGGCCCATCTAGAGGAGTGTTTAAATTTCTGTGTAAAGGGTATGAGTTGAAACAGCCCTTGAAATCGCTCATATAAAAGAGTGTATGACTTTCTATGCAAGGCCTATATAAGGAGGTGTATGGTTGACTGGTCTCACTTCAAAATTGATACAGCCCTTCGTACATGCCTGTTTGAGTTCATACAACCATCCATATGTCTCTGTTTGGTTCCCCTACTAAAAAAATAAATTAATTAATTAAAAATGGGTTAAGTGGATTAATAGGTTTACTAATTGATATGAGTTAACATGATTTTCAAGTATAAAATTAACTTAATTAATCAACCTAAGTCCAATTTATCTTAATGAATTAAAATGAATTAGAGTAATTAAGAATCTAATAGCTATATGATAATAACTTAGTAAGATAATTTAATAGGACTTAGTAGTACTACCAAATTTGGAGAGATTCCTTTCACTCTAGCCCAAAATGTCGTGGTCTTCTTTGTGGCGATTGTGATGTCAACCTACTCCTTGACTCACAAACAATGACGGTCTTTTCTCGATTTCTCTCTTCAAACTGTAGATGAGAAAGCTCAAGTGGGTTACCATAAATTATGAAAATGTGGACAACGGAATTATAAAGGAAAAGAAAGATAGAACTCGCAGCATCCAACCAAACAGGCAAGTGGAATATGATAACGACAAAAGACATTACCTCCAGTACACTGAGTTGAACTGTAATAACACTTAACCACACAAAGGTTACTCAAGAACAGGGGTTATCTGTTAGAAATTCTTAGATTTTACAAAAAAAAACAAATCTTCATATAAAACTAATTTCCAAATCAGATCTTCTAAACATGATAGAAACAATCAAAATTATAATGGTTTTGATACATACCGTTGTCCATGATTTTGAATTCCAATCAAGAGAAGAAAATCTGTTTCGATTTTGTCTTGGTGATTTTCTCCCACTCTACCTTTCTCTTTCTTTTTCTCTTTTGATGGTGGAGAATGAAAAATTATTCTGTAATGAAAAGTCACGATACTTTTCTTTTAACTGTCATATATAAAAAGGAGAGTGGAGGGATTTGAAACCCTATGACTCAAAATTACCATTATGCCCAAATGACCATCATATTGAACCTTTCATATTAGAGTCATACCATAAGTCACATGGGCCATTAATGTTAAAATAATTTAACAATCTCCCACTTGGCCCATGTTACGACATGATGAATCAATAACCAATAAGAGTGCACCATATTTAGAGTTCATCAAATCAGAATTCTCAATTGAATTAAAATGGTTGGATCATGGCGGTCACACATCTTTTAATGACATGATTCCTTCCATGTATCACATGATCATTATAATTCATAATAACTTAACCGAGGAACATTAAAACTTTAAATTGTCATTTCCAAATATGCTACTAGTTATCTCATAAACAATAACTGTATACAACCTGATGTAGATAACAAAAAGCAAGCAAAACCATAACTTTAACTGAATTCATAAGTGTCATAATAATACGAGCAGTACAACCATATGTATATATATTTATACATTAACCATCAAATCTGTGAGGACCTGTCTAAAATGCCCATCCGTTCAACATGTCCAGTAAACGTTTTCGGTGGCAAACCTTTAGTTAACGGGTCCGCTATCATCAGTTCAGTACTAATATGCTCAATTGACACTCTTTGGTTTTGCACTTCTTCCTTAACAGATAAGTATTTCAAATCCATGTGTTTCGCACCCTTAGAATACCTATCATTCTTAGAGAAGAAAACAGCTAGAATTATCACAATAAATTCTTAACGGCTTATCTATACTGTCGACTAAATCAAGCCTTAAGATAAAATTCCGCAACCACAATGCATGAATAGTGGCCTCAAAGCATGCCACAAATTCAGCCTCCATAGTGGAAGTAGCAATGACAGACTGCTTCCCACTCTTCCATGAAACTGCTCCTCCAGCCAACAGAAACATGTAACCAAATGTAGATTTCCTCGAGTCTACACATCCAGCATAATCTGAATCCGAATAGCCCACTACTTCAAGATGACTTGACCTTTTATAAGTAAGCATATAATCCTTGGTGCCTTGTAAGTACCTAAGTACTTTCTTTGCAGCTTTCCAATGATCTATTCCAGGATTACTTTGATATCGGCCTAACATTCCTACAGCGAAACTAATATCTGGCCGAGTGCATGTCTGAGCATACATCAAGCTTCCAACCAGTGATGCATAGGGAATGGATTCCATTGATTTTCGTTCCAAATCATTCTTTGGACATTGCAATTCACTGAACTTGTCCCCTTTCTGAATTGGAACTATTCCTGCAGAGCAATTTTCCATTCTAAATCTCTCTAATACTTTATTGATATAGCTTTTCTGAGACAATCCTAACAATCCTTGTGATCTATTGCGAAATATCTCTATTCCTATCACATAGGATGCCTCGCCCATATCTTTCATTTCAAAAGTTTCAGAGAGAAATTTCTTTACATCATGTAACAAACCCATGTCATTAGTAGCCAAAAGGATATCATCGACATATAAGACCAATATAATAAACTTGCTCCCACTGACCTTCATATAGATACACCGATCAACGGTGTTCTCTACAAAACCGTATGATGTAATGGTATTATTGAACTTAATATACCATTGTCGGGAAGCTTGTTTTAATCCATATATCGACTTCTTTAACTTACACACCAAATTTTCTTGTCCTGTGGTTATGAAACCTTCAGGTTGGTCCATATAAACTTCCTCTTCTAAGTCACCATTCAAAAAGGCGGTTTTTACATCCATTTGGTGAAGCTCTAAATCATAATGAGCCACCAAAGCCATAATAATTCTTAAGGAGTCCTTCTTAGAAACTGGAGAGAAGGTCTCTTTATAGTCAATGCCATCTTTCTGAGTGTAACCTTTAGCAACAAGTCTGGCCTTGTATCTTTCGATGTTGCCGTTTGAGTCTCGCTTAGTCTTAAAGACCCATTTACAGCCAACTCGTTTTGATCCTTCAGGCAACTCTACTAGCTCCCAGACTTTATTTACATCCATTGATTTCATCTCTTCCTTCATGGCATTGAACCACTTTTCAGAATCACTACATTCCATGGCTTGTCTAAATGAGACTGGATCTTTATCAATGCTTAAGTCAGATTCGTGTTCAAGTGAGTAAACCACATAGTCATTCGATATAGCTGGTCTTTTTGTCTCATAGACCTCCGTAATGCCATTTCTTGTGGTGTCCCTTGCTCATTTGTGACTTGCACATTGTTGCTTGGTTCACCTCTAATATGTTCACTTTGTGTGTTTTGAACATCAACTTGTCGTTTCAGCTTGTTGCTTGACTGTGATGCAACAAAAGGAACAACAACCTGAGTAGAAACACTGGGTGTAGGGGTCTCTTCTTGAAATTCTCTAATATCCACCTTTCGTGATTCCCCACTCCCACTAAATTGACCATTTTCAATGAACCGAGCAATACCAGACTCAACTATTCTTGTACTGTGGTTAGGACAATAAAATCTGTACCCTTTTGATTTTTCAGGATAGCCAATGAAATAACCACTAATGGTTCTTGCATCAAGCTTTCTTTCATGTGGATTATATATCCTTATTTCCGCTGGACAGCCCCAAACATGAAGGTGCCTTAAACTGGGTTTCCTACCTGTCCATAATTCATAAGGAGTCTTAGAGACTGCCTTACTAGGAACCCTGTTCAGCAGATATGCAGCAGTTTTTAATGCATGCATCCATAAGGATAAAGGTACAGTGCTGTAACTTAACATACTCCTAACCATATCCATAAGTGTACGATTCGCCTTTCAGCCACACCATTTTGTTGTGGTGTACCAGGCATTGTATACTGTGCACATATGCCTCGACTTTCAAGGAATTTTGCAAATGGACCAGGACATTGTCCACTTTCATTGAATTTACCATAATATTCACCACCTCTGTCTGATCTCACTACTTTCACCTTTCTATCTAACTGCCTTTCAACTTCATTAACAAACACCTCTAGGATGTCAACTGATTGTGACTTTTCATGCAGTAGATATAAGTAACAATATCGTGAGTAGTCATCAATAAATGTGATGAAATACTTTTCACCACCCCATGTTGGAATGTCAAAAGGACCACAAATATCAGTGTGTATCAATTCAAGGAGTTCATTACTTCTTGTGGCTGGATTCTTTGATATATGTCTAGTTTGCTTACCTTTTATGCAATCAACACATATATCCCAGTCAGTAAAATCCAATTGAGGCAAGATTTCACCTTTCACCAACCTCATTACCCTTTCTTTGGATATATGACCTAATCTTTGATGCCATAAGAAAGAACAATCATTGTGTGCATTACGTTTGTTACCTATACTATGCTCAACAAGAAACAGAGATTCAACATACATAACATCAAGATTAAAACGATATAAATTATCAACTAAAGTACCAGATCCATAATAGTACGAATGTCTATACAATGAAAATACACCGTTTCCAATCTTAAAGTTAAAACCTACTTCATCCAACTTTGCAACAGAAACTAAATTTCTAGCACATTCAGGAACATAGAGACACTTTTCTAGATCCAGGCGACACCTAGTATCCAAAATCAATCTGTACGTCCCAATTCCTTCTATTCGTGCCTTCATTCTGTTTCCCATATAAAGAAACTGTTCAGTTCCTCTTATGGGCTGGATTGAAAGGAATCCCTGCATAATATGTGACACATGAATAGTAGCCCCAGAGTCTAACCACCAAGTATTATTAGGCACTTCAATTACATTTGATTCAAAACATACTGATATACAGTACATACCTTTCTTTTCGAACCAAGCCTTTCTTTTTAGACAATCTTTCTTGAAGTGACCCGTTTTCTTGCAGAAAAAACACTTCTGATCCTTATGGATTTGACCTCCACCAACTTTCATAGAGGCTTTGTCCTTCTTCTTACCCTTCTTGCCTGGTTTAGACTTACTGCTACCAGCATCATTATGAACAGTGAGATGAACAGAGTGATCCTTCATCTTCTTTAATCTCCCTTCTTCCTGAACCAACATGGCCTTTATTTCCTGAAGGTTCCATTTTTCCTTAATGGTGTTGTAATTCACCTGGAACTGACCAAACTCAGGAGGAAGCGAATTGATGATGAATTGAACCAAAAAAGATTCACTCACATCCATACCCATTAACTTCAGTTTTGCTGCTAGATTAGCCATGCATGTCACATGATCATGAATGGGCTGTGACCAATCAAATTTCTTGGTCGTTAGCTCACTCATTAGGCTCCCTACAATAGATTTGTCAGCTATATCTGATTGAGAGTATTCCTTAATTCTCATTATAAATTCCCTTGCATTTTCCGTCTTAGGCATCGATGGCTTGACATTTTCAGCTATCGTCATTCGCATCAAGTTCAAACTCAGCCTATTAGACCGTTCCCAAGTCTCATAAAGAGACTTGTCTGACTCAGTACTAGTCTCAGTAATGGCTGCAGGCTTTTCATCAGAAATAATTGCTAGGTCCAAATCCAAAATGCCCAGTTGAAATTGGATCTGTTCACCATTCCGCATAGTTTAGCCCATTGAACTTGATCATTCCATTGCCCAAAGCGAACAAATTACTAGAAGCTGTAAATGTAATCCAAATATACATATTAATGCTTTGAGTAAACTTAAATGGATTCAAACAAATGATAAACTTTAACTATGTATTTAAGGTCACCTTTGGGTGATACCTTAATGCATAACTTTAATCAATAATGATGCTTAGATAAATATACTTTGATAGATCAATCAATCATACTTAAGTCAATATGTATGTTATCTTTGGATATACAGCCATATTCACCCAGTATATCAATGAATCTCTTTTAGTATCATTAATTATAAGCAATGATCCATCTTTGGATGATCTCCTAGCCTTATGATTAATGATTACAATTGTTCATTTCAAACTTTTATATCATTTTATTAGCATCTAAAGAAGATGAACAATTGAAATTCACAATTAAATATTTAAATCCTTCCAAGCTAGGCCACTTTGGTGACTAACAAGCTTTTGACATTTCATTTACACTAACATAATCTCAACAAACATCAAACTTTTCAATCATTAAGATCATTCAAATTAACAAATATCAATAAACTATCGTTAATGCGGAAAATATCAGAAATATAGCACATATATATATTTGCAGATATTTGTTTTTATTTTCCATGTTCGTGAAGCATACACAGACCAAACTATGTTTGGAAATAGGAACACATAATTCAACGTTCCGTTAAATGTTCGTACTCGTACACTTCCAATTCCGGTCAAATCCAATTCCAGGATTCAAAATCACGTCATGTTAAATCCCGTTGTCTATATTTCATTTTCGGAAATCAAGAATATTTCATGGAATATTTATATTACGGAAACATATGTTCCTTCATTCATGTTTTATGAAATATTATTGTTTTCCGAAACGGAAAACATGAAAAGCAATAATTCATTAATGCAAATGTAGGAACATTTCGAAAAATTAAATTGAATAGGTTTTCCATACCCGCTTTGATACCAATTGTTAGAAATTCTTAGATTTTACAAAAAAACAAATCTTTATGTAAAACTAATTTCCAAATCGGGATCTTTTAAACATGATAGAAATAATCAAAATTATAATGGTTTTGATACATACCGTTGTCCATGATTTTGAATTCCAATCAAGAGAAGAAAATCTGTTTCGATTTTGTCTTGGTGATTTTCTCCCACTATACCTTTCTCTTTTATGTTTCTCTTTTGATGGTGGAGAATGAAAAATTATTCTGTAATGAAAAGTCACGATACTTTTCTTTTAACTATTATATATAAATAAGGAGAGTGGAGGGATTTGAAACCCTATGACTCAAAATTACCATTATGCCCAAATGATCATCATATTGAACCTTTCATATTAGAGTCATACCATAAGTCACATGGGCCATTAATGTTAAAATAATTTAACACTATCATGATCAAAAATGGATTCCTTTTCAGTCTCTAATCAAATGGGATTTTGAAATACTATCCAAACTACTATAATAGAGCACCCACATTGATAGAAACTCACTCGAACCAACTAGAAACTTGATTGGAACTCTCTTTTGGAGTATACCACCATCAAGTAACTAGTTTCCAAGTAAAACACTATAATGTGTGCTATATTGTTGTGACTGAACTAATGGAGGAGGATGAGTGAGCCCCAAGAAGATCGAAGACCGACTAACTAAGGAAGAGCAACAAGACGTGGAGGAGAAGAAAAGAGTTCAAGAGTATGAAAGTTTAAAAATTAAAAAAAAAATGCGAACACAGAAAAACAAAGAGGAGGAAGAACGTTTTTTTTTTTTTTAACAAACACAATATGGAGGAGCAAAAGCAACATGTGCTGTACATGATTAAATTGTCAACGCCTGTCCCAAGTAGTACAAATTGATACAACAACAATGGCAGAATGATTCTTTTGTGGGGAGCTGTCCAAAGGTTGTGAATACGAATTAGATTGAGCATAAAAGCGTAAGTTTTATCAGAATGGGCCTCAATAATAAGTCCAAGTTTGGATTTGGTTCTACTGGAACTCCACTACAAAATGATTTACATGAACTATGGTCACTGATTTGGAACTAATCCTCAAGAGGTGTTCTTAGTTGGTTTGCTAGCTGCTAAACTCGCATTTGGAGCACATTTGCAAATGCTAAGGCTCATTGCGCCAGTACATTCAATGAACAATAAGAAAGCAAGCTATGAATTTTACTGCCGATACCACCATCCATGTCCAACTCCTCCTTGCAAACCAATACAATTCCTGAAAGAAGTCAAATAGTTACATGATCATGACGAGACATTATTGCTCTCTCATAGATACCATGAAATGGGTTTTAAAGATGGGTATTCATCGTATTCTACTCTTGTATACAAGTTGGCTAAATCTCGGTATTTTAAGGAAAGAGAAGAGATTCTTGGTTTTATTAGAGATTGGTGGAGCATTTGCTATTTGAGAGGCTTGATTAATGCCCAGGGCTTTGGTCAGGAGGCAAAATGTAGATGATTGAATTTTGTTACAAAGCCTTTAAGCCTAATTTTATTTGGATTTAACTCTTTTGATCAATATGATAGGGCTTAAAGAGTTAAACCTAGTTCAATTAGGATGATTAAGGAAGAATTGGTATGGTAGGTTTAGAGTAGGGCCCGTTGGAATTGGCTTATCAGATTCTAACCTTTTTCAAATTAACCCACACACTACAAATTAAGGCCTTAATGGGCCTAGGTCCACAAGGGAGTCTACATCTATATCCACTATAAGGGGGACTTATGCTAGCCGTTAGTTGCCTGTCACATTTGACAAACGATATCGACGGCTAGATTCTCTATAAATTTCCCTTGTTCGCACCTTATTTGGATGAGTAAAAATCTTGGACAAACACCATCGTACTGCTGGATTTCTATCTTAGTGAAGCAATCCCTTGATTTATTCAAGAACATATACAATCCTATAGTATTTGGTGAGGTCGATGCTCTCTAGCTCCCTCACCTATCACATGTGTATTGAGCTTATTAAGATTGTATATTCTTCATCCCTATATGACTCTCTTGATTATCTTAGTACATGTTGTTTTTCTAGGTCATGTGTAGAGCGATTCTCACGTGGTACTCTCATGTGGTCGTTACATCCGAAATCAATCATACCCATACAGTACTAAAACAATTTTTTAATATATTTTCCCTTTAAATTAATTTTTTTTAAAAGATAAATAATACAATTGTCCTTTTACTTGAATTAAAACATTACTAGACTGACATATTCTTTGTGGACAAGTCTAAAGCTTTCTTTGTACCGTAAGTCCACCGCCGCACCTATTTCAATCTATGCATTAATGCCATTTCCTTTTTCTTCCCCCACCCCCAAAATATCCAAATCAGCCGGCCGGCATGTTGCTTCTCATTTTATTTAGGGAAAAAAAAAAAAAAACAAAGAAGCTAAAGACTTGAATGCTTTACATTATTTTTAAGCCAATTGAAAAAATTTATTACCCCTAACCAATTCAAACCTACTTTTTTGTCATTATGTTTTTATTTTCCAGTCAATTCAAACTTACTAATAAATATGAAAGAAAGAAATATAGGAGGCCACTTGCATTCTTGTCCAAAAAAACACTTTATAAACAGCTTAATGGTCTTTATGATTAACATATACTATTGTACTCTCCTCTATCTAAAATGGCACTTGGTATAAAATTTGTCACATATGCACTTCTTGCATGGATCCTTACTATCCTCTTAATTTCAACTTCTTTTACTTTGGAAGCTGCTCGAGCAATTGGAGGTACTCTCTAGTACTCTACACTTTTTTCTACTTCCGTATAAAATCCATGCAACTAATTTAATTTCGCAACTCAGCATGAAAATGAACTAAAATATATCTTTAATTCGCTCTCTTTTCTCTTTCTAATTTTACCTATGTAGGTGATCACTGTCCACCTCGGGGTAGTGTTGTGTATGGAAGTACACCATGCAAAGGCCCTATCCCTAAACCACAGCACTGATTTCACAAAGGATGAAAGGATTACTACGTCGTCTTTAGTTTAATATGATTCATTTTCCCTAGTCTTCTTTTTCTTTTTTTCTTTTTTTTTTGTCTTTCTCTTTTTTAATATATATAAATATATATATATATATATATATATATTTGTCTAGAAGAAAAAAGAATTAATGGTGTTCAGTGTTCTCATGGATATATGAATGTTGCATGATGGTGATGTAGCATTATGATGAAACAAGCTTTTGTTTAGGGTTTGTTCAGGGGCTTCAATACCTTTTCTTTCCTTCCATCCCTTTTTTCTTTTAATAATTACAGAACTATGACGTGTACTTTCCCCTTTAGTATATTCATGATACGTGTTTTGCTGTTGGAGGAGTCTGTTTGGTTGTTGGTAGATTATTATATGAATACTCTTTTAAAATTTTTTGATAAATTAATTATAAAAGATTAGATCTCATTAAAAATCAAATATAAATAAAACATAAATGTAAATCAGATATATTTATACATATCAATTTTTTAAAAAAAATACGGATAGAGATGAAAGACAAACTATCCAAACAAACCCGAGAATTACATGAACATGTGTTGATTGGCAGTTGCTCTAATATAATTAAATTAACAAAACAATGTTGAACAACTTTAATTAAGTAGCATGATAGAAAATTATGAAAAATCACAGGAAATTAAAAAAAAAAAAAGTAACCAAGCAAAAAAATTACGAGCCAAATTACAGTCCTAGCTCATCCCTTAATGATTCACTTTAACATAAACAAATGGAATGACGCGATTTACTAAAGCTCGATCGCTCCTTCGCCTTCCTTAAATAAGTCACGAATTTGTGATTTAACAAAGTAGAGTGGTAATGATTTTGCTCCTGCCGTATCTCAAAAACACTCCTACTTAGCATTAGAGTGAGATTACTGTTCTGTATTTATTAATGTAAAATAGATATTTTTTATTTAATTTATAAAAGGAAAATTATATATCATAAGGGATGTTTATTTCATATAATGTAAAAAAAAATAAAGAATTCATGATCATTTCCTCAAAAAAAAAATTACCATTCCTACCAAAAGATAAGTTTTTTATCCAAAAATATCCTTAATATATAAAATAAGATAATACTCGAAGAACTGTTATTTTTTTTTAATTTTATTCTATTCTAGCAAATTTGACACAATGTAAAAATTCACTTGATTTAAGTTTAGATAGAAATGAAAATATGAGCGAATGGTACTAGCAAAGTTTACATAAAATAACTCATTGTAGAAGGAATTTTTCCTGGATCAAATCATAACATCCCGAATTTATATAGTTCTAAACTTGATACGGACTAAATAAGGCCCCAGTTGAACAGAAGACTCACATCCAACAGAACAAGACAGAAACCATCAAGATTTCAAGATTACATAACTTAGCTGGATTTACAATAACTTTGTAACAGAATCATAACAGAATAGCATATACAAAGTGTAATAAGCTCAACAGTTAATTACTTTACGTTTTGCCAGCTAAGATGTACATGTAACAAACACTATAAATAGAAAGCAACAATATCAGAAAGGGATTATCAAACCCTAATTCTGGACAATTGTTCTTCGAGTTTTAGCCTACTCGAAAAGGCTCCTTGTTACCTTCCTGTACAAAAACACAGTCAACCAATAGTTAGATATTAGAAAGCTCGAGTAAGTACACGAACGAAATTGAGAGAGAGAGCTTCGTTTTCTTATCTGAAAGAGAGAGGAACCATACACAAGTGTGGTAACGTGAGAGTGAAACCCTAATTGTTTTTAGGGTTGTTCAGTGAGGTGGGCTGGGCTTATTAAGCTTGGTGATATTCGGGTGCTATCAAAACTACTAATTTTGGCTTAAATTGCAGGAGATAACGATTTAATTCTTTTATTGTAAGGGCATCATATATATATATATATATTATTTAAGTAATCACGAAAGATTCAACCAAATTAAAATATTATTCTTACTGCACTTTGTCAATAATACATTTGCCAATTCTAAATTCTTATCGTCGGAGGAATTTTAATGATCTCAATAGCTTTATTTAGAGAACAAATATTATAGGATTATTAATGGTTTAACATCACATAAATTAGGTTGATATTATATCATGTTATCATTATTCTTCATGAATAGCTTTTATTGCTCTAAAAACACATAAATATATATATGTATGTATATATATATATATATTATATATGGTACCCCACTCTATTACAATAATTATCCTTTAGGCATTATTGTCAAAGTCATAGAACCATCCAAAAGGAAGAACGCTCATTAATTATTCAAAACGAGATCTTTTCTTCATTGAACTTTAAGATAAGATAGTTTCTAAACCCCTTTTACATTTGTAGAGTGATTTAGATGGGAATATATTCTTAAAATTTTCATGATTGATCATTAAATATATATCCGATACACAACTATATGCGTGGCCGGATCAAATCCTTAGTTGCAAAGAAATTTCTTTAGCTAAAACTTTTGGGATTTGTTTCCTTCTTCTTAAAACAAACTTTGCTACGATCGTCCACCGTATAAATGACACTTTTTACATGGGACAAATGGGAAAGACAGGAAAGATAAAATATACATATTTTATTATTTTATATTAATTCCCTTATGAGAGATAGGAAGACTCATATTTATATACACAAACACATAGACGTACGGATATTGAAATATTCTTAAAAATTTAATACAGCTTGCTCTCTCACTCTATTACAAATATAAATTATACCTCATAATAGTGAATCACCATCAAGATCATTATTGATCACCCATCGGCTACCGCACAAAATCCAATGGGCATGCTATAAATTCTAAATAGGAAACCTGGCCAAACTCTTAGCACTAGGCTAGGCATATCTTTTTAAACCATTTCATATTTTGTAATATCAATTATGTAAAAGTAAGTTCTTTATATTTTCATAATTAATCACTAAATGAATATTCAACATATTATATGCAACATAATGAAATAATATATTCAAAAAAAATAAAATAATAATAACAACAAAATCAAAATTAATTAGTAACAGTTTTTCATTAGAGGAATAAGGAGGGAGAATCATTACTTACTTATTATTATATTAAATATTTCTTACTCCTAATAGACCTATAACTAAGACCTCCTGGATGATCTATTAACAGAAAAAAAAAATATTTCAAAATAACCTTCAAGCTACTAAACCATCTTACGTGGGTAGTCCATCGATAATGACAAATTTATTTTATTTTCACTCAACAGCCATAATTGAGCATTCCTTAAAAGTTACCGAATTTTATGAGTAAGTAAATTCCTCACATGAACTTTTTTTGGTCAAATGTAATGATGTATGCTAAATTCAAAATTAATTTATAGAAATAAAATAAAATAGCAAGCTATACAATAGTATATTCATTTTGAGCACTACATTTAAGACCCTTTTGAACATAGGAGTTAGAGGATTTCACTTCATCCAGGTGGGTACCTTGCTTTTTGCTTGTTTTAGTGAATCACATGACTCAATAAAGTTGATTGTGTCATAGGAATTGTTGATAACTGATACATCTTTTAATTAAATTTATTTAGTACTACATACGTGCTTAAACTAATGAACATGGCTTGTGGATAGTGGATATCCTAAACTAATATAGTTACCCAATGCTTCTACTAACAATCTTGGTATGTTAACATCATTAAATGTAACGATTGTTCAGATCTATTGTCATGTCATTTGGAATATATGCCCAATACTAGATTGTTTATTGGTACTTGCACTATTGTATTCATGGCATGTCATCAAAAAGACTTGAGGCCTTATTTTTATAAGCTTGATTTATTTTAAATATATAGATCTTAATATTATGAAGCTCGTTTTTTAGAAATTCCGATTTATAAGCTCATATTTAAAGGATATGGAATTGCACTTTCAGTCTTAGGCTGCCTTCAAGCCGCTTGCTCGATTATAGAATCTTTAGGTTCTGCTCGGTTTTAGGAATCCCTTCGGGTTAATTCATGATCAGTTTATTTTGAGCTGCTATATGCCGCTCTTCTTAATTGAGCCACTACGTGTTGCTCATAAGCCTACTTAAGGGTCGCCCGCTTGATTAAGATACTAGCCAGTACATGTCACGTGCATTCAGCATGTCATTTCATTATAGATGATATTTGATTTTAATAATTTATTTCATATGCGTGTGAATATATTGGTATGTTAATGGTTGTTGTATCTTTCTTTTATTCACTTAGCCATAATGTGAGCTGAGGGGTTAGTGTTTCCAACCTTAGATACCGAAGATAGGACTAGCATAGAAGGATGAGGCATTAGGATGGGATTTGAGAGCACGAGGATGATACTACAACTTTATGTTATGAATAAATTTCAATATGTAACTATAGTAAATTATGAATTTATGGCCTACACTGTCCTAACGTTTATATTTTGTAAGAGTGTTTTTGTGATGATATTACCCAGCTATGGTTTTAATAAAATGTGTGATTCCATTTAGCCTTATCCCTAACTTGGGGACGGTATAGCATCTCGCCTCCTAGGAATTATTCTTTTTGTCTAGAAAGTTCATCTTATAAATCATAATCTCATCAAAGAAGTTAGGAAATTCCTTTCATTCTTGAAATTTGAATTATATTAACTTTGAGTGTAATTCAGTATGTATCTACGGCTTTAGTTTTAATTCATAATGTGTATCGTTTATTAAACTTTGGGTTAATTATTAAATTATGGCCTGTGTTTTACTACTTTTACAAACAATTTACAAACAAGCAATCTGAGTTTTAATTTTTGACAAATACATAACATGTGTTATGAATTAGGAGAGTAGGCATGCTGAGGCCATGGTGGGTATTCAAAGGAAAGAAATATTCGCTACATATGCAGTGAAAATGCTAAACAAATAGAGAGGTAGGGCTAGTGGACCTCAAGTGACAAGCTTCCATCAAACACAGGGCTCTTTGAAATCTACACCAAAAGGTAACGTGTTGCGTATAGTCTAAAAGGAGGTAGACATATACAAATGGTTGACATTGTCAATCATATATGTAACTGTAACAAATGGCAGATATATTGGAATCCTCACTCACATGCTTTAGCTACGAGCGCTCATGTAAAAGTAGATGGTAACTTATTTGTTGGGCATTGGCATAAGTGGTCGAATCAGTTACAAGTTTATAACACCCATTTCCTTCCTCTTAGGGATGAACTTGATTGGCATGCCCTTACAAGCTTCTCGATTTTAGTACATGATCAAAACGCTACATATGGAAAGGGTTAGCCAAGGAGATAGTGATACAAGATGGAAATGGATTTCCGTGGCCGGCCCGATACACTTAACTACAATGTGTGTAGGGAAGAGGGTCGTAATAATAGGATATGCCCACATAAAAATATTCAGGCTTAGGTATTTATAATTACAAAGTATATTGGTGGATATAATCTTGTAATGCTAACATTATGCTTGTTGTTATCATTGTGACAATTTATATTATCATTGACATAATTTCACTTTCATTGTGCAGGGCGAGCCTAGACCATTGGACGATTTTGTATTATCACAGCCAGACATACATAAGTCAAAGGACATTTAGATTACATAGGGATATGTCAACTATCACACATCATTTGTAATTTCCTAGGATAATGACTAATGTTATGCCTTTCTATCTTTGATAGGATAGAGGAGATTGGAGTCTATGCCACTAAGCAATGATTGTACGACATCTTGACTTACAACTACGCCATAATGATGGATGGAATCAAGTGGATCCACGTATGATTCCAATCTCCTCCTAGTTAGTTTTTACTCAATCAGCTAGTTGTCATACATTAAGCTTGGACGGCATCTCTTCACCGCACTCATTGAATACTGGAAGCCTGAGACTCATACTCTCCACATACCCTCTAAAGGGGTCACTATCACTTGCTAGGACATAAAGGCACAACTAGGAATGTAGGTTGATGGGCAACCTATCATGGGTAGCACTAACCACACTTGGACCAGTTTGTATTTAGAATTACTTAAGAGGGCACTAAGAGATACTAGTAGGAGAGGAGGCTACATCAACATGAATTGGCTATTCGACAATTTCCATAAGCTACCCATTAATGTGAATGAGGTTACCATCATGAGGTACACCCGAGTGTACATATTGCTAATGATAAGGGGGTTCCTCTTCGCTGACAAGTCTGAGAACTTGGTCCATGTGATGTTCTTACCATTGTTAGCAAATCTACACACTATAAGGGAGTCTAGTTAGGAGTCTAGTGACTTAGCCAGGATGTATGGGCAACTTTGTCAGGCCTCTAAGAAAGAGGCTAAAGAGATTAGCGGTTCGACGGTTCTTAAGCTTAGGACAGATTCCCACACATTGTACCACTTCCTAGGTTTTAGGATCTATGTCCTCACCAGTATCCCCTTGGCAGTGAGATGGAGACTCCACTGTAACACTATATGTCATCCCATGTATGTTGTTTCATCTTACCTAAACGTACTTGATAGGCAGGCAACAAATGAGGTAATGTTATTTTCTTTACTTCATTTCTTTAGTACTTTTTTATACAACAGTACCTCATGTTTTGTTTGTTATGATTGCAGATAGAGTAGGAGTCATATTCTAATGGCTTACTAGAAAGCCTCTCTCCCTTTTGCCATGAAGGCCAACATATATGGTGGGTAAAGGTGCCTCTGATTTACTTCTGGATATTTGAGTGGCACATCCTAGATTGAGTGGTCCGACAATCTGGTGGCTACCAGGGCATCTTACCAAAAGCCAACACTGATGTCTAGCTTCATGCCATTGACTTGCTTGGCACATTTGACATGGATTGGGCGGAATTGCATGGAGGCTACATCCAATTATGCAATTACTTGGTGAATCATGTAGTCCTCGTTGAAACGGGTGGAGGGGCACATCTAGATTACCTGGGCTGTTATCAAAGTATCACACGTTGATACATAGGTTGATCCATAGCTTTATTCGGTCGTATATTAAGTATAATAATTCTAGTTCATTTATTGTATCAACTTGTGACCTTTTTGCATAAATTTGATATGATATCTCTCTTTTCAACAGATGCAAGACCTCAAGAAGATAACTCCAGCTAATGGAGCATCTTGCATCATTCGCATTACCCAGAGAGCCATGCGATATTGAGACCAACATGGAGTACTAAGGCTTTTCCACCCATTCAACTCGACCCCACTGATGGGGATGATGAAGAAGAAGAAGATGATGGAAGCTTAGCCTATAACGCATCATATAGTGGAATAGGAGGAGGGAGTTACACGATGATGTGCACAACAACCACGAAGACTCCATCATGGTTGGCATTCCACCTCTTCCATTCCTGAAGAGGTGAGACCTTCATCGCTAGTATTTTCTGATGCACCTACCCATACCATACCACCCTATGACATGGGTTATGCTAGTGGATTCTTCTAAGGCACGAGATCAAACCCATATTACGATATATTCTCTTCCACTAGCAGCAATCTACGTGATATTAGTAGTATTTCAGGGGTTATATATAGTCCATATTACATACCAGAACCTGGCTATAACATTGGTCTAATACAGACACTTGCGGTTCCTTATAGAGAGCGGCAACATGAAGGGCATGATGTTGATATGGGAAAGGAGGTGACTTAGCTTCATTAGATATATCAGTATAGCCCGGTAGCCCCATGTGACTTCATTCATTCACATGAACAAGAAGAACGAGGTGGTAAGGAAGAACAAGAAGTGCATGAAGAGTAGCTAAGGCAAAATCTTCAGTCTTAACCTGCTTTGGTCTGGCTATCTTCAAGAGGACAAAAAAGAAAAAAAGAGAATAAATTATACATATTGTAATTATTCCAACTTATTGTTGAAACAATTTCAAACTTATTTTTTATAATGTTGTTGTACCTTTGATTGAAATATTAACTGAGGTTTCACTAAGTAATTGTTGAATGGGGTGGAAATTTGTTAGTGGAATAATATCTTGGCTCGATACAGGGATGAAATAGAGTTGCAAAAATAGTCAATTGTAATAAATATGGATCTTGATATGTATTTAAGGGACTTGTCTATAATTGCCTCCATCTGTCAAAATCGCGATTTTACTATTCATTTGAGCTTGTAATATAAGTAGAATCGTATAGAATTGTGTAAAACCAGTAAAATCATAAACGTGTAGAATCGTACATTTAAATTCATAATTTCACCAAAGTCTACACCTTAATAATTTTCCATCCATTTTAAATAAGAAAAATTATATAAAATTATAAACTTGTAGAATCGTATATTTTACTAGTAATTTTGACAAACATAGTTGCAGGTGAGTTTTGTGAGGAAAGCGCATGTGGCTCTTGTACCCGCCTCATTAAAAAAAAAAAAATCGGTTAAAGGCACATATTTGAAATAATTTTTTTTAGTACCATGTTTCCATAATTATTAAAAAAAAAAACCATTATTTCCGTACAAAGGCCAAGAATGATGGAAAGGAGGATCAAGTACGACACATGATAGTAAATTTTAGAATAGGATCTAAAATAGTAATTTTTTACTTGGAATATAATAAAATAAATTTTTTCATTGGTTGTTTTATATTTCTTAATAATTCTATCAATCCTCCTATTAAAAATGTATACAATATTGAGTAAAAAGATTTTGTTATAATATGTTTATTTATAATATAATATAATGAATGATATTACGATGTTTGTATCTCTCTTACTTGTACTATCTTAATAATTGTTGGTTCTAGTTTTGACCATACTTGTTAAGAACTTTGAATAATTTTTAGTATTAATTGACATACTTAAATTTTGTTGTCAATGTGTATTTTTTATCGAATAAGCAAACATAGATGTCTTTTATATTACCTATGTCAATGCTTAGAGATATTAAACAACATATTTGTAAAAGTCAAGAGTATTATTGACCTAAAAGGTAAAATTTAAAGGAAATTTACATAATTTTTTCTACTAATTATATACTTTATAATTCTTCATGAAATCATAGGCAAGGTTTTATTTTGGTTTATTTTCAATTATTTTAGTGGACATTGAGATCAAAATTGAATAAGCAAAATAGTTTGGTTATGCAAATCATATAGTATAACTTAAATTTTCATTTTTCATTTATTTTGATTTGATCCTGATTGAACCTGATTCAATTTTGACCCTCTAGTATGTTCGAGTTAATGCGGTTTGGGTCTAACAACATTAGGAAGTGCTCCCACACATTTTTCTTAATCGAAACAAAATTTAATGTTTTATCATGTGTTTACTATACATTAAAAAAAAAAGTAAGTAAGTAAAAAATATGAAAATTTTCTTCTTTAAGCTTCTCAACATCATTCGGCCAAAAAAATGAAAAAACAAAACCTCTCAACATCCAAAATCCTTTTATTTACACTGGGCATCTTAGGCAATGATTTAAAAAGATGTGGATAATTTCGAATTCTTAACTAAATGCCGTATAACTTCCAACTTCACTCTTAAAAATTAAAAATTACCAAATATTTTACATTTTTGTTTTTCTTCCTTCTTTTGTAATTGTTAACTATATAATCAATTAAATATTATCATTATTATAATTTTTCCCTTGTTTAAACTTTGCACTTTGCTTTTCAGTCTATAAGTATTCTTCAAATTATTAAATAAACTTAATTTAAAAGTGAAAAGCCAAAAATAAATAAGTCTAAACTTATTTAATTTGTAATATTCTTTCTATGCAAAAGTTGGTTTAAGATAAAAATCCACCAAACATATCACTCTTCATAATTCCAATATTTTAGCCAGACTAAATATTAAATTATTGAACTACGTTATGAAAGGTATAAAATTAACAACTAAGAATGTTTCGGTTCCGAACCAAGAATCAAATCAAAACTATTATTGGCGTTGCAGAATTGGAACTAAACCGATTGATCGATTCCATAATTAGTTATGGAACTGCCGGTTTCACGGTTCCAAGGCGATTCTTTCACTTAGAACAGACGGAACCAAAAGAAAAGAAAAAAATATTAAATATATAATTATTAATATTTAAATTGTTTTATATAAATAGTAAAATTTATTACTTATTTACAATATTTAATATGTTATTATCAATAATGCAAATAAACATAACTTAAAATCATATATGATTAGTTTAAATAAACTTCTCCTAAAGCAAAATTCATTTTCTCTTAATAATGTAAGACTATTTTTTGCATTGTAATTTTATTTTTATCTTCTAGAATATTTTACAATATCATAATACTAACTATAATTGATATTGAATGTGTTTGTATACATATAAATGTGCATTCTAAATAAATTTTTAAAATTTTGATTAAATAATTTAATACTTTTAGATCTAATAATTATTTTGACTATAAAAATTTATTTTATTATAAATTTATTTTTTATTTTTTTAAAGATAGTTTCGCAAAAACCAGAACCGGAATCCGATAGTTTCATGGAACCGGACCAGAATCATGGGAGATGGTTCCAGTTCCTTGATTGCAAGACCTGGAATCTGCGGTTTCAATTCTGGTTCGATTCAGTTCCGAAATCGTGATGATGTCTAAATCAATCAATAAAATAGAAGAAGATTTATTATTATTATTATTATTATTTAAGTGACCTTTTCATCATTTTGTCTATGATTTTTCACATTCAAATTGTTCTCGAACTAAGATACTAGCACCAGAACTCACACATCGTCAGACACGATTCCTCGAGGATGTATCACCCCACCAGAGGCGGCGTTCGCGGTGGCCGTGATCGTAAGCTTTTTCTCTTTCCCTTTTCTTTTTCGCCTGTCTTTCTCCATACTGATTCGTTGGTTTTGAACTCTCAATTCTTCTCGTTTTTTTTTTCGTCCTTTTCCATTCGAATCGCACCTGTAACTGTAATAACTATTCCAACAAATAATTTCAGTCAAGGTTTTATACGATATTAATGCTACGGTAGCAGGTTTCCTGACTCGTCGGTTCAATTTTTGATTTCGTTATGAAGCTTTATATTCTTGTGGAAAACCCTAATTAAAATGTGTATTAACGTAAGCATCAGTTTTGCAACCTAAAAGCAGAATACTTTGCAATTTTGGAGAAAAGAAATTTTTAATTCAAGAAGATAGGACTAACATTTGTATATGGGTATGCGATTGCGGAAGGTTCGGGTTGATTTCTACTGCTTTAACGACTTTGTGGAACCTAAGGGACGGGCTTGTCTCCTTTCGGGGTCGGGTGGGGTTAGGCGGGTTCCTTGGTTTGCCCTTGCTTAAGTTGTCTTAGTTATCCGGTGAAAATAAATAAATAAATAAAATTAAAATGGCATATTCAAGTGGATTGCTATGGGATTGCTCTAATGGCTTGTGCATTATTGTTGGTGTAAACTGTGGTAGCTGAATTGTTAACACATAGGTAATGCAAGTTTCATTGATAAGGAATTCTGGACTTGTTGTAATCAAATTCTTAGAATATTCAAATATATCAAATGAATCTCAAGATGTTGTGGTTATGATGTCGGGAAGTGAAGGTCCTGGAGTTGACAGGTCATGGTGTTTGTTGACTAATGTCAATGGAAAATGTGGAAAGGTAATCATTTTCCTTAGTTTTCAATGGTATTTCCCATCGTAGTTAAACTATTATTACCTTCCATCGCTACTCGCTGCTAAAAACCTCTGGTACTTGCAACTTTTTGATTTTTACTGCAATGATATTCAACAAATGCAGCTCTATTATTGTAGAAAAAATATATATATATATATATATATATTTTTTTTTTTTTGGGTTTTTGGGGTGTTCGTGTTGGGTGGGGGAGGCGGGTTTTGTTTTTGAATGCCTTGAGAGTGTTGAGAAGTTGACCAAGCAATAAGCCATCCAAGTTAGAGACTTCTTCTGTGTGATCTAACTTTTTGAAGGTATCACTTTTAGTAATAGATGGATAACTTTCTAGATATGCTAAGTCAGGTGAATGGACTTAGGTAGGTCCATCTAAAAGCTTTGCTTGGTTCTTCACTAGCCTATTTATGTGATTGCCTCAATGTCTTGTTTGATTGAAACATTTGGAATTTTATATCTCATATGACTAGAGGGGATGTAGAAATGCAAATTAATCCTGAATGTGGATTCTGAAAAGTCTGTTTAGAACTAATAGTTTGTAATTTGTTATGCAGAATTTAGCTGGGATGATGTGAAGGCCGACAAACACAGGGAGAACTATCTTGGTCATAGTATCAAAGCACCTGTTGGGCGATGGCAGAAAGGTATATTTTATTCTTCTTTTCCTTTCCTTAGTTCTTGTTTTTAAAAACCAAAAGATGGGGAACCCCTGATATATTGCCAATGCAACTAGGATTCATTTGTCACTGTCAATTGGCTATTTTCCCTCTCAGTCCAAAGTTCTTTGGGTTCGCCTACTTGGATTACTAAAGACATAAAAGGGGTAAATGAGAAGGTTGTCTGTAACTGAGAGTAGCACTTCTTTCTAAGTTTCAACCATGGCATGTCTGTCTTACCCATGGTTGTTGCGTGCAATCTTCTTATTTCTATCCTTCAGAATTTGAAGGAATAGAAGTATGTTTCCTGGATATGCAGATAGTGTCCATGACCTCCTTGTGATGCCATGGTCCCCTGGTATAGAAGCATGTAGAGACAATATTGAGCATATATGAATAAATAAATAAATAAATAAAGGAATTAAAGAATGTCCTCTTGGGTATTTGTTGAGATATTGCTTGTGGATTAGATACGATTGAGGACTATGTGTCCCTGCTGCACACGCATACGCACACAGTCAAACACACTTATACATCTATTTATAGAATTGAGATGGAAAATTAAGTTAACCATGGAATTTGGAAGCTCAGGAAGTATGCTTGGCTTTTCCTTCTCACCATTATTGGTACTTTTTCTGATGGTGATCTCGATATTTGGATGGAAAGTTTTAACACATTCACAACCAAGTAGTGTAGCTAAAAACTTAACATTGTCAACTTGGTTGACTAAAAGAATTTCTGTTTGCTAAAGTTTATACTTTTTCCCAAAGCAACCGAGATATTAAATAAAACATGTAAAGTGAAATAGCTGATTCCCTTTTTCCCACATAGAATATTGTACCATCAGCAAAAAATATGCCCTGATTGAAATTTGGACTTTAACTAAGCATTGGATTATAGCTTTCAAGAGCAAATCTTAACATAGCCTCCCTATTTTCTGGAAAAGAGTTAGATCCCTGTTGGAGCATTTTAGTGTTCTTGCTGGAATAAGAGATATGAGCTATCTCCTCAACTGTTTTGCTGAAATAGATAGATGGAATGCCCGTTGAATTAACGTAAAATTTGCTGAGTCAATGGTGCAATCAGTTGCCACTATGAAGAAGCTTTCACAACAAGTGCTTTTCATCTAAGGGCTCAAGCATCTGCAATTAAAAGTAAATCTATAATATACTCAGTTAATGCCTGTTTTTTGCCATTTGTGCAGGAAAGGATCTGCACTGGTACACCAGGGACAAAAAGACTGAGGCAGATATGGAAGCTGCCAAAGAAGAGATAAGAAGAATTAAGGAGGAAGAGGAGCAGGCCATGAGGGAGGCTCTTGGGTTAGCTCCTAAGCGTGTTGCCAGGCCTCAAGGGCATCGACTTGATAAAAATGAGTTTAAAGAACTTGTGAAGCGAGGTTCCACTGCTGAGGATTTGGGTGGAGGTCATGCTGAAGCAGCACTGGTTCATGGCCTAGGTTACTCAAGGTACATGAAGTAAAAAATATACATTGAATATTTTTATTAATTTATTGGGGAAATAGTTTTATTTGCACTTGATAGCTCTATTTATTATCTAGCTTTGCATTGTTTTCTTATAACAAGTGTTGAGAGTGTTTCTTAAAGGGGATGTGTATTTATGTTAACGTGAGAGGAATCACAACTAGTAATATTGGATAGATTCTCCTTAATATGGGGCAAATTATGCCTGAGGTCTTATGAAGCCATGAATCTCTATTAGTAGCCTCGTTTTCTTTTTCTAGTTCATATATTTGTTGATAAGACCTTTTATTGTTCTTGCAATTATATTGGGCAAACAATGCATAGCAGATAAGTAGAAAATCCACAGAAATATACTGCAGGAATGCAATTATTCTGTGATAGATCCTTCTTGCGATAGTATGATCAAGGGTTGAGACTTCAATATGACAACCTTATAACTGAATAGTCTTTTTGAATGCTTGAATTTCACATGAACCGATTGTATTGACCACTTGATTGAGAGTTGCACTGGCTAGGTAACACTTTGGTTCTTCTTTGTCTTCTTCTTCTCTTCTTCAAAAATTTCTCCATGCTGTTATGATCTTTGTAATTAGGCTTCCTTATGAGCATTTACTAAATAATTTAAAAGCCAGTATCAAGTTATTTTAAACCAACCAAGAACATCAATTTCCTTAAATGCTTGTGTGCTTAGACAAGTTTCCAGGGTTTGTTGGTCCTTTTACCTATTGAATATTTCTGTTTCGCCCCTCAAACAGATTAGCATCTCGTGCAAATCAAATTTGCATGAGTTATGTTTTAGTAAACATGTTATTGGGTAGCATAATAATTGTGTTCTTGTCAGACAGAATAGTCAGTATCATTAATGTATTATGCTATTCAAGCATTTTTCTCCTTGATGTTGTCAAAGTATTTTGTCTTATTCTTTTTTCCCGAACTGTGGTGAAAGTGGTGATTTGAAGATATTTGTTTTGACTTTTGTTTCTTGATCTGTTATTCCTTCTGCTGGATTGTCTTGGATTGAAAATGGTTGCAACTGATCTATTTTATCTGGTAGTTTGTTGATGAGAGAAGCTGCATTCTTTTTTCAAACAATTCTTGTCTTAGTTGTGTGCAATTGATTATTTGACTGGTATATCTGATTTTAAAATGGATCTCTGGTTGGCTGGTTTTTGAATATTTTGCTCATATACATTGACTAAGTGCTTGTATATTGGTAGACTGCCTCGACCATGGGAAGAATCAACTTCTCTACCTTCCAACCAGGCTGAGGTTTTACCTGACAAGATAAAAGCTGATACTCCATCAGATAGAAGATCTGAATCAGATGAGTCAGATGATGAGAAAAGCCGGAAGAAAAGGAGGCGTGAGGAGAGGAAACATGAGAAACATGAGAAGCGGGAGAAGAGACGGTCACATGAATCAGAGGAAAGGAAACATCGAAAACACAAGGAGAGGAGGAGGCACGATTCAGACTGAATCTCTCTTTATGTAGTGATATTCCTCATAAGGGCTTCCTGGAACGTGCCTGGGCGTGGCGATATCATCTTATGGAAGATGGAGAATGATGCACTAGCTACTACAGCACTGGCTAGTGATCCCATGCAGTGAAGCTTTTGCTTGTAAGATGTAACACCTTGGCAAGGTATCTCTATTGAAAGGATCTTAATCACTTCTGCATTGGAATGACCCGCTATTTGTCTTAGCAAATAAAAATTGTCAAAATTGGTATTCCATTCAAAGCATGTTGTTTGGTGATGTTTCCAGATTATGTTATTTGGTGTTTATTTGTAAATTTTTCCATTTAGATACATTTATAGTCCCTTTTTATTTGCCAAAAGATGCAGTTATAGTGCTTAAAATTGTGGTAATTCAGCTTTATGATGCAAAAGTTGTGTCATCTGCATTAAGGAATGGTATGGTTGCATCCCCATTGTAAGTAATTAAGTACTAACTTTTGCATAAATCTCATCTCTTGGACATGCGAAAAATATCAGTGCTCACCAGGTATAAGTGTTAGAAATTATATGTATATTTATGTGTGTGTGCGCGTGCGAGAGAGAGAGATGGTATAAGTCATAGAGACGATAAATTATACATGATCATAAAGTATTACTGGTGAAAAGTGAATTGTGGTAAAACCTTTTAGAGTCTATAGGATACACGGGACAAATTTTCATACTGAATTTTCTTGCTCTCCTAATAGTCCAACGCATTCCCTGCATTAAAGATTTTATTAAATCAAAGTTCCAAACATTGTTATTAGATAAATACATTGTTGATAAATATGAATTATCCATATCTTTCTCTCTCGTTGCGATTATTACACGCAGAAAACCATTTCTATGGTAGCGCTAGTGCCCTAATCCTTATTTTCTCATTAGTTTGTTGAGCAGGTACTATAACAACGGTATATTTATTTTGTAGTACAAATCGTAGTATGGTGGAATGTAGTTCTTTTGGAATTTGGTGAGTCCTAATGCATAAGTGTGTCTAAATGCTTTAAACGGAAATTACTACGAGATATTGGTTGACGGAAGTGTTGGAATTATGGGGTTGCAGCGTGATTCATCCGTTGTTATTTAGTTTCATTGTGTCTAAGGTAGGACTTAGACCATTGTGCGATTCACGTTCTTTAGTGTGTTAGTTTTGTTAAAGAAGCGGGATATGACCAAGAGTTTTACTTAAGTATAACAATTAGGCTTGGGTTATAAGGATCGCATGGACTTAATTGTTGAATGATAATTGATTCTCAAATTTTGTTTTGTTCCCATATTGTATTTATTTCTGAAAGATTATTTGAAATCTGGTGTTTAGAGATTGATGAAGAATTATATTGTATAGTTGAAAATTTAAGGAATAATGGATATAAAGACCAGTTGCGGAGGAAAGTAACAACTCTTGAAAGATAGGTAGAATGAGGATGATTTAAGGAAGAATTTTTATCTTAGGATTTGTATTGAAATGGTTTTAAAATTAAGGTTAGGTAGAATGAGGATGATTTAAGGAAGAATTTTTATCTTAGGATTTGTATGGAAATGGTTTTAAAATTAAGGTTAACCTAGGTTAAGAGCATGCAACCGTGCTACAAACTTGGGGTTGCTGAACGGGTGATTATGCATAAGAGGCAAGGGACATTAGTGTTGAATCCTAAACTCTATAAATCAATAAGTGAACATTAAAATGTTGAAATATCCAACTGGAGGCATATATTAAAATGGACTCTAAAGCCGAGAATCTTATGAACCATAGTATGATTGTCTGTTTGGATTATCTGTTTTTCATCTGTATTTGTATCTTTTTAAAAATGATATGTGTAAATATATCCGATTTGCATTTAAATTTTATCTATATTTGTTCTATTTGATCTTTTGATGAGAATTGTCAACTTTTTATAAGGAAGATGAAAGAAATGGTCATAAGGCTCTATATTTTTTTCAAGAGAAAAAGTTTTGACTTCTTTGGTTTGACTGGATATATCGAATGTAAATATTAAATAATTCACTTAAAATTTTTACCTTCTACATATTGCAATGATATAGAAGAGTTGTTTCAACAGATTAAGCACAACTTATGAGAAAAAAATATAAAAGAAAAAGTTGCCAGCATTTATCCAAACCATTAGTATGTTACACATGATCTATCTTCTCAAAGTTGAATTTTTAACAATCTATAACTTTACACATATTCATCTGCGGCCATAAAAATTAAAAGAAGAAGAAGAAGAAGAAGAAGGAGAAAAGGAGAAGAAGAAGATAGAAAAAATATATATATTAATAAATACAGAAAGGTTCTTTGAAGGGAACAATCCGCCTCACAAGTAACCCTCACAACTATAGCATATGCTCTTCCTTCTTAACCTATGGGATGTGACCTCTCTTTGGTTTGCTTGGATACACGACGAACGAAGGACGAAGGCGACGTCGGCCTGCACGTTTTAGAGATAAACCAAATAGAGGTGAAATTCGATTGCAAAACTTAAAGTTTGCATATATATGTGTGTGTGAAAGGAAGAGAAATGTATGGAAACATAAAAATTACAAAATAAAAAATCCTCATTACCGAGAGGAGTTGTTGCAGCAGCAGCATCCGATGGAAGTACTATAGAAATCCAATAACCAGAGATTAAGAGGAGAAGGCTCAATAAAACTCCATAAGCAATTGACTTTATTGTGAGGGCCATTTCAGAAAGACGATAAAGCAAACCTACAAACCAGCGAATTTTATAGTACCAATCCAACATCAATGACACTAACGTGCACTAAAAAATTGGTAAATTATTAGGATTATTATTATTTTTTTAGTAATATCCTTATTGTTATTGCGATAGATAAGAATATGATTATCTTATTTTTATTATTATATATTATATCCTTAATAAGTATGTGTATGTTACTAATCGTGCCAATTTTAATGTGCTATACGAATCAATTAGTGACACATCAATATTAGTAATATAAACATGTAGTTTCTTAGAATATAAATAAATTTTTTTCCATGTATATATGAATTTTTATTCAATATTGCTTGTTATATGTTTTTTTTCATTTTCTATAGCCAATTATTTGATTGGACGTAACAAGAAAAGAAGAAGAAGGAGAAGGGAAAAAAGACAACAAGAATAAAGGGGAAGGTTTAGACTGTAGAAGGAAGGATTGAATGTTGACCGATGACCATGCTGTTGGAAAAGAATTTTTTTTTTTTTTTTCTAATTACAATTGGTGGAGGATTCGAATTTAGAGCCTCTTATACAAGAGATCACAAGAAATACGTAAAAGTTAGCTTATCAACTTTCTTACTTTTCTCCCATGTCTCCATATATAACTATATATATATATAATATGTAGTAGGTTAGATTCATCATTTGCCCATTTCTCATTAACGAATTAGATGAGAATAAGAAAACACTAAAATTGTACATTACACATGAATGTTGTTTTAAAATTATTGTTTTAATAATATATTTACTAATCATAACATAACATAACACTTAAACAAATTAAACTACTTAATACAAATATTGATCTTTAATACCGACAGATGTTTAACCATAATTTGCTATAACAATATTAAAACAGTAAAACTGAGACAACCATGGATGGCTCCCATTTCCTCATTTTAAAATTCAACCTTAGCCACCAAGGTGATTAACATTAATAATTTTATACTGTAATAATTAAGGCAAATGTTAATAGCATTCCGCTTTGCACAAAACCCATAATTGGATGAAGCGGATCTATATACGGGGAGAAAGGGCAATCCTCCGGGAGAAAATAATTTTTCTTCTGTTAATATGCTATAAGTATCAATAAGTAGTAGTATGATATTTTAATATATTGAAAAAAATAATTCTATTTTTACACAAGCCATCATATATAGATATATATATATATATATATTGGTTAAAACATAAACTATTATATAAATATTATTAGTATTTATATGTCATTTATTGATTCGTTTGACGTGTTAGTATTATTAAAATAATTTGGTAGTATTTTTTTATTCTTTAATGTTATTTTTATGGCCTTTTGGTACTCAAAGAGCTAAAGTTTTTAAAGTAAAGTTGAGAGTGGTAAATAAAGATGTCTTTTTTTTTTTTTTAAGTGACAACCATAACATGCTAAGAAACATCACACGTTAGGATCACGAGGGCCTAAAATGTGTACCTTTGAGCCTTGACTGCTTATCCTTAAAAACATTTAAGGACAAATTGCAAAAGAGACCCTCTTGTCTTTACCTCTTGTGCAGATATCCCCTCTTCTTTTTAAAATGTGAGCAAAGTCCCCAATTCTTCCGAAAATGTGCAACGGCTAAGGATGTATAATTTTTTTTTTTTACCCATTAATTTGCACAAATGTGGGTCCCACCTAGTGTTGAGATACCATCAAAATTCTAATTGCATTTCCATTAATACTTTTGGGGTATATATTTGATCATTTTCGTTTTTAATAAACAAATTATGAAATATAAAATCAAACAAGGAAAAATAAGGGAAAAAAAAACTATGTGCTCCCGTTTATCTAAGAATTTCAAATGGCAATAAAACCCATATCTTATTTCCACTAAAATCGTATTTACTTCCACATTTTAATAAACAATCACAATCATCCCTACCGGCATTATGATAAAACATGATGGACCTTACAAATCCATGTCTGAATGTAGAAGAAGCCATAAAGTATTAATATGAAATTTCACACTGTTGAGGATTCTCTGTCTTAATCTAAGGCGTACCATAAATACATTTTTTGACCCTCAATTAAATGCATCCTTTGACCAATCATTTGTAGGAGTTTGAATGGCCGATTCTTTCATTTATTTTGTAATCAATATTTATGTGTATTTATTCTCTTATACTATCTGTAAACATATATATATATATATATAAAAGGCTCTCACCACAAAATAGTAAGGTGGTTTCAAAACACTTTCATGGTATCAGAGTATAATTAGAATTAACATCCCTCGATCCTCAAATGACCTCTGATTCTTCTCCCGCCCTCCTTCCCTTCAACATCATGATTCACATGGTCACAATCAAACTCTCCTCCTCTAACTACCTCTTATGGAAGAGCCAACTTCTTCCTCTTCTTGAGAGCCAAGGTCTACTGGGTCATGTGGATGGTACCCTTGAGCCGCCACCTCCATTTGATCCTCCTACCTCTTCAACACCAAATGCCAAATACTTGGCATGGAAAGCCAACGATCAATATCTCCTAAGCCTTCTCCTCTCCTCTCTCACAGAGGAAGCCATGGCTGAAGCCGTCAGCCTCTCTACGTCCCGTAAGGTCTGGACCGCTCTCGAAAATACCTTCAGTCACCACTCCAAAGCTCGAGAAATATGCCTCAAAGATGACCTCCAATTGATGAAGCGCGGCACTCGTCCAGTCACTGCCTATGCCCATGCCTTGAAGACCGTTTGCGATCAACTTCATGTCATTGGTTGCCCTGTTGATGAAACTGACAAAGTTTACTGGTTTCTGCGTAGTCTCGGACCCGATTTCTCCAGTTTCTCTACTGTCCAGATGGCACGAATGCCTCTTCCTTGCTTCTTGGATCTTGTATCCAAGGCTGAGAGTTTTGAACTCTTTCAAAAATCTCTTAAGACTCCGGCACCTTCAGTTGTAGCGTTCACTGCTCACCAAGGATCTTCTCAATGTGGGGGTAGCCACTCTCACTTCAGACGTAGCAGTAGAAATGGCCGTGCCCAACCCACTCAAGGTCGTACTCCGCCACGGTGCCAGATCTGCCGCTTGGAAGGCCACTACGCTGATCGGTGCAGGCAATGCTATGATCGGCATCAACATGACCAATCAGCACAACTTGCTGGATCCTTCACCGCTTCATGCTTTGTGTCTGGAAGTGACGCTTCCAACTGGTTCTTGGACACAGGAGCTTCGGCCCACATGACTCCAGCTTCCTCCACTTTGGACCAATCCACTAACTACACGGGTAAGGATTGTGTAATTGTCGAAAATGATGTGTCTCTACCCATTACCCACACTGGTCAAATTTCTCCTTCACCAAATCTTCATCTGTTAGTCGTTTTAGTTGTCCCTCACCTCACAAAAAATCTTTTGTCCATTAGTAAATTAACACATGATTTTCTATTATCCGTTACTTTTACTAATGATTTTTTCACTGTTCAGAATCGTCAAACGGGACGAGTGGTGGCAACCGGTAAACAAGATGGAGGCTTATATGTGCTAGAGCGTGGACATTCCGCTTTTATTTCTATCCTTAAAAATAAATCTCTTCATGCTTCATATGAATTATGGCATGCTCGCCTTGGACATGTAAACCATTCTTTTATTTCCTTTTTAAATAAAAAAGGACAGCTTCATCTTACTTCTTTATTACCATCTCCTACATTATGTGATACATGCCAACTTGCAAAAAATCATCGTTTGCCTTATTCTCGTAATGAACGTCGATCGTCTAATGTTTTAGATCTTATTCATTGTGATATATCGGGTCCTTTACCCGTAAAATCAAATTTGGATTTTGCCTACTATGTTTTATTTATTAATGATTATTCTCATTTCACTTGGCTTTATCCATTAAAATTCAAATATGACTATTATGATACTTTTATCCAATTTCAAAAATTTGTGGAAAATCAACATTCTGCTCGTATAAAAATATTTCAAAGTGACGGTGGTGCAAAATTTACTAGCAATTGCTTTAAAACTCATCTTCATACTTTTGGCATTCATCATCAATTTTCCTGTCCATATACTCCCGCCCAAAATGGTTGTGCAGAAAGAAAACACCGTCACGTGACTGAAACCGGTTTGGCCCTGCTTTTCCACTCTCACACTCCCCCTCGCTTTTGGGTTAACTTACTGAACCTATATTTATGGAACAGCCTCCCGGGTATATTGACCCTCGCTTTCCCAATCATGTTTGTCAGTTAAAGAAAGCTCTTTATAGTCTCAAACAAGCTCCTCGTGCCTGGTTTTAACGACTTAGCTCTTTTCTTATTCAACTTGGTTTTTATTCCAGTCATGCAGACACATCACTTTTTGTCTTTCACAAGCAGTCTGACATTATTTATTTGCTCCTTTATGTTGATGACATCATTATTACGGGCAATAACTCTTCTCTTCTTGATAGATTTATTCGTAAGCTTCATTTTGAGTTTGCTACTAAGGATTTGGGTTCTCTTAGTTACTTTCTTGGTCTAGAAGCTACATCCACCACTGATGGTCTATTTATCAATCAGCTCAAATATACACAGGATATTCTCACACAAGCTTAGTTACTTGACAGCAAACCTGTTCACACCCCCATGGTTGTCTCTCAACACCTGTCTTCTGACGGTCCTCTGTTTTCGGATCCCACTTTTTACAGCTCTCTAGTTGGTGCTCTCCAGTATTTAACTATCACGCGTCCCGATATTGCTTATGCCGTAAACTTTGTCGGTCAATTTCTGCACTCTCCAACTGAAGACCATTTTCTTGCTGTGAAACGCATTCTTCGCTATGTTAAGGGCACACTGCATTTTGGCCTCACTTTTAGTCCATCTGTTGCTCCTAGTGCTTTAGTTGCTTACTCTGATGCCGACTGGGCGGGATGTCCTGACACTCGTCGCTATACTTCTGGTTATTCTATTTTCCTTGGCAACAACTTGGTTTCTTGGAGTGCCAAGAAGCAACCTACTGTTTCTCGTTCAAGCTGTGAGTCTAAGTATCGTGCCCTCGCTCTTACTGCCGCTGAACTTCTTTGGCTCACGCATCTTCTTCGTGACCTTAGAATTTCTCTTCCACAGCAGCGTGTTCTTCTCTGTGACAACAAAAGTGCAATTTTTATGAGTTCTAACCCCATCTCTCAAAAGCAAGCCAAGCATGTCGAGTTAAACTACCATTTTTTTCGTGAACTTGTTATTGATGGTAAACTTCGCACTCCGTATGTGCCCTCTCACTTAGAAGTTGCCTATATCTTCACCAAAAGCATACCTCGGCCTCTTTTTTAATTTTTAAATGCATCCTTTGACTAATCATTTATAGGACTTTGAATGGATGATTCTTTCATTTATTTTGTAATCAATATTTATGTGTATTTATTCTCTTATACCATCTGTAAACATATATATATATAAATAAAAGGCTCTCATCACAAAATAGTGTGGTGGTTTCAAAACACTTTCACACACCAATACTACAAGCAAAAATTCTTAGATGAATTAGTTTTATTCCATTGAATATAAAAAAGGAAGATGGTCCCGACAAGTTAGATTGTTTGTCAATGGCATGTTATGATCTAAAAACTGACCCCACTTATAAGAATTTCGTGTCCTAGCTTACGTCAGGATAGTGTATAGTAAAGAATAAATACGAGAAAGAAAAGGATGGTGATGAAGACCTTAATTGAATGGAGGAGACTGGAGCTTTCGATATTTATTGACTCACTCAAAGGAAAAAGATACTGAGAACTAGGTATTTATACACTACTTGGGACCCATATTTGTGAAAATTAATTGAAGAAATTAAACATCCTTGGCCAGTGCATATATTTCAAAGAATTGGGGTCTTTCTGCGTGTATTTGAAGGAAGACGGGGCATCTACATATAGGATAAAAATAACAAGATATCTTTGTAACTTACTCGACATATAAGTTGTAAATTAACGTAAAATTGCATTATCGAAATTACTGTTTCCATCGTGCCCAAAAATCAATTTTTCCCTTAATTTTTAAATTTATATTAAATTTGGCCACCAAAAAAAAAAAAAACTACCCGGTGAAGAACTCTGGCATTATTAGGGCATATTTGGAAGTTCTTAACACAATTTTCTATGTCAAGACACTTATATCACTATTTTATCAAGGTTCTTCAACTTTTTACATGTTGGATTTTAATTAAACTAAACTATCTAGCTAATCATATGACTACCCAAGTTGTCGTAAAATACTCTCATCTTGGATGCTTGCTCAAAGTGTAACTATTCTAACAATAGCCCTTCACGAGTAGAGTTAGTTTATTGATATGCGATCTTGGTATACTTTTTCTTTTAAAACTTAATTAAGGTCAAGGGAACCACTAAACTTCCTAGATTGATCCACTTCTTTATAGAAAGGATTAAATCTGGATTCTAGGTTAAGCCCAATAATAACATACGTTTAATTCTTTAGATTGAATGGTAGGGATTAAAGAGTTAGGTTTATGAGATTAGGATTATTAAGGAAATTTGGTATAATTGGCTCCAAGCAAAGACTATTAGACCAAACTGATTTTGTGCTCTCAATCTTTTTTAAGGAGCTCATGCACTTAAAAAAATTTATAGCCTGGAGAGCTAACACAGAAATCCATCGATAAGAGGACTCATTTCGTCTGTTGATATACAAACTGTGTGTTTATGTGTGTGTATGTGTGTGTATAAACATTTGTTATACATATTATATGATGTGTATAGACAAATATATGTATAACATGTAGATTATGTTTATTATATACATCTCAACATAATACATATCAATGTAATATATGTTATATATGATCCATATATTTTATTTACTCTATATGTTATATATAGGTATTATATATGATCTACACAGTATCTATGGGTTATTTTTAAAATTTAATGTTGATACATATTAATATAATATGTTATATATAATCTATGCATTATATAATACACATACATATAACTTATTTATGCCATATGACAAATGAATTATAACTATTTGTTAAGATATATATATACCAATATGTTTTACATTATATGTAATTTATAATTTATATGAGTTGAGGGTCTAGTGGAAGTGTTTAACTGGGGTGTATAGTGTTATAAGTGATATCAACAGGGTAGTTTGTTCGAGTATGGGTTAACTCTAGTGGCAGGTTTAGCCTCCTATGAATAAACCGGTCGGAAGCCAGTGTTGCTCTCCTAATGAGGCCATGACAGGCTTAAACCAGTTGGAAGAATTGAGCCTCCCAAACTTATAGAGAACTATGGCAAAGCTAGAAGGACACTCCTAACGAGGTTGATGGGCTCCGAATAAACCTGGATAAATTAGAGAAGATAAGACCGACCCATCATCTAGAATAACAATAAAAGATGATATAAGGGATGGTTGAGCGACATACAAGTACTCCAAGAGGGGAGAAGCTATCGTCTCTTGACAATTGGTATCGGAGCTAAAGTTCGTAGCTCCAATGGACTACTTAAATGCTATCCAAAATACTTAGTGAGTGGATACTTCTTGTTATTGATGTGGTTTGTGTAGATGAAGCTCAAGTAAAGCGGCCACCAGAGGGATGACATTATTACTAGTGCGTAGCTGTGTCGCGAGTCATGGAGACAAGAATTTTCCAAAATATTGCTGTCAATGCAACTCATGTGGATTAAGCTCAAGAGGAGTAGCCCATTAGAGGAAGCATATCATTGCCAGAGGGCTATTATGTTACGAGTTAGGGTTGGAGCAAGAATTTGTGCTCAAACTTGACTATTTGGCCACTCATTAGGAGGTGATCTCGAAGGATAGAGGAACGGATGAAAGTGAGAGGAAGATTGTGAAAGCCTGAGTTTGAGTGAGATGATCTTGGGCGGGTTGATAACAGGTGTGGAGAAAGGGATAAAATCTTGAGGGAGTAGGTAGTAGCAGTAGATTTGCCTCATGACAAGGGTGTCATAGTCGGAGAGTTGAAGGTCTGGTAGGAGTGTTTAACTTGGGCATATAGTTTTGTGAGTGGCATCAACATTGTGGTTTATTCGGATGCGGGTTAACTCTAAAGGTAGGTTTAGGCTCCCGTGAACAAATTGGTAGGGAGCTGATGTCGCTCTCTTAATGAAGCCATGGCAGACCAAAAACCAATATAACGGTTGAGCCTCCCAAACTTATGGAGGACTATGGCAAAACTAAAAGAGCACTCTAATTGAAGTTGATGGGTTCGGAACAAACCTGGGTAATTGTCACGCCCCAAAAAGTATTCTAAATGCGACAAATTGCTACACTCAATATTAAAGCTTAAGTATGACAACCTTAGTCAATCCATAGGCTTCGATACCGGGTGTAAGGCATACACTCACGATCATTGAAGGACCAACTTTGAGGACCAATTTTGTGAAGGCATACACTCACGATCTAATTAAGGTTTTGTTTTTTCTTGAGGATTCCACACCAAGATTCAAGTGGAAGACATCATTTGAATTAAAATTCAAGAACAGGATTTCATTGACAAGGTGATTTTGTTCTTTTTCTTATATTCATATTTTGGATGGTGTTGAAAGCTTGTTTCTTTTGATCTTAATTGAGGTTTTGAGTTATTGATCTAAATTGTTTGATTGTTGTTTAATTAGTTGATCGATCATTTGTTTGTATTCGATTTGTCAATGCTAATTCACCGATCATGTGTTTTGAGTTCATCTTGGAATTCAGTTAGGTTAGGATTGTAATGGAAAATTCCTTTCTAACCACGTCCGTGATTAGCTAATTTGGATTAGAAACTCATAAATATGGATTTTCAATTCAATTAGGCTTTGGAAATTTACAAAGATTAGTGAATTGATCACTTTCCTAGGATAGAGAATATTGATTGGTTAGTTTAGGATAATTGCTTACTTTGGAGAAAAAGTTGTTATCTGGTGCTTGATTGATTAAAAAAATAAACCCATTAGCAATTTAGATTTGCAATTGCATTTCTAGTCGATAGCACACATTTCATTGATTGTTCAGATCTATTGCTCTTAACTAAACCAATTACATATGTTAGAAATTCCTATTTCTTTGTAGTATAGTTTTATATAAGAAAATCCAAAAATAGAAACAAATTTTGATTTGCCTAGCTACAATTAAACTAATACAGCTGATAGATAATCTCATTCTTTGTGGACATGACTCTATATCACTAAAATTTTATTACTGCACACGCACCCGGTACACTAGTCGGTTAATATATGCACATTTAAAAAAATTTAAAAAGACTATTTAGAAAGCACTTATAAAAAAAACATGCTTAGTTTTTGGCGCCGTTATCGGGGAATGAACCTAAGTCGCCCACGTGATAGGTGGGAATACTCACCACTATACTATAACGACGAAATTGAGTTCAAAGTATGGGTTTAACATAATTCAAGTTTATGTCATATATTCAATCAATTTAGCAATTCAACATCAACAATCATACTCAATTCATCCTCCAAATGATGGAACAAGAGATGTTTAAATATGAAAAGTCACAAGAAACATAGGCTGCAATTTCACAATGTACACCAGCGGTACATTTTAAATCAGCGGCAATCGTTGTAAGAATTAATTTCCGAGAGCTGCTGTGAAGGTATGTCGGCTCCAACATGGTGGCATAGATCTCCCAGTAGGGTTTGAGTTCTTGAAATTGTGAACAAGTAACATTGGCTTAAAGTCAACAATGTATGTGCAAAATTTTACAGGTGTACAAATTTAAAATGAAGGCTAATTGAATATGTTGAATAGGTTGGCTTGTAAATATTGATCTTGGCTAGCGTTGGTTTATTCTAGATGTAGGCTGGCAGCTTACTTTTGATTTTGGTGGCCTTCTTTTTTTTTTTTTTTTTGTCTCCAAAATTGCATAAAACTTCTCTAAATTTCTTGTATTTGTTATATAAATCCTTAATGACCTGAAATATCAAATTAAGCACAATTAAATACCAATTCCTTTGTGATTTCTATAAAATGAATAATGATTAAGCATCAATTTGATTATTGAAAAGTAAGTAAAATATGACTTTATCAAACATGTGGCACAACATCAACTATTAATCTCTTCAACTAATGATGAGTTATATGGCTACCATTACCCAATTTGTCTCCAAAAAAGATATATTGATTGACCCTATGAGAGAACTACATGGTTAGTTCATTACAATCAATAGTAATCAATTCAATTTCTTGAAGTCATTGTATACCAAGAACAAGTTCAACACCTTGTATTGGTAACAAAAAAAGTCATGAAAGAAAACCCTGTAGTTATACTCCAACATCATGGCATAGACCCTGGCTATGAAATTTCTATCCATTTCTTATCATTAATAGAATGAGCAAGGTGGAGATACCATGAGCCCTAAATGTTTGGCCACTCTCTTGACCAAATGAAGTTGTGGGTACTCCCTGTATCTAATAAAATCGAAATTGATGAATTCCTTGTTGTTCCCATGAAACATAGAGTCTTTGGCATTAGATTACCACTCATAGCATGATAGCTTATAGCATGAGAAGTAATATCATTTGTATAGAATCTTGGTCTATTGTCTTCATTTCTAGGTCTTGCATGTCTTCATCCAACAACATTAGTAAAAGTTTAGATTTCACTTATGATTTTTACTAAATTTCTCATCACAGGAGTCTTTGATACCAAGAGTAGAGAAGGTTTTTATGTTATGAGTGTGATGAGCTCACCAAGGTAAAGTTGCATTCTTTGCTTTTACTAACTATGCTAGTTTGTGGTGAGACAAGCTATTAGTTAAGAGGAACACTAAGAGTTGGTGAGGATTCAAGGTTAATAAAGATATTAATAAGCCAATTGTAATATAAAATAAAAATAGTTTATAAAAAGGGTAAGGGAGTGTCTTTTTGTTAATTAATAAGAGGCAAAATAGTCACTCCTAATAAAACAATTATGACTACCCTCACTTGAAACACACATGTTTTCTCTTCCGCATGAGTTAGTACCTCCATTGAAGGACCAACAAGAGACTAAGAGAATCAAGGTACGTTGTCCCCTTTTCTTGTTCTAAGACAATCACAAGACAATTGCATCTCTAAACTATGCATTTTCGGTGTTAAAGGTGTTTGTATTTTGGGAAAAATTAGAAACCCCTAATCCTATTTGTTGTTTGTGTCAATTGTTGATCACGAAAGAAGAGGAGAAGAATCATTTAATTTCAAGTATTATGTTTATAAAAATAATTACAGTTGATAAGAGCAATTATGGAGTTTTTGTCTGTTTAATAATTAAGGAGGGGCTGATTTTAAGAGAATTTTTGTGTTTTGAAGCATATAAGTTGCGAATAAGTGGTTACGGCCGTGATATGAGCCGTGATCTCCATGTACAATATGTTTTGGACCTCTCCAGCATCATCACAATGGTGATAAAGGCTGAAAGCCATTAACATGGCCAACAAGCCTATTACCAACCCCATCACAGGCGTGACAAAGGCAGTGATGGCCTGTCACCACCCTCATCATGGATGTGAAAGGGGGTGATGGTTGTCACTTCCCTCCATCACGGGCATGATTTAGGAGTGACAATTTGTTTTTTTTTTTTTTTTGAGCCTATTATGTCCCCTTTCACGGGCATGACCTACGGGGTAATGTTGTAACCTTGTTTTTACTCTTAGCTTAACATCAAATACACCTGTATCTAAATGAGGTTGTACATTAGTAGACTTAGAATGGTAGTAGCTCTTAGTAACTTAGAAAACTAGATAACCTTAAGGGTGTACATTCCTTTTTTATTGGAGTAATGAATTAGTATTATTATATGTGAACATGTCTTTCCAATAGAATTGAGTTATCTATTCCACACGTTTATTAGGTATATCATTACCATGGTTATTGCTTGTGAGTGTAGGCTTAGAAATTGTAAATGGACTAAACAATATCTGGCTTTAATTATTTGTTGCTTATGCTTGGCTAGGTATAGTTAATTGGGAGTATCGGTGTTACTAGGATGGCACCTTGATGAATTGCATGTGTCATTGTCCTAGGTGGAGTTGGACACAAAGAGGATTCCAATAGATTAGGAATGGTACTGAAAGGTATTGGGGAATACACAACACCTACATATATATATATATGTTGTCTATATATTTATAAATATATCTATTTATTGTGGAGTCATGGGTTGCTGTAGGTTTAAGGCTAGTTGCAAATAGTTTTAAACTGAATTAGTTGTATGGCTAATTTAAAGATAATAATTCGTGGTTGTTGCATTTATTGCTATGTTGTATGTGAATATGCATGTTGTTTGTTCACGAGCATGTGGGTGTGGTTTTGATGCATTGGTCCTCATGTTCATTCCTTTTTATCTTTTTAGGATCAGGTGAGAAGCTTATAGTATTCAATCTATCAGGTTACCATATATATGCGGACTATGGGGATGTGTTAGATTTGTGATCATATACTTTTATAATGTTGAAGAGTTGATGTCTTGAGGTTTTATTAAATGTTTTGGTTCATGTAAAGACTAAATTTCTTTCTCATCTTTAGGTTAGGCCTCGGTTGGCTTTTAGCTTTGCCAACTATACTTTGAAATATTTATTTGCAATTATGACCTTTGATGAGACAATCTTTAACATGGGTTGGAAGTATCTTTTGTACTTATGGATAATAGCAAGTATTTGAGCCTTAGAGTTTCCTTATGTTATGATGCCATGTAGCGGAGTGATAACGCATTAAGTTTAGGATGTTACACCAATAGTTTAAGCAATACTACTTAAGTAAGAAATGTTACTTTTTTATTTAAACTTTGAATCAAGAAAGATTTAGGGGATAAACTATATTGGAAGGTATAAATATATCAAATGGTCAAAAAGAGGAGTCAATGTTTTATAATATGAAACATTGAGAAAATTTGAGGAAAATTAATAAACAATTATCTAGAAAAAAACTTGTTTGCTCACTTTACAAAATGTTGATACCTTATAGAAACTTATCATCAAATGTTGATAACGTTTTAGTATAATTTACCTAAAAATCTAGTGTAGAAAAATATTATAAGAAATTTGGGACTTTAAAAACTAGGTATGAGTTTGATGGGTTTCTAGAGTAATTTATCGTTACATTTTGGTGGTTCAAAGATGTTATTACTTATGTTGTTGAGCTTCAATCATTCAACACCCTAGAGGAAGTGACTAAGTTAGCATTGAAGGGTGAGAGACAGCAAAAACATCTAGGCTATAGGATACCACCTCTACCATGGCAAAGAAAATTATCTAGTCTCGAGCATAGTAGATATGAGGAGATGAGGAAGGTTGATAAAAAGCTTAAAGGGGATGAGCATGTAAGATGAAGTAAGTGGAACCTAAAGTTTTGTAACAATTAATGAGAAGAAAATATAGAGACGTGAAGTGGTTCAAGTGTTTTGGATATGGTCATATAATACCATAATGTCTTAATAAGAGGGTAAATGCAATAGAGGAAATGATCTCAATGCAATGAAAAGAGTGAGCAAGAAAAGAAGAAGGAGAAACCCTTCGAGCAAAGTGACGAGCCCATTCATGTAATGGCAAAGGAGGGAACACTTTTACTTATGGTGGTGTACTTAAGGCAATAAAAGAATTTGTTCCATGATTGATGTACGAAAAAAAAAAAAAAAAAGATATCCCATCATAACTGATAGTGTAATCCCCTTGATTTTTCATAACATGATTACAATAGATATTATAAATAAAATGTCGAATCATGAAAGAACTATAATAAAAATATCATAAATCACTCCAAATTTTTTGCGATTTAAATTTTAAGTATAAACAAATTAGAATAAAGAATATTTATCACTAGAACTTTAAAAGTTCATAATATTCGAAATAAAGAATAAAGAAAACTATTTAATATTTAAGAACCTAAGTTTTAATGTTCGAAAAATATTAATAACTTCAAGTTAAATAATTCTGAGTTTATAGAAACTAAAATTCTAATCCAATCTAGTAAATTATAATTAGTAAAAAGAATCAAGTAGCAAATATAAAATTAAATTAAATTTCTAATCTATTAAAAACTCTAGAATAAATTTATAAATAGAAATGAATTCATAGATAATTTAAAACCTTAAAAGTTTATAATAAAGTCGAATTAAGGGCAAATATAATTATTAATTTATGAAAATACCGTCCAACAAAACTTTTAAACAAATAAAATATAATTTACGATAGTAGGTATAAAAACTGAAAAGTAAAAGTATTAAACTAAAGATTCTATGTATACTATCGTATTCAGAATATTTAATATCATTAATATGTAAATTTTTATCCAAAAATATTATCAAACCAGTATTTATCATACATGTCATTTAGATCCACAAAATTAATTTTTTTCAACTATTCATATTTTTGCCTACTCCTTACATATTTATTGGTTATAAATTTATCATCTTCTTTTTGTTTTTATATATCTATTCATCCTAATTCACTTACATTTTTTTGGTTTCATTTTACGTTTTGTTTTTCATTTTGAAACCTACCGTAACGTGAACAATTTTACGCAAAAAGCTAGAATTCAAACACATATACACATATCTTTAATAAAAATTCAATGTATACCATAATGTTCAGACTATTTAATAACGCAAATATGAAACTTTTCATCTAAAAATATTACTAAATCAGTATTTAATATACGTATCACTTAAACTCGTAAAATTGATTTTTTTCACAAATTTATATTTTTCCCTACTCCTCATACATTTGTTGGTTATAAATTTATCATCTCCTCTTTGTTTTTACATTTTCATTTATCCTATCTCTCTTACATTTTTTTTTTCTTTTCATGCCTTCTCTTCATTTTGATTCCTCATTTAGATGTATTGCATACGTATGAAATGAAACCAAAAGGTGGCCACATTTCTTAAGAAAATTCCACTGTCATTTATATCTTCAAGTTGAACAAATGGCACTCATTTGTCAAATAAAAGTGACAATCTAGCAAATCTTAATCCTTCATTTAGCTCCTTCATTTAATGAGATGAGACTTCATTTTGCTTGTTGAAACCTGCTCCAAAAACTCCCTACCTTACCGTACCTTTTTGAGAAAATTAGACATAAAATACAACAAACAAATACAATTAAACTCTTCCCTTCAAACCGTTTTTTTTTTTTTTTTTGCACTAGAATTATCTAGGAATATTATCTAGTCAACCAAATTTGATTAATTGACTCATAAAGCATCAAACAAATCAACAACTTAAACAAATTAACCTATGAAGCTCCAATAAATATAATATATAGGTATATATGTATATATTCACCAAATGGGCACTTAAATATCCTTACATCCCCTATAATTTGCCACAAAAATCATCCTAATTCATATAAATATCCACATCAAACCATAATAATATATCTATCATAAACCACTTGAACCTAGATATGAATTATATATAAGTAATAAAAAAAATTGTTATTAGTGATATATTGTATATTAGGCAGCTTGGTGACCAACCATTTCCTTATGAAATATTCACCACTTCTAGCTAGTCTAATAATAAAGCAAGTTGGCTAGAGAAGTTAATAGAAAATGTCAACTTACTTGTAGAGGATAGTACTTTCCTTCCCAATTTCCTTCTGTAACAACAAGATAAATTAGACATAAAATCATATCAACATTTCCCACTTGAAACCGTGATATCTCTAGAGGATTGTAGACAAAATTTAGTCAACAAAAACAACTACACTCAACCATAAGTTACGTAAAAAGGAAGTCCATTCACACACAACATCAATTTGTTTATAACATATATAAATAAATATAATGAAGAAGCAAAAAAAAAAAAAAACATTACACTCCCAAGTACAAAACCGTGTACAACTTTAAGAATTTTAGGAGTGGCTAAAGCCAACAATTTTGACAAATTGACCAACTAACATCCAATTAAAATCAACTAAATAGTGACTAAGTAGTAAATTGTTGACTATAAGAAACCTTAAACAACTTGCAAGAAAAAAAAAAAAAAAAAAAAACCAACTTCTCCCAACTTCACCATGTATTGTATCAATACATTAGACATAATATTCCCATGTCTCATATAACTATATATATATATATAATATGTAGTAGGTCAGATTCATCATTTGCCCATTTCTCATTAACGACATAGATGAGAATAAGAAAACACTAAAATTGTACTTTACACATGAATGTTGTTTTAAAATTAGTGTTTTAATAATATATTTACTAATCATAACATAACATAACACTTAAACAAATTAAACTACTTAATACAAATATTGATCTTTAATACAGACAGATGTTTAATCATAATTTGCTATAACAATATTAAAACAGTAAAACCGAGACAACCATAGATGGCTCCCATTTCCTCATTTTAAAATTCAACCTTAGCCACCAAGGTGATTAACATTAATAATTTTATACTGTAATAATTAAGGCAAATGTTAATAGCATTCCGCTTTGCGCAAAACCCATAATTGGATGAAGCGGATCTATATACGGGGAGGAAGGGCAATCCTCCGGGAGAAAATAATTTTTCTTCTGTTAATATGCTATAAGTATCAATAAGTAGTAGTATGGTATTTTAATATATTGAAAAAAATAATTCTATATTTACACAAGCTATCATATATAGATATATATATATATATATTGGTTAAAACAAAAACTATTATATATCTAAATATTATTAGTATTTATATATCATTTAGTGATTCGTTTGACGTGTTAGTATTATTAAAATAATTTGGTTGAATTTTTTTATTCTTTAATTTTATTTTTATGGCCTTTTGGAACTTAAAGAGCTAAAGTTTTTAAAGTAAATTAAAGTTGAGAGATGTAAATTAAGATGTTTTCTTTTTTTTTTTTTTTTAAGTGACAAACATAACATGCTAACAAAAATCACACTTAGGATCACGAGGGCCTAAAATGTGTACCTTTGAGCCTTGACTGCTTATCCTTAAAAACATTTTAGGCAAATTGCAAAAGAGACCCTCTTGTCTTTACCTTTTGAGCAGATATCCCCTCTTCTTTTCAAAATATGAGCAAAGTCCCCAATTCTTCCCAAAAATGTGCAACGGCTAAGGATGTATAATTTTTTCCCCATTAATTTGCACAATGTGGGTCCCACCTAGTGTTGAGATACATCAAAATTCTAATTGCATTTCCATTAATAGTTTTGGGATATATTTGATCATTTTCATTTTAATAAAAAAATTACGAAATATAAAATTAAACAAGGAAAAATAAGGGGAAAAAAAAAACTGTGTGCTCCCGTTTATCTAAGAATTTCAAATGGCAATAAAACCCATATCTTATTTCCACTAAAATCGTATTTACTTCCACATTTTAATTAGCAATCACAATCATTCCTATTGGCATTATGATAAAACATGATGGACCTTACAAATCCATGTCTTTTTGTAGAAGAAGCCATAAAGTATTAATATGAAATTTCACACCAATACTACAAGCAAAAAATCTTAGATGAGTTAGTTTTATTCCATTGAATATAAAAAAGAAAGGTGGTCCGACAAGTTATGATCTAAAAACTGACCCCACTTATAAGAAAAGGATGGTGATGAAGACCTTATTGAATGGAGGAGACTGGAGTTTCGATATTTTTGACTCACTCAAAGGAAGAAGATCTGAGAATAGGTATTTATACACTACTTGGGACCATATTTGTGAAAATTAATTGAAGAAATTAAACATCCTTAGTCAGTGCAGATATTTCAAAGAAATGGGGTCTTTCTGCGTGTATTTGAAAGAAGATGGGGCATCTACATATAGGATAAAAATAACAAGATATCTTTGTAACTTACTCGACATATAAGTTGTAAATTAACGTAAAATTGCATTATGGAAACTACTGTTTCCATCGTGCCCAAAAATCATTTTTTCCCTATATTTTTAAATTTATATTAAATTTGGCCACAAAAAAAGAAAAAAAAAAAACTACCCGGTGAAGAACTCTGGCATTATTAGGACGTATTTGGAAGTTCTTAACACAATTTTCTATGTCAAGATACTTATATCACTATTTTATCAAGGTTCTTCAACTTTTTACATGTTGGATTTTAATTAAACCAAACTATCTAGCTAATCATATGACTACCCAAGTTGTTGTGAAATACTCTCATCTTGGATGCTTGCTCAAAGTGTAACTATTCTAACAATAGCCCTTCATGAGTAGAGTTAGTTTATTGATATGCGATCTTGTATACTTTTTCTATTAAAACTTAATTAAGGTCAAGGGGACCACTAACCTTCCTAGATTGATCCACTTCCTAATAGAAGGGATTAAATATGGATTCTAGGTTAAGCCCAATAATAACATAGGTTTAACTCTTTATATTGAATGGTAGGGATTAAAGAGTTAGGTTTATGAGATTAGGATTATTAAGGAAATTTGGTATAATTGGCTCGAAGCAAAGACTATTAGACCAAACTGATTTGTGTGCTCTCGATCTTTTTTAAGGAGCTCATGCACTTAAAAAAAATTTACAGCCTGGAGAGCTAATACAGAAATCCATCGATAAGAGGACTCATTTCATCTGTTGATATACAAACTGTGTGTTTATGTGTGTGTATAAACATTTGTTATACATATTATATGATGTGTATAGACAAATATATGTATAACATGTAGATTATGTTTATTATATACATCTCAACATAATACATATCAATGTAATATATGTTATATATGATCGATATATTTTATATACTCTATATGTTATATATAGGTATTATATATGATCTACACAGTATATGTGGTTTATTTATATAATTTAATGTTGATACATAGTAGTATAATTTGTTATATATAATCTATGCATTATATAATACACATACATATGACTTATTTATGCCATATGACAAATGAATTATAACTATATGTCAAGATATATATATATATACATATATACCAATATGTTTTACATTATATGTAATTTATAATTTATATGAGTTGAGGGTCTAGTGGAAGTGTTTAACTTGGGTGTATAGTGTATAAGTGATATCAACAGGGTAGTTTGTTCGAGTATGGGTTAACTTTGGTGGCAGGTTTAGCCTCCTATGAATAAATGGTCGGAAGCCAATGTTGCTCTCTTGATGAGGCCATGATAGGCTTAAACCCATTTGGAAGATTGAGCATCCTAAACTTTATAGAGAACTATGGCAAAGCTAGAAGGACACTCCTAACGAGGTTGATGGGCTCCGAATAAACCTGGATAAATTAGAGAAGATAAACCGACCATCATCTAGAATAACAATAAAAGATGATATAAGGGATGGTTGAGCGACATACAAGTACTCCAAGAGGGGAGAAGCTATCGTCTCTTGACAATTGGTATTGGAGCTAAAGTTCGTAGCTCCAATAGACTACTTAAATGCTATCCAAAATACTTAGTGAGTGGATAGTTCTTGTTATTGATGTGGTTTGTGTAGGTGAAGCTCAAGTAAAGCGGCCACCAGAGGGATGACATTATTGCTAGTGTGTAGCTGGGTCACGAGTCATGGAGACAAGAATTTTCCATAATATTGCTATCAATGCAACTCATGTGGATGAAGCTCAAGAGCAGTAGCCCGCTAGAGGAAGGATATCATTGCCAAAGGGCCATTGTGTTACGAGTTAGGGTTAGAGCAAGAATTTGTGCTCAAACTTGACCATTTAGCCACTCATTAGGAGGCGATCTCGAAGGATAGAGGAACGGATAAAAGTGAGAGGAAGATTGTGAAAGCCTGAAGTTTAAGTGAGATGATCTTGGGTAGGTTGACGATAGGTGTGGAGAAATGGTTAAGATCTTGAAGGAGTGGGTAGTAGCAGTAGATTTGCCTCATGACAAGGGTGTCATAGTTCGAGAGTTGAAGGTCTGGTGGAAGTGTTTAACTTGGGCATATAGTTTTGTAAGTAGCATCAACATAGTAGTTTATTCAGATGCGGGTTAACTCCAAAGGTGGGTTTAGTCTCCCGTGAACAAATTGGTCGAGAGCTGATGTCGCTCTCCTAATGAAGCCATGGCAGACCAAAAACTAATATAACAGTTGAGCCTCCCAAACTTATGGAGGATTGTGGTAAAACTAAAAGAGCACTCTAATTGAAGTTGATGGGTTCGGAACAAACCTGGGTAATTGTCACGCCCCAAAAAGTACTCTAAATGCAACAGCTTGCTACACTCAATATTAAAGCTTAAGTATGACAGCCTTAGTCATCCCATAAGCTTCGATACCGGTGTAAGGCATACACTCACGATCATTGAAGGACCAACTTTGAGGACCAATTTTATGAAGGCATACACTCACGATCTAATTAAGGTTTTGTTTTTTCTTGAGGATTCCACACCAAGATTTAAGTGGAAGACATCATTTGAATTAAAATTCAAGAACAGGATTTCATTGACAAGGTGATTTTGTTCTTTTTCTTATATTCATTTTTGGATGGTTGAAAGCTTGTTTCTTGATCTTAATTAGGTTTGAGTTATTGATCTAAATTGTTTGATTGTTGTTTATTTATTGTTGATCGATCATTTGTTTGTATTCGATTTGTTAATGCTAATTCACCGATCATGTGTTTTGAGTTCATCTTGGAATTCATGTTAGGTTAGGATTGTAATTGGAAAATTCCTTTCTAACCACGTCCGTGATTAGCTAATTTGGATTAGAAATCTCATAAACATATGGATTTTCAATTCAATTAGGCTTTGGAAATTTACAAAGATTAGTGAATTGATCACTTTCCTAGGAATAGAGAATATTGATTGGTTAGTTTAGGATAATTGCTTACTTTGGAAAAAAAGTTGTTATCTGGTGCTTGATTGATTAAAAAAACTAAACCCATTAGCAATTTAGATTTGCAATTGCATTTCTAGTCGATAGCACACATTTATTGATTGTTCAGATCTATTGGCTCTTAACTAAACCAATTACATATGTTGAAATTCCTATTTCTTTAGTAAGTTTTTATATAAGAAAATCCAAAAATAGAAACAAATTTTGATTTGCCTAGCTACAATTAGAACTAATACAGCTGATAGATAATCATCATTCTTTGTGGACATGACTCTATATTCACTAAAATTTTATTACTGCACACGCACTGGTACACTGTCGGTTAATATATGCACATTTAAAAAAATTTAAAAGAGACTAAAAAGATTTTAGAAAGCACTTATAAAAAAAATGCTCAGTTTTTGGCGCCGTTGTTGGGAATGAACCTAAGTCGCCCACGTGATAGGTGGGAATACTCACCACTATACTATAACGATAAATTAGTTCAAAGTATGGGTTTAAAACATAATTCAAGTTTAGATGTCATATATTCAATCAATTTAGCAATTCAGACATCAACAATCATACAATCATCTCCAAATGATGGAACAAGAGGTTTTAAATATGTCACAAGGAAACATAGGCTGGCAATTTCACAATGTACACCAGCGGCGTACGTTTTAAATCAGTCGGCAATTGTTGTAAGAATTAATTTCCGAGAGCTGCTGTGAAGGTATGTCGGCTCCAACACTGGTGGCGTAGATCTCCCAGTAGCCGGCGTTTGAGTTCTTGAAATTGTGAACAAGTAAACGTTGGCTTAAAGTCAACAATGTATGTGCAAAATTTTACAGGTGTACAAATTTAAAATGAAGGCTAATTGAATATGTTGAATAGGTTGGCTGTGTAAATATTGATCTTGGCTAGTTGGTTTATTCTAGATGTAGGCTGGCAGCTTACTTTTGATTTTGGGTGGCCTTCTTTTTTTTTTTTTTTTTTGTCTCCAAAATTGCATAAAACTTCTCTAAATTTCTTGTATTTGTTATATAAATCCTTAATGACCTGAAATATCAAATTAAGCACAATTAAATACCAATTCCTTTGTGATTTCTATAAAATGAATAATGATTAAGCATCAATTTGATTATTGAAAAGTAAGTAAAATATGACTTTATCAAACATGTGGCCGCAACATCAACTTGTATTAATCTCTTCAACTAATGATGAGTTATATGGCTACCATTACCCAATTTGTCTCCAAAAAAGATATATTGATTGATGAGAGAACTACATGGTTAGTTCATTACAATCAATAGTAATCAATTCAATTTCTTGAAGTCATTGTATACCAAGAACAAGTTCAACACCTTGTATTGGTAAAAAAAGAAGTCATGAAAGAAAACCCTTGTAGTTATACTCCAACATCATGGCATAGACCCTGGCTATGAAATTTCTATCCATTTCTTATCATTAATAGAATGAGCAAGGTGGAGATACCATGAGCCCTAAATGTTTGGCCACTCTCTTGACCAAATGAAGTTGTGGGTACTCCCTGTATCTAATAAAATCGAAATTGATGAATTCCTTGTTGTTCCCATGAAACATAGAGTCTTTGGCATTAGATTACCACTCATAGCATGATAGCTTATAGCATGAGAAGTAGTAATATAACTCTTGTATAGAATCTTGGTCTATTGTCTTCATTTCTAGGTCTTGCATGTCTTCATCCAACAACATTATAAAAGTTTAGATTTCACTTATGATTTTTACTAAATTTCTCATCACAGCAGTCTTTGATACCAACAGTAGAGAAGGTCTTTTATGTTATGAGTGTGATGAGCTCACCAAGGTAAAGTTGCATTCTTTGCTTTTACTAACTATGTAGTTTGTGGTGAGACAAGCTATTAGTTAAGAGGAACACTAAGAGTTGGTGAGGATTCAAGGTTAATAAAGATATTAATAAGCCAATTGTAATATAAAATAAAAATAGTTTATAAAGAAGGGTAGGGAGTGTCTTTTGTTAATTAATAAGAGGGCAAAATAGTCACTCCTAATAAAACAATTATAGACTACCCTCACTTGAAACACACATGTTTTCTCTTCCACATGAGTTAGTATCTCCATTGAAGGAACAAGAGACTAAGAGAATCAAGGTACGTCATCCCCTTTTCTTGTTCTAAGACAATCACAAGACAATTGCATCTCTAAACTATGCATTTTCGGTGTTAAAGGTGTTTGTATTTTGGGGAAAAATTAGAAACCCCTAATCCTATTTGTTGTTTGTGTCAATTGTTGATCACGAAAGAAGAGGAGAAGAATCATTTAATTTCAAGTATTATGTTTATAAAAATAATTACATGTTGATAAGAGCAATTCTGGAGTTTTTGTCTGTTTAATAATCAAGGAGGGGTTGATTTTAAGAGAATTTTTGTGTTTTGAAGCATATAAGTTGCGAATAAGTGGTTACGGCCGTGATATGAGCCGTGATCTCCACTGTACAATATGTTTTGGACCTCTCCAGCATCATCACAATGGTGATAAAGGCTATGAAAGCCATAACATGGCCAACAAGCCTATCACCAACCCCACACAGGCGTGACAAAGGCAGTGATGGCCTGTCACCACCCTCATCATGGATGTGACAAGGGGGTGATGGTTGTCACTCCCTCCATCACGGGCATGATTTAGGAGTGACAATTGTTTTTTTTTTTTTTCACTAAGCCTATTATGTCCCCTTTCACGGGCATGACCTACGGGGTAATGTTGTAACCTTGTTTTTACTCTTAGCTTAACATCAAATACACCTGTATCTAAATGAGGTTGTACATTTAGACTTAGAATGGTAGTGCTCTTAGTAACTTAGAAAACTAGATAACTTAAGGGTGTACATTCCTTTTTTTTGGAGTAATGAATTAGTATTATTATATGTGAACATCTTTCCAATAGAATTGAGTTATCTATTCCACACTGTATTAGGTATATCATTACCATGGTTATTGCTTGTGAGTGTAGGCTTAGAAATTGTAAATGGACTAAACAATATGGCTTTAATTATTTGTTGCTTATGCTTGGCTAGGTATAGTTAATTGGGAGTATCGGTGTTACTAGGATGGCACCTTGATGAATTGCATGTGTCATTGTCCTAGGTGGAGTTGACACAAAGAGGATTCCAATAGATTAGGAATGGTACTGAAAGGTACTAGGGATACCTAACACCTATATATATATATATATATATATATATACTATATATTTATAAATATATCTATTTATGGAGTCATGGGTTGCTGTAGGTTTAGGGCTAGTTACAAATAGTTCTAAACTATGTTAGTTGCATGGCTAATTTAAAGATAATAATTCAAGGTTGTTGCATTTTATTGCATGTTGTATGTGAATATGCATGTTGTTTGTTCACGCGCATGTGGGTGTGGTTTTGATGTATTGGTCCTCATGTTCATTCCTTTTTATCTTTTTAGGATCAGGAGAAGCTTATAGTATTCAATCTATCAGTTACCATATATATGCAGACTATGGGGATGTGTTAGTATTATGATGATGTGATCATAGACTTTTATAATGTTGAATAGTTGATGTTTTGAGGTTTTATTAAATGTTTTTCATGTAAAGACTAAATCCTTTCTCATCTTTAGGTTAGGCCTTGTTGGCTTTTAGCTTTGCCAACTATACTTTGAAATATTTATTTGCAATTATGACCATTGATGACACATCTTTAACATGGGTTGAAGTATTCATTGTACTTATGGATAATAAAGTATTTGAGCCTTAGAATGTCCTTATATTATGATGACATTTAGCAGAGTGATAATGCATTAAGTTTAGGGTGTTACACCAATAGTTTAAGCAATACTACTTAAGTAAGAAATGTTACTTTTTCATTTAAACTTTGAATCAAGAAAGATTTAGGGGATAAACTATATTGGAAGGTATAAATATATCAAATGGTCAAAAAGAGGAGTCAATATTTTATAATATGAAACATTGAGAAAATTTGAGGAAAATTAATAAACAATTATCTAGAAAAAAACCTTGTTTGCTCACTTTACAAAATATTGATACCTTATATAAACTTATCATCAAATGTTGATACATTTTAGTGTAATTTATCTAAAAATCTAGTGTAGAAAAATGTTATAAGAAATTTGAGACTTTAAAAACTAGGTGTGAGTTTGATAGATTTCTAGAGTAATTTATCGTTACATTTTGGTGGCTCAAGATGTTATTACTTATGTTGTTGAGCTTCGATCATTCAACCCCCTAGAGGAAGTGACTAAGTTAGCACTGAAGGGCGAGAGACAACAAAAACATCTAGGCTATAGGATACCACCTCCACCATGGCAAAGAAAATTATCTAGACTCGAGCATAGTAGACATGAGGAGATGAGGAAGGTTGATAAAAAGCTTAAAGGGGATGAGCATAATACGATGAAGTAAGTGGAACCTAAAGTTTTGTAACAATTAATGAGAAGAAAATATAGAGACGTAAAGTGCTTCAAGTGTTTTGGATAGGGTCATATAATACCATAATGTCTTAATAAGAGGGTAAATGCAATAGAGGAAATGATCTCAATGCAATGAAAAGAGTGAGCAAGAAAAGAAGAAGGAGAAACCCTTCGAGCAAAGTGACGAGCCCATTCATGTAATGGCAAAGGAGGGAACACTTTTACTTATGGTGGTGTACTTAAGGCAATAAAAGAATTTGTTCCATGATTGATGTATGAAAAAAAAAAGATATCCCATCATAATGATAGTGTAATCCCCTTGGTTTTTCATAACCAATTACAATAGATATTATAAATAAAATGTAGAATCATGAAAGAACTATAATAAAAATATCAGAAATCACTCCAAATTTTTCGATTTAAATTTTAAGTATAAACAAATTAGAATAAAGAATATTTATCACTAGAACTTTAAAAGTTTATAATATTCGAAATAAAGAATAAAGAAAACTATTTAATATTTAAGAACCTAAGTTTTAATGTTCGAAAATATTAATACCTTCAAGTTAAATAATTCTGAGTTTATAGAAACTAAAATTCTGATCCAATCTAGTAACTTATAATTAGTAAAAGAACCAAGTAATAAATATAAAATTAAATTAAATTTCTAATCTATTAAAAACTCTAGAATAAATTTATAGATAGAAATGAATTCATATATAATTTAAAACCTTAAAAGTTTATAATAACGTCGAATTAAGGGCAATATAATTATTAATTTATAAAATACCATCCAACTAAACTTTTAAACAAATAAAATATAATTTACGATAGTAAGTATAAAAACTGAAAAGTAAAAGTATTAAACTAAAGATTCTATGTATACTATTATTCAGAATATTTAATATCATTAATATGTAAATTTTTATCCAAAAATATTATCAAACCAGTATTTATCATACGTGTTATTTAGATCCAAAAATTAATTTTTTTCACCTATTCATATTTTCCTACTCCTTACATATTTATTGGTTATAAATTTATCATCTTCTTTTTGTTTTTATATTTCTATTCATCCTAATTCACTTGCATTTTTTTGGCTTCATTTACGTTTCCCATTTGTTTTTCATTTGAAACCCACGTAACGTAAACAATTTCAAGCAAAAAGCGAGAATTCAAACACATATACACATATCTTTAATAAAAATTCTATGTATATCCATAGTGTTCAGACTATTTAATAAGCGAATATGAAACTTTTCATCTAAAAATATTACTGAATCAGTATTTAATATACGTATCACTTAAACTTGTAAAATTGATTTTTTTCACAAATTTATATTTTCCCTACTCTTATATATTTGTTGGTTATAAATTTATCATCTCCTTTTGTTTTTAATTTTCATTCATCCTATCTCCCTTACATTTTTTTTTTCTTTTCATGCCTTCTCTTCATTTTGATTCCTCATTTAGATGTATTGCATACCGTACAAAATGAAACCAAAAGAGTGGCCACATGTTCTTAAGAAAATTCCACTGTCATTTATATCTTCAAGTTGAACAAATGGCACTCAATTTGTCAAAATGAAAGTGACAATCTAGCAAATCTTAATCCTTCATTTAGCTCCTTCATTTAATGAGATGAAGACTTCATTTTGCTTGTTGAAACCTGCTCCAAAAACTCCCCACCTTTACCGTACCTTTTTGAGAAAATTAGACATAAAATACAACAAACAAATACAATTAAACTCTTCCCTTCAAACCTTTTTTTTTTTTTTTTGCACTAGAATTATCTAGGAATATTATCTAGTCAACCAAATTTGATTAATTGACTCATAAAGCACCAAACAAAATCAACAACTTAAAAAAAATTAACCTATGAAGCTCCAATAAAAATATATATAGGTATATATGTATATATTCACCAAATGGGCACTTAAATATCCTTACATCCCCTATAATTTGCCACAAAAATCATCCTAATTCATATAAATATCCACATCAAACCATAATAATATATCTATCATAAACCACTTGAACCTAGATATGAATTTATATAAGTAATAAAAAAAATTGTTTATTAGTGATATATTGTATATTAGGCAGCTTGGTGACCAACCATTTCCTTATGAAATATTCACCACTTCTAGCTAGTCTAATAATAAAGCAAGTTGGCTAGAGAAGTTAATGAGAAAATGACTCAACTTGACTTGTAGAGGATAGTACTTTCCTTCCCAATTTCCTTCTATAACACACAAGATAAATTAGACATAAAATCATATCAACATTTCCCACTTGAAACCGTGATATCTCTAGAGGATTGTAGACACAAAATTTAGTCAACAAAAACAACTACACTCAACCATAAGTTACCGTAAAAAGGAAGTCCCATTCACACACAACATCAATTTGTCCTTTATAACATATATAAATAAATATAATGAAGAAGCAAAAAAAAAAAAAACATTACACTCCTAAGTACAAAACCGTGTACAACTTTAAGAATTTTAGGAGTGGCTAAAGCCAACAATTTTGACAAATTGACCAACTAACATCCAATTAAAATCAACTAAATAAGTGACTAAGTAGTAAATTGTTGACTATAAGAAATCTTAAACAACTTGCAAGAAAAGAAAAACAACCAACTTCTCCCAACTTCACCGTGTATTGTATCAATATATTAGACATAATATTACACATCCTTAGCCATAATTCCTTGGAGAATTCTAGATGTAGAATAATTAACCTACTTGTTCAACTTGTCTCACTTGAACTTATTAATTAAGAATTGTAATTAACAAAACAACAACAATAATTCCTCAAGGAAGTCCACCCCGCAAGCCTTATTCCTCTCCATATATATGAGTCAATTTAAAGGACTTAAACTATCACTTTTTCTCAACATCCACCGTGAAAACCCACTAAAACAATAAAGCAAACAATACTTTTTCCCAAAAAGCTAATCATATTACACTACGAGAACTAGACCAAAATAAACACATCAAAGCCAATACCCTATGTTACTTTTCCTCCACCGTAGAACCCAACACAAGGACATCATTTAGCTTCAACAAATTCAAAGACAAGGAAATAAGCTTCAAGGTTCGGTGCACTTTGAGAAAGAAGAATTTGTCACTTTATTTCCAATATAAACAAGGTAATATCTACTCCATTCTCTAGCTTGTATATTCCATTATTGTTTAGAAGCAAGGAAATTCAATATGAAAAAGTGTCTATGGAGCATATTATATTCGATCACCCTAGGGTCTATAAGCAATCATGATATATTTTAAGACAATAAATGAAACTAAATATGGAACCCCCATGTTAGGTTACTCTATAAGTATATGGATAACCGATTTATGATTTTTCAAACTTGAATCATCCATGTTCTATATTAGAAATATACATTTAGTGTTTAATATCCTAGAAAACTAACTAGTACAATAAATATAAGAAACTTAGAATTCATTCATGTGGGAAATAGAACTTGATATATATATATATATATATATATATATCGTAACCAATATTAATCTAACATATTGTTAAATGCGTCAAAGATATGGTTTTCAAGAGAAAATTTACAATATATAATATATAATATATAAGACTGCTAAATGCGAATTTTTCAAATACCCATAGATATATATATATATATATATAAATACCTAACAAAATCAAGACAAAAAAATGAAAATAAATAATATAAATAAGACTAATATATCATAAATGAATTATCTTACTAAGTAAAATCATATTGGATTGATTAAACTAATTAAAATAGATTTAGCAATTGAATTAAGCGATTAGTTTCAATCAACTCGGCTTGGATTAATATACTAGAAAAAACCATAAAAAGAAAGGAGTGCGTAATTTCTAAAATACGTTTAAATTAGAATTAATGTAACTTATAGTATAAGTTATACCACAATTAAATGATGAATATGTTGTTTCAAATATCTTATTTTCGAAACTAATAAAAGAATAGATTAGTTGAATAATAAATATATGTTATTTCATTTTCATAGGAAAAATAGATCAATTCTTGAATTTCTAGTAGCTTATACAACAATTTAGCAAGGACCATAGGTGAGAGAATTCTAATGATCTACTATTTGCTTGTGATTGCTACTGCTTGCTGATATGTTGATTGTATTGCTTGTATGTGGAATGATTGATTGAAGTGAGTGCTATCATCTACATGATCACCTGAATAAATGGATAAAGATAATAATTCGACTAAACTAATTGGACATACTCATCGCATGTGCTTGATCCTTGTAGGAAATGTCATCAATTTGAAATCAAAAGTATTTTGAAATCTATTTTTAAAGAAATATGACTTGGAATATTCCAGGTTGCTTTTATATCCTTTGAAAAGGACGAATCTACACTAAAAGAGTTTATGAGATAAACATGGGACATTTCCGAGTATTGTCGTGATAGTGGATGTTACCTGAGTCGGGGTCCCCTAGTCACGTGGCGATAGATGTTAGCTGAGTTGGGGTCTATCTGCCGGATTCACCTTTAGTAGGTGATGGTCAGTATTGGCAGTAGATGTTACCTGAGTCGGGGTCTACATGCCTGATTCACCATAAATTGGTGATGGTTAGTGAAGATCGCCATTAAATTGGCATTATATAAATTTAAATATTAACCAGCGTATATCACGTGAACACGTTGGGGAAGATTTGTTGCTACCAATGGCGTTTAAGCATTGGGTGAATCTGGATGGACGCTACCACTAGACAACCTCGTGTGAGTAAGGCGAAGTGTCCCATGCGGGTAAGTATGAGAGATAACTGAAATGTAGACAGGTAAATCTACATCGTCTATGGATCCGGACTCCCATAGATGCGTTGCTTGCATTCATCACGTATGCATTCGTATTGTGTGTAGATAGATTTGCATGAATACATAATTAATGTTTGATAACTTGCGTGACCAGTAGTAGTGAGGGATGAACTCACTGAGCTTGTGGTTTGCTCACTCCCCAATAGTTTCTATGCAGGTATAACGCCAATTAGGACTAGGATAGGGATGTGTGAAGAGTGCTCCTCCATCAGTCTATAACGAAGTTAGATATACAAGTGGCACTGGACTTAAAATGTAAAATTTGTAATTTGTATAAACAAATGAGACTTTATATTTTAAGCTAGAACTCAATTTTATTATTTGGTAGGGGATACCGATTCTCTGCGATCTTGGTAGCAATTGGAAAATCGGATTCCATAGTTGAAATCCAGTAATATAATATATCAATTATATAATAGACATTGATAAATAAAGTCTTGTACACTCTGACTTACAAGACGGCTCTCATATTACCGGTGCACACGTGATATGATAGCTTTAGATTAATCCTACTAGGCCCCCTTTTGAGGCGTGACAGATAGTGGGAGTTGTATTACAATTTTATCTACCAATATTAATAATAATAATAAAAAAAAAAGAAACTTCCTACCATTCTGCATCTAAGATTGCAATATATAAATAATTAATCTATAATGAAGGGTAAAGTTGTAATATAATGTTGTTTAAGAGGGTTTGTTTTTTCCCTTAACAGACAGATTTGGACACGAGAGAATTATTCACAAAGAATTGGAAGAGGAAAAGCTAAGTCGGCTGTAAGCCGTTGGCCTAGAGAGGGAAGGCCACCGGCCTGAGCTGAAAAGCCACCGGCGTATGGTTGGCGTTGGATGTTCAAATTATCCATCTTCAATTTTAAGCCGCCCCTGAGCCGCCAACTTTCTACCATCCTTCTTTTGCACGTGTTTCTTTAGTTTCGTAATAAATTCGTTGTCCCCTAAAGGTCTATAAATAGATCCTTAAGTCTTTGGAACCCTAAGTGCTCTCAAGAGCAAGACCTAGGTAATATCGATCATATTCTTTTTCCTTTAGTAATCCTAAGTTATCTATTCTAAGTTTATGTATTGTTTTTGAAGGAAATTAAGATCTTAAGGAGTGTGAAGAAACCCTAAGTTTGATTTGAATTTTGTGTTGTTGCTATTCAAGGAGGAAGGTGAGATTATCTTGGGTTTTTGTAATTCTTAGAATTAAATGATTATAGCTATTTGTTTATCTATGTGGTTTCAGTTTTGAGAATAGTTGTTGTTTGTGTTCAGATGATTTTTTGATTTAGATTTCTTATTCCCACATGTACGACATTACCATGTTTATTGATTGTGCTTATAAGCTTAGAATTATAAAACTAGCCTAATATTATTTGACTTTAATTGAATTGTTTGTTACTTGTGATTGGTTATGGTTAGTAAAGACCAGACAAATTGTGACACTAACACTGGCAACCTGATGATCCTTGTATGGCGTTGTCCTGAGTGGAGTTGCACCTGGAGATGATTCTGGTGGTTTAGGAGTAGTATGAGTATGGCGCCCCAGGTGTGTGGGAAATTCCCAACATTATATATGTATATATTACCTATTTTCTGTATTAGTTGTTTTTAGGGAGTCTTGAGATACTCGGGGTATAGGATTAGTGTACAATGGTTTTGAATTGTGTTGTTTGCTGGTTAATTAAAGGTAATAAACTGTGTTTGATGCATTAGTTATTAAGTTGTATGTGATATTGCTTATTGCTTGTTCATGTGCATGTGTTTTCAATTCAGCATACTGGGCATTGTTGCTCATTCTTTTATTTTTTTTAGGAACAAGTGAAGATCCAATAATGTATGATTTATCAGGCTATGATATGTTTGTGAACGACAAGGAGAGCGATAGTGGACCAGTGATATGATCGTCTCAAATTCTGAAATTTATAAATCCAGTTTAATTCCTACAATCGAGTTAGGCAGTATACCTATCTATAGTAGTATATGATTAAAACGGATATCGTCCACAAAGATCTATAGAGAAAATACTAGAATCACCTTTTCTCTACCATTTAGCCTAATCTATGGGGTAAATATTAACTAAGATTATCAATTACCTAATCAACTATCTAAATTATCAAACCCTAAGGTCAATTGTATTGCTTTAACAAATAGATATCAATTACAAGACATACCCTTCATCTTGATCCACACTAAACCCTAATTTTTATAACAAAAGATTGAATAATGAAATATTTATGCTTTACAATGCAGAATCACATAAATAAATCGATCACTCCCCCGAATTAATCAATTCCTATTAGCATATGAGATAATAGAGACCTCTTCCTCACTAACGCCATAAGAGATTACATTCAAGATCAAGATTCTTAAATAAAGATGGAATCTTTATTGCAAAAAATCAAAGCTTTCCTACCTCTAGATAAAACATGTAATCCCTCTATTCATGTAGATCTATCCTATTAGATAAAAGCTCTTTCTATCTAACAAGAATCAAACATGTAATCAATCTTATGCACAAATCAATCGCAATATAATTATAACATATGAATAGATGTAAAGACATAAACTTTCACTAATCAGGAAAAAATTCAAATCACATGGGTTTAGGGTTTCACAAGATTCAAGATATACAGAATTGCTCCTCCATGGATTTAACAATAACACAAAGAGATTTAGGGAAGTAATCTAAAGACATGATTAAAACAATAAAAACCCTTTTCTTGAATGTCTTATAATCTTCAATGGAACTCCCGCAATTCTCTCTCTAAAGTTAGTGTTTTTACTATCCTTAGGTTTGGAATAACAATAAGGATGATCTCTGAAAAGTTGCAGCGGATATATATATATATATAGTTGTAACCGCCTTTGGAAGTGCCCCACCAAGTATACGACCATGTTCGTGGCCATGTTCATTGAAAAAGCATGAATTTCTTCTCTAGCCAAATTTCTTCCTTAAACACTACTTCATACACTTCTTGGGCAATTGCTAGTGTACATTTTGAAGTAGTTTGTGGTCACTTTTTTTGGCTAAACACCAACATGTATATAGCCACGTAGTTGGTTGTGTACATTGAAAAATCAACCTTTGGTGTATTTTGCCAACTTTCATCTTGTTTTTGCTTGAATCATCCTTAAATCTTTGAAATTTCTTCATTAAACCTTGAAAAGAAATATTAAGCAATTAAGTACTATTTTCTTGATAATTTCTCATAAAATCCATATAAAACTATATACAATGAGTGCTAGAATTGAGGATCTTTTAACACTTATCAACCAAATTATCCTGCTGATATTTAGATTGTTTAGATTAGAGATGGTGGTTTGGAAAGGGCATATGATGTTTTGTTTAGCTTTTGAGATTTATTTTATGTTTAAGGATTTTCTTATGATGTTTTAAGTTGGTTTTTAGTTCATATTAATAGATGATGTATGAAAGTTTTATTTTGCTTAAGTATTAATATTACCTTATTGAGAGCAATTGGTGATATATGATGTTTATTTGTGGATTAGAGAAATTTTATTAGCCTTAGCGTGTCCATCCTTATAAGGGACACATGGCGGGCCGATAACGCCTATAGGTTATGTAAAGACTCAACCCACTAAATCCCGAGATTTAGAGTACCGAGTCCCCAACCACATATAACATTTTCACATTATATGTAAGGTTGTTCTAAACTAACAGTTTATGAGAATTGTTTGATCAAATCTACTAAAACTTTATAAATAACCTTTAACAAAACAATATTGCTAATAAAAGCAATCTATACATATATATACATCATATGTACAAAGTTTAGTGTTAATACAAGACACTACAAAAATTTACAAGTTTTCTTAATACAAAAAGTAACCCTAAGAGATCTTAAGGTCTTTACATCTTAAGCTTATCTATCAAGCCTTTTATACAGAAAATTTTGCTTTAACAAAAGCTTTTCCAAAAAGCTAGGGATTTGAACCCTATTCGTCCCATTCATCCATGAATCTCTCAAAGTCTGACCTGTAACCCAGATCATCATATAACTTATGTCCATTACCTGCAAAGCAACAAAATTGAGCCAAAGGCCCAGTACATAATAACAAAATACAAGAACATTTTATCAAGCAAACTTAAATCAAATGGAATGCATCAATGATTCGAGTCATTATCTTATTAAGTTTTCTTTTACAGAACAATACGAGGGTGTTCAAACCCCAAGATCACGCTTTGGGAATTTAGGGGTCCTAAGTAACAACAGCTGCTCAGGGGGTTGATATAAGCAGTCCGAATACTTATATCTCCTATATATATTCCATAAAGAAATAGCTTCATTTAGGGTTCAAAAGTCGTTACCCGACTCTACTTAAACTCAGTCCACAATATGAGCCTAGTTCACAAGTTCTCATAAACTTTGAACTAAACCATGGTATTTCCCCTTAAGTTTAAGCAAACGTTACTCGGATACTATTCTCCTCATCGGCTATCTACTTAACCAAAATGAATCGCTATTTTATCATAGCGTACCATTACATCATGGTAAAGTCATTGCATCATAACTTAGGTTAAGTGCCTAACTAACATGTCATTGCATCATGACAGATATGCTGCTCCTCAGACCAGATTAAACAGCGTAATAGACATCCAGTTCATAAAAGCATTGAGCCGAATTGAATTAAATCAATTTAAGAATGCTTAGTCCTAGCACACAACAAACAAGCTATTGCGTACCTAAACCCGATAGTAAGTTACTATATTCACTCGGAGGGGAAATAATCGAAGAACCTTTAACTGAAATAAGAATATCAAAACAATCAATAATTGAATGCAGAATTCACATATATATACATATATATCACAATCCTAGGTTAACTGTACAAGGAGATTCAAATAGCTTAGCATATAAACATCTAATTCATACATAAAACATGTTTATTTACTTATATTCATTAGAAGGTCATATATGAAGTAAAAATTGAAAATTGAAGAAGTTTGAATTTGAAAAACTCAGGGGATACGCGGCCTTTCTATGCAGGCAAAATTTGAATAAACACCGGCGGCGTTGCGCCCATCATTAAATATTTTGATTCTGTTCGCATCCAATACCACCCATACCCCGTGGCTTTGAAGCCCTAATGGTTGGCGTACACTTTGAAAAATAAAACGCTAACAATTTTTCTTGCAAAAGTCGGCGGCGTTCGAAGCGGCTTTAAAAAAATCAATTTGATCACATTCAACACCGCCTCTACGCCGGCGGCTTTAAAGTACCAGATGCCGGCGTAAGTTCAAAAACAGACCTATTCGAAAAGAATTTATTTCCCCTGTTTTGCACTTTGCAAATTTATAACCTATAACACTTTTAATCCTTCTTCAAGCTCATATTTAGCTTTATATACTATCTTTTATCTACGCCAATCAATCCTAACAACTTTGAACATTAAAACAACACATTAGACCACTTCAATCACATCAAATCCTCCCCTCCTCTTCCCTTCAACTTCAACTACTCAAATCAACATTGCTCCTCACTAACACTTTTTATAACTACTATAACACATAAACAAGTTCACATAATAACAAAACACAATCCAACCTATTTCAATGCATGAACCATAAACTCAAAAGACATTAAACTCATTCTATCATAGATTTCACATATATACTACAAGAAAGGAAATAAAACAAAAGTCTATACTTGTATTGACTTACATGAATAAACCTTAGCTTGGAGAGATTTTTCTTTTATTCCAAAAGCTTAGTATTGATCTCAGGTTTAGGCTTGTAGTTTGAAGAGAAGGAAAAGAGAAAAGGAAAGAAAGAAAGGGAAATTCGTATGGAAATGGAGGGCTACTGAAAGAGGCCTTAATTGATCAAATTTATGGCTCAAAATTATCTTAAATTTGACTTTTGAGGCATATAAGACTTTGGGTTGAATTTGGTTTAATTTGGAGCTCATTTGGGTGTAATTTAGGCATGAAAAATAGGCTTAATTTTGTAAAATTTATGTCAACAATTCCTTAGATAAATCAAAAGTTGATTTTATAAATTTAAACATAACACAAACATATTAATGCATAAAAGACACAAATATTAATTATACTATACACGCATTAATATATATAAAATAATAACTTTAATTTCATTACACATAATTACTTACATCAATAATTTACATTAATAAACATAATATATCAAACATATTTCTACACATTCAATTTCATAAATCGAAACTACTTCAAACTTAATATCTAGGACTAATATTGTATTCACATGCAAATTTTAGTTGTTGAATAGTTTAGATTATTTTAGGTTAGGGCGTTGCAAAGATGATAAGAATTTCAATGGTTCAGTGACAAGGGGATAGTACATATACACAAACAATTGAAAGTACCATTTTTCAAATTAATGATTATAAGGATAGGGTGGTATTTGATTTTTTTTTTAAATGTATATATTTTAATTGATATTAGAAAGGCCATGAGAACATGATAGACATACACTATATGATAGATTCCACAACACATACTCTTTCCAAAAAGATGGGAAGTATTAATATTGTTGCTATGAAAATTGAGGAAATTGTAAAAGATCATTTGGCTATAGTTAAGAATGATACAGATAAGGAGCTTATTTGTATTCATTTCTCATCTTATTTTAACAAGTTGCAGGGATTGGATTTCACGACTAATCATTCCTTGCTTCAAGGTACAATCGTTGACCTGAAGTGCTCTATGAAGACTCAAGTCATGGATTAACTTCATGCTTAACTGTTAAGAGTTGTGAAGAAGAGTAAAAAACAATGGGATGCAATTTATGGTGTCTTATCCAATCAACACCCTTATTCCCATCCAATTAGTGAGTATAACCACGGTCCAAAAAATACACTAGATGCTTCCATCTAATTGCTAGTTCAAAGTTCCATTCATTTAGTAAGAGCAATCTAAATTAAAGAATGTACAAAACCACTATTGATTGATAGGTAGTAGAAGGTTTTGTTTGGTTGGTAGCTTATCAACCAACTATAGAACAATATTTTTTTTCCTTCTTTTTATTTAGTTTAATTCTACTATAAAAATATATATATTCTTTGGTGAACTTTAGAGTTTTGTAAGGGTTTAACGACCATTTTCATTTGATTATCTTCTTTATGTTTTAGCTTATAAACTCTCTCTTATAATAGGTATTTTTTTTCCATGCTATTAAGTGATGATTTTCTTAAATTGTTAAGTTCCAATCAATCAATATAAATTATAGTGTGCTCACATTTTCTTTTTCAAGTAATATTGCCATCAACACTGTGTTTATTTTAGTGTTTATAGGTAGCATAAAATACTTATTGGAGGTAAATTAGTTTATTTTTGTCAGTTATTTTGTCTATATTCATTTAGTCTCTGTAGAAGACACTTGAAAATCCAATAATACTAATTAGTTGCATGCATAGTTGTCAAAATCGCGATTTTACCTATACGATTCTATAAGTTTATGATTTACAAGGCTCTTCCGAGTTAACTTGTGCGTATAATAGTTTTCTCATTGAACGATTTCAACCAGTTTACAGTAAACTTGGTAGAATCTTACATTTTAACAGATTTCATTGAATTTACTGATTTGAGTCAAATAAGCTAAAATATAAAAAAAATAATGTGTTTTTATGATCATCAACTATTGAGATGATAAATCTTTCTTCATGCATTTCAATTTTGTTTTCATGCACTCTCTATATCTCTTTCCTTCCCTTCCCCCATCACCTCTATTAAGCAATTATAAAATTTATTAAAGTCGAGTTATATCTATAAAGTTTACAATAAAACTTATTTATTTCATATATATAATTTAAAATTTAATATAAATTCAAAAGTTTCATTTGACTTAGTTCACAACTTTTTCCAAATAAAATAATAGAAAAGAACTTAATTTTGACCATACTTGCTCTTTTTTTATGAAATTTATATTATAGATTAGGAGTTATTATGGAAAAAGAGAACTTAATTTCTTTAATTTTTATGTTACGCCTATTATGTATTTCAAGTTTTTCATAACTTTTGCACACATATCCATAGTTTTTCAAGGCTATTTTGCATACGTTATAAAAACTTACAATTCTACATTTCGATTCTACATACCCTCTCATGATTCTATGTAGAATCGCAAGTTTGACAACCTTTGCAATCGGTATTCTTAATTCTGGTACTTTGATGTGTAGATTGTATCATTAAGGCTTTTGAAATGTTTCTTTTTTATTTTCCATAATATTTAGGTTTTTTGATTTATTTAAGGAAACTCTTTTTCATAAAATGTAACCATTTTATTTAGTAATAAATTACATTTTTTCCCACAATTTTGGGTTTTCTAAAGGGTTTTTTTTAGATTTTCTCATATAAGGGTTTTCATCAAATTCGATTTTTCTCTCAAAATTTGGTTTAAAAAAAAAGGGCTAAAAGGTTGGACTTTTTAATTTTAGTGGTATCTTCCATTAGGGTATGATAAATAAGAAATTACAACAATGTTTTAAGCTATGCGGGGGTCATTGTAGCATAGTTTTTTTATATGTCACACCTTTAATGAAGAGTGTTGCTAAAAATAGATAAGCTAAAAATTACCTATCTTTCTTCCTACAAAATGTAAGAAAGATTGAAATTAGTTTTTTTTTTTTAGAAGTTAGGATATTTGAAAAAAAGATTCATTGGTACTAACACGTCACATGTCTGGATGAGTGGTGTAAAAGCACCAATATAATTATGACAAGTGGTGGTGATAGTGGATGAGTTTTCAAAAAGCTATTTATATATCAAAATTTTATTGGCACTTATACACTACTCATCAAGACACATGGTATGTTAGTACGAAGTTTTACTCTAATATGTCTAGCTTTTCAATATTCATGACATTCAACTCATAGCACATTTGGTATAAGAAAATGGACTCATAATGAAATTGTGACTTTGGGTTTCATTGCCATTTTCTTGTTTGACAGTACTTTTAAAAGCCAGAATTGTAATATTTTGGACATGACAATTCTAATTTAAAGAAGAATTCGTTTTTGCATTTTCAAAGAAGTAATTGTTGTTTAATTTACTTTTATTGATGCATATCTGCTTTTACCTTTTTATCTTATTACACATCTATTATATATACTTATTACTAAGGTCATTTTTTTTAGGATAATAAAAAAAAAAATAGTACCCAAACTTTTGCAAAAAGAACAATTAGGTACCTGAACTTTGATTTTAAACAATTTGGCACCTAGATAAAATTTTTGCCGACCTTTTTCATACCTGGAGTTTGGTTTTGACAAACTTAGTATCTGAACGAACTTTTTGTAGATTTTTTTCATACTTTAATAAAGTTTTCGTTAATTTTTTTTTTCCATAATTGAAGTTTGGTTTTGACAAATTTAGTACTTGAAGAAACTTTTTGTAAGCTTTTTTTCATACTTTATTTCACTTGCTTCGGGTCCAAAAAAAGCCAATGAAAACTTTGTTCAAGTATCAAAATTATGAAAACCAAACTCAAGTATGAAAAAAGCTAATGAAAACTTTGTTCAAATGCCAAATTATTCAAAATCAAACTTTAGGTACCTAATAATTTTTTTTGAAAAGGTACCATTGTCGTCATTAACCCTTTTTCTTTTAAATAAAACTCTATATCCATTAGAGTTGCAAACAAGTTGAGTTGAGATGGTAGAATACTAGGCTTGAGTTTGAGCTCAACTAGAAATTTCAAAGTTCAAACTTGTCTTAAGCTCGACCGAAGTTGTAATTTTAAAATCAAGCTCGACTCAAAATGACACTGAAGAATTTTTAATTCAACTCGATTATGCTTGGTTAAGCTTGATTTATTATTATATATATATATATATACTTTTACTTTAATTAAAGTAATATTAATATATTTAAGTTGGACTTGAACTCAATTAACATTTATGCTCGATTATGCTTGCAAATTGATCAAGCTAGACATTATGAGGTTAGAGCTCAACTCGATAGACTACTCAAGCAGCTTAAGGTCAAGCTCAACTTGACAAATATCGAATTGAATTCAAGTAAAGGTTGAGCCAAACTTAAATAATTTGCGAACCGGTTTGATTCGTTTACACCCCTAATATGCTCATTCCAACCCATTAGGTTTGTTATATTTTGTTATTCGATTTATTCCATTCCATTTCAATCTATTATTTTAGATAATTCCTATACATCAAAGTTGAGCATCGGGGTTTCATTGATTTTTTGAAAAAAAAAAAGTAAAATATGTAAAGACACTTTTGAAAAATTAAGAAAAAGAACCGAACCACTAAAATTTTTTGGAAAATTTAGAAATATAACGGCTTAATCTTAAATATGGATATGTGGGCATATTCTTAAGTGGCCACGCAAATAACTTCTTTCTTTAATTTTGTTCTTATTTGTAAAATAAGAATTTTTCTTATCTTTTCCTTTCTTTCTTTTTTTTTAATAATGACTATTCATCTATGTTAATTAAAATATAACTAGGATATAAATAATCCATTTTTAAAAAATTCTTGTCTCTGTATCTTAAATTTCTTCTATTTTCAAAATCAATATCATTTTTTAAATCTTTCCACCCATTCATTTCTAATTGTTTTGACTTTTCCAATACTTAATGGATGATGATTTATAAATATTTTTTCATTAAAAAAGAAGTTTTTCTAAGGGTATGTTTAATAAAGGTCCTTGACACAGTTTTATATAGTAAAGGACTCACCTTTTTAAGTATTTACTATTATGGTAAGATCCCTTGACTTCTTAGATAACAAGTTTTTTTTAAAATTTTTGACAAATGCTAGGATAAATTAATATAAAAAAGGATAAAATTTATAATATAACTGGCACCAAGTGTTGCACGAGCTGAATCTGAGTTGGTAGAGAGAGCTCCTGCAAACACCAAAAAGTAGGTCAGACGAACGCCGATGGTTAGCCGATGTAGCCACTTTGATGCCTAAATCAATCTATGGTCGGGAAAAGATTAGTACAAACAATATCAAATAAATTGCTTTTCTATCTATACTCTACCCTTTTTCTTCTGTGTTCTTGTCCACCCCCTCCCCGGGGCGCGCGCGTTTGGGGGGGGGGGGTGGGGGTGGGGAGAGGTGATGGTTGGGGTTTGGGTTGGGGGTGTGGTGGGTTGGTATTTTATAAGGTTTTAGGAACATACCAGATACCTAGTATGAAACTTGGTACTAGGTACAAAGGTAGCACCCTAATTGGAAGACTTGACTTCGAGGAGTGTAGCTAAGCTTGTTCATGTCCCCTCGGTCAGGAGATGTGACTAGGATGTGTGTTACAATGAAGGGAGATGGGGATCCAAGGTCGGATGAGGTCAAGGACAAGCTAACTGACCAAGCAACCTAGTTTCCTCGAGGAGGTATCCTGAGGTGAGGACCTAAGGGTTGTGCAGTTGAGGCCTTATATTCTTTGACAACTCCGAGATTAAGATGGACTAGGCTGCCACTTCCATAGGTTGTCGGGGGTAAAGGCTCTTGGGCTCAAGAGACCGAGTGGTCTTAAGGCGATATTTCTCTGTCAACACATAAGAGCACTCAAATGAATGACCTCAGATCAAGTAAAGAAGGTCCTTACCATCAAACATGCTATAAGAGATATACAATGTTAAGAACGTCCATGTTTGATCTCTTTAACATGGGTTTTTAGATTAAAGACTTCAATTTTTTAGGTCCTTACAGATGTGGAAAGGTTCTTAAACTCTTTAGGGTCTTTGCCAAGGATCATTAAAAGTGAATTCCTTCACAATAGTTTATTATTTTGTGTAAAAATAATGGTATTATGTAAAAGTAAATGAGATCCACAAAAGCATAAATAAGGATTAAAGGAACTCATGTAAAAGACCTTACGAATAATATTCTAATATTCTTAAGGAGATGAGTTACGTACGAATATAGATGCTCCAAGAGCATGCTCAATGCTAAAGGACTCATTTAGATCCTTAGATGTTGTAAAAGATCATTTCGATAATTGGGCTCCTAACTTAATTTAATACCATGGGCTAGTCTTTTGGGCTGGTAATAGAGTTTAGGAGACTGAATCTAATAAGGGATGTATTAGGGAGATCTAGCTTTGTTGGCTCTAAATAGGGATCATCAAACTAGTTTATTCCGCTATTGGCCCAATTCAATTTATTCGTGTATGAAAAGTAGATTTCAAAAATATTTCATGGGCTAATTCGAACTTTGTTTGGCTAAAATAGAGCATATTTAGAATAAAATAAACATATTTCTATTTTATATTAAGATGTACTGTTTTAAATGAAAAATGGGCTCCCTTTATATTATGAAAGCCCTCATCTTTTTCCAAACCCATAATCAAACCCTATGTCTATATAAGAAAAAAAAGTGACGAATGCCAATTGTTGGATTCATAAAAGAAATCCAATAGTAATCCAATGATAATAAGTAACACATGATCTCAATCGTTCGTTTAGGTGCTATCTAATGGTTGACATCAACCTTCATCATCTATAAATAAGAGATTCATCCTCTCATTTGAGGTCATTTTGTGTATTGCTAAGATTAAGAGCAACGTGGAAACTCTAGTGTATTATCTCTAGAAAAGACCAAAGTAACTATTTTACAAAAAACAAGTTACAAATAATCGAATCTATTTGATTTGATATTCTGTCACACTTGTGCATTCAAGAAATTAAGTTTACCTATTCCTCCTCCCACACCTCTCTCTACAAGGTCTTACTCGGGTCATTAGTTTAGGACTTCTCTTGGGTTGACGGGCAAGCTTATTGCACTTGATTAGCTAGCTATAGCAATCCAATTATACAGGTGCCATGTCAACTCCTTCGGAATATCTTCCCTTTAAGGACTTCTTAACTTTATTTGAGGTCTTTCATTTTAGTGATCCCCAAGTGCTATGTTAACTCATTCTCCATTTATTACTTTAAAAAATGAATAAATAAATGTATGAACATGTTTATTGTTTTAGGCCATTGATATTTGTTAAAAATTTAGATGTAAGAGGCAATTTTTTAGGGTTCTTCATGAAGGGCCCTAAAAGGTTGAAGAGTCTTACTATAGTAGTGGTTAACCTTAAAAAATTTAAGTCCTTAACATGTGAAATTGTGTCTAGTACTTACATTAAGCATGCTCTAAGGATCATTTAGTGTCCTAAAGTGCTATGTCAATCCTTAAGTTCTTATTTACTTTATTGTAATAGCAATTCTATTACAATCTTGCTCTTTATGAATTTTACTACATGTAGTTGATTATAATAGTGATTCCATAATGAATCTTTATTATAAGAAATATTGAATATTTATTCATTACACAAAATTATGCATAGTAATTCAATGCTATAATGGATTTTTTTCCTCGAAATATCTTTATTTAAATAAAGAATTTACAAATGAAAATCTCATTACAGATTTGTTTCATTCCTGAGGAATAGCCATGTTATTCCTCGAGAATAGCCATTCCATTATAGGTTTTTTCATTCATTCAACGAAGTAAACAGGTAATAAGGGTTTTATCTCCTTACTTTATCAACAAGGTTTCTTAGGTACTATTTAGATATTATCCATTTATTTTTCCCATTGGTTTGCTTGACATTTCTCAAAAGTTTAGAAAAGCAAAACGTGGGTGATAAGTCTTTTAGACTCTATTCTATTCATAGGAATTTATGTATTAATTGATCCATCATTGTATAAATTCTTATGATTTTGTGGTTTTATTGTTTAAATGTTTTTTTTAGCTCTTAGGATCAATAAAAGAAGAAACAAAGTGTTTAGAATCAAATTTGAAGGAAAACAGCATTAATGAGTGCAGATCGACTCAACTATGGTTGGTAAAGGCCCCTAACCGAGGGCAAAAGACAAGGTAAAATAAGGTACGAGATCAATCATGCCCAAAGTCGAGCCCGTGATTACACCCATGGTTGAATATGAGCCTAAATCCCAGTTATGATGAAGAGAACATAGTTTAGATCACGGTCAACCTTTAAGCCCGCAATCATACCTACAAAAAGTGACCCCTGTCATGAATGAGATGGCTTGCACATGCTCGTGAAAATAAGGATGAATTCTGTTCTAAAAAATCTATCACATCAGCAAATAAAATCTTCATGATTTCTACGCCTATCACTTACAAATATAAGTGCAAGAGAGTGTACCATGTGTGACAAATTACTAATGTAGAGTCGTATGAGAATTTTAGTAAGAGAAATCCTTCTTTCGCAAAGAATTCGAAAGTTTTTCTAGGTAAAATTGTTTTAACCCATTATTTGTATTTGCAGGATTTTAGTGCTTAATTTGCAATATCCTTATTTAATTTTATATTATTTCTTTTGAATCTATACTTAATGTTTACATCTATGAAGAAATAATCATCTTAACTTAGGGTTTATGAATCTAAGACTTGATTCATGTGATTTCAAATGTGTTTTAATTAAATATTAACTGGCTATTTGTAATTAGTAGCTCAAACTTAATTTAATGGGTTTAATTGTATGGTGTACATTTTAGATCTATGTCTGATTTCATCTGAATAGATTGAGAGATCATTCTTTTGAATAGATCTGGGATGCTAATGAAGTTGCTTATAATTATCTCAAGAGATGAATGGTGAAACTTTTTGTCACTTGGTTTTAAAATTCCTTAAAATGGATTTTAATTAAAGGGTTCTTAACCTTTATGGGAACTAAATTGCTAATAGCTTGTGAAAAGATTCCATGGTCTGACCTATATCTAGAGTTTTTCACCTTGCACGAGGCTTCAGCTTACCTCGGTTAATCTAATAGCATAAATATACCTAGCAAATAACTCTTTCAATTTGTTAAGAAATCACATGTTAACGAATTGGTGAAGCAAATCTTAAAACCTTTATTGCATTTATAAACTTATCTTGTAATTTTACCCTGAAAACATATATATATTTTTATCATTAACTATAGTCTAGCGTTTTTCCTATGCATATGTTTTGCTAGATTTTTTTTTTTTTTTGCTAGATAATAGATGAAAAGTGAGTAAGGTGGACGCTAACAATATACAAGGAATACGACCAAATACTTTCTATACTATTTTGGTTGGTGCGTCTGCCTATATTGGTGATTGCAACCGAAGTTGAATAGAACTTATTAGCATTTTATAAAATTTTTAAAATACTTTAGCTTCATGTTTGCTATTTTAAAATGCATACACATATTCCGACCAAGTCATGGGGTAGATCCAATTGCAGTGGTCATGCGCGTGCAATATGGGTATTGTGAATTTTTATATTAAAATTTAGAAAAACGAAACAAGTTTTGTATTGTATCATAGAGCTTGAAGGCACTGGTGATGGGTAGAGAAGCTACATAGCGTCAATTCCATTGTTATAGAGGAAAGGCAGTATGTTCTCCACTTTGATCCATAATTGATATTTCAAGACAGTATTTTGGCAACATAATGTCATTTCTTTTAATTTTTGAATCCACAAAATGAAGAAGTGCTCGGGGTATTTATAAAGCTTAGCTCTTGATGATGTCCATCATATTGTATTGATATCATAGGTTATAGATACATAATCTTTATACTATATATATTATATATGCAACAAATAAATAGAGTATATGTTTATATATATATGTATTTATAATTCATTTATTATACATAATCAATATATTATAAATATATGTCATACAATATAGATTACACAGGTAACATATATGTAACGTGTGTATAAAACTTAATTTATGATTTATTCTAAAATAACCAAATAAGGGTATTAATGGTAAAATATGGACCATTAGGCCTCCTTGGCTTAATTCAAGTCATTCCTTACTTGAGTTGGCTTGTCAGGTCCAAGCCCAATCTACTTCGACTCCCTTAGCTCAGGAACTTAATGTGCTGAATGCAATGAATATATGGGTCCCGACAAGGACCAATCCATGCATTCTTCTTAATTGCTTGGGAGGGCACATGATGAAATGTGGATTAGTGGGCCTATCCCAGGTTCTCAATAATTATCATCAACTTTTCATTACCCCATGATCCCATTATGCACATAAACATCAGGTATTAACTTACTGTAAATATTCCCTTTAGGTTCATTAGAGAGGTAATGTCACTTGGGCACCTTTATGTATTTGTTTAACTTATACATGGGAATGTGGACTGGCTTAAGCATCCGAGTGATGGTGTTAGACAACCCCTCGACATATCACTAATCATGTCATGTTTGCAAGCCGAACATACAAGACTAAGTCCAATGACTACAATTAACTCTACTGGATTCAAAATAATAACAAAGGGTATGGTGATAGTTTTAGTTATAATCCTAATTTGATACTAAGGAACTTCTAGGGTATTGTTAAGTAACCGACAATTTTGGTCCCATTAAATAATATGATGGGTCCATAAAATTTTCCTTTGATACTATAATTGATAAGTTAAAGTAAACATTGAAGTGTGGACTTTTGGTCATACTTTAATAATAAAAAAAAACTAGATAATGTTGGAATAACTATGACTTGTTTATTACTAGTAATACTTTTCTAAAGTAATACTTTCTAATCTTCACAAAGAAGTGTGTTTTGTTGTCTAAATTTTATGGGACTATATTAAACTAAACCTCTAGTTCTTTATCTGGTTTTTATAATGGTCTTAGTATTAGAAAACAGAAAAAAAAAGTATGAAAAAGAGAAAAACATGTTTGTATTATATATCCATAATACAAAATTGAAATTTGCATGATAGATAAAAGTAATTTTCAGTTCTCTTGAAATATCCTTATTATATGTAATTTTGCAACTATGCAACAAATCAATCTTTTTAAATAGTACTTGTTATCTGCTTTACAGGAACTAAGCAAGTGCCAAAGAACGTCGCCCGAGTTAAAGTTAGCTTTTAGGGTGTTAACACTTAGAGAGTTTCTGATGGTTCTAATGTGAAGTTGAGATTATATTAAATATGCATATAAGTAAGAATGTATATATACTAAGTAAATTTTAGAAAAGCTTATCTTTCCTTAGTTCTTAATCTCTCGTAGGCATGACTACTTGAGCCAGTCCTATAACCCCCAAGAGAGGACGTAAATCTCCATTGATTTGGATTCCGATTATCTGAATTGTGCATTACATATGATTGAATGTGATATAGCATATGATTGTAATTAAAACTTGTTTGGCATTTGTTTGAAGTGTGATCTTATCATGTTATCTCACTGAGTTATGTTGTACTCACACTCCTACAGATTTTATGTGCTTTCAAGGATCTCTATAGTGGATCCAAGCTTGAGGCGATGAGAGGTAGTAGGCTTCAAGGGAAAATCTAGGGCTCGAGCGAGAGGTGGAGATAGTTTCTATTATATAGAATACCTTATGTTTGTTCCTTGTTAATTTGTAAGGCTTTGTTGGGAGCTTGTCTTAAGATGTATGCAAGAAGACACATTGTAAAGAACTTATATGTAAATTTCTCATCTCGACAATCTCATGATCTTATTTTAACCGTCCACGTCACGAAGTATCCTAATAGTATGATCCCTGCAAGTTTTCTTGAAGAGCCTTGGACGACTTATTTATCCTTCATGATTTGCTAAGTTGTCGCAAGGGGGCATTAATGCTATTAGGGTGCCATGTGGGGTTGTGACATCAATTATATTTATGTCAGGACTGTTTATAATATGTAAAAATTTACGACTAATGCACCAAAATCAGAATTAAAAAAATCATTTCTACGACACATTTAGTATGTGGGAATGGACTTGGAATGGAATTATGATTTCAGCTTTGAGGAAGAATTCGATTTCATCTTGAGAAGGTGGAATCTCAATTCCATTCAATACTATTAAATTACATTTTTATTATCTTACTTATTTATTTTTCACATTAATTATTTGGGATATTTTGGACAAATAACATGTTAGTTTCATTTTGTTTCATGATGTATCAAAACAAAAGAATGTATTTATCATTTCCCCTCTCATTTCATTCCATTCCTCCCATTTCAACCTATTCTATTTCGAACGATTCTCACGTACTAAATTTAACAATAAAGTTTTTTCTTTACACGGTAGAAATTTTTTTTTTTTTTTTTTTTTTTTTTTTTTTGTGGTTGGGAGTCGGGGGTGGGGGGGTGAAAATAGAAAATACGTCGATGATCAACCATTGTCATGTATGTACAAAGTACTTGAAAACACCTAGCGATAGAAAATAAGCAACTTCTAAAGGCTATTCGACCACCAAACATAAGGATCCATTTCTCTTGATATGTATGAACCTACCCAATCCACAAATGTATTAGCCTCTCGTTTAACCAAAATAAATTGATAAGACACATCCGATAAAAAATTCAGCTCATTCGGGCCTTTTGTGTAAAAGCAAAACATGATATACCGGATATTAATATGCCCATCCTCCAATAGGGCCAAAACCCCAAGGCTCGCTTCAACCGATGGTCCACGCCAGGATGGATCCATCTAAAAATATATTGACAACAGGAGCTTCAGAAAAAGAACTACAGCTGTGATCCAATAATCCATTTTTTTTTTGGGCCATAGATCCAATAATCCATTTGAAAGACCGTTGTTTTAACCCAATTTAAGATAATTAAAGATTTTTATTTTATTCAAAAATGCATTTTACGTTTTGCCTCCTTCTCTTGTAACCTCCGCCTCTCTTTTATATGAAAAAAACAGGCACTTCCCACCCCATTCTCTCTCTCTCTCTCTCTCTGTGCGCGCCGCCCGCGACGATAATTTTCTCTGGCGCCACCAGAAATTCTTCATATCAGGTTCTTTAGCATCACTAACACACCAATTTTTCACTCCTATTTCTTATCTTCTCCGCGCTTAAAGTCTCAACTCCTCTCTTTATTAGTTGCCAAGCAACAGCATTTAGGTTTTTCCTCAACACCCCCCGCGATAATTAGGGCTTGTTCTTTAAGGAGCCGTTGGCTAGTATATGCTGCTGTAGAACTTCAATTATACACTTAGGATTGTGATAGATTAAATTAGTTGTGGCATGTTCTCGTAAAATTCATATGATCTCCTCAGTTGAGTTTCAATTTACTTTGAGGTTAATTAGCTTGTAATGTGGTTAGTTTTACAAGTAGTCCCGAACTCGTGCTCGAGACCATTAAGTAGAGAAGTACATTGAATGGTTAGAGGTAACTGCTTTAAAGGTTGCTAATCCAAATTTGAATGCGGAAGGTTTAAGCGGGAGGAAGTAGCTTTAGAAGGAATAATATTGAGGCTAACGCTGTTATATGCAATTGGGTGTGGGACAAGAAGTCTGAAATCTGAGGCTGTCCTCAAAAGCCCTTAGTGGAGTTACATTGTTTACTGATAGGAAAACCTTGAAAACCGAAGTTATTTATTTATTTATTTTTTTCTTTAAGGAAGCTATGGAAAGTTCCAATTCATTGTTGTCAGTAGATGGTTTGAATCATCATGATGTAAGATTCCTCTCTGATATATGCTTCAAGGAGCTGGATGAGAGAGCTAATCAGTTTTTCTCTGCTATGAATGAGTCCTCAACTCCTGCACGGGCTGACATTGGAGAATTGAAAGTTATTTTGAGATGCTGTTTGTCGATATTGCCCTCCCTGCTCTCTGATCAGAAGCTTGCTCTTGAGAAAGGACAGATTTTGCTATCGATACTGGGGAAGTTGCTTTCTTTTGACGTAAGCATTGGGGAGGATGGGTGTGTTGTTTTTAAGGAGTTTTGTCGTAAGTGCATAATTGATGAAGATGGTTCAACGACTTCAGTTGCTCAGGGGTTTGTTGCATCTTTGAGTTTTGTTGATCCTTCAGTTCGTTTCCGTCCACAGCTTTGTGCTCTTTTAGAGGTAATTGTTGAGGAGTGTTTTACATGCTATAAGAATGTAAGTCTTTAAAGAAACTTCAATGTGTGATTTAGAATGGTTAATTTCCTTGTGGAGAATAATTTACTACTTCAATTAGCTAGCAATTAGTCTCAGCATGCTTTAAGAGGTGTTGGTACCCTGTGGAAACAGAGTTAGCTCTTATAAGATGAGAAATTGGACTATTTTCTGAATTACTTGTAGTTATGTAATTAGGCCTGTTAAATTTGTTGTGGCATAATGAAACATTAATCATATAATGGCAAAAAACATTTAGGACTGATGAACTTTTGATTCTTTAAATCCTAGATATACTTAGTTCTTATGCGACAGCACATTGTCTTCAGGTTTTTGCAGATGAACTTTTATCAGATGGATACTTAAGAAAGTGCTTGATCTCCATTAATTATGCATTGTGCATGCCTGAGAGCCTGTTTGTGGCTGGGGTTAGTCATCAGAATATTGGGGCTGTATTTGAGATAATAGGAGCTCATTTTATGCTGCACACTTCCGGTGACCAGGCAATTAAACAGATTTTTGATAGGTTAAATGGACATAGACGGTCTGAAGTTTTGGAGCTTCATTTGCCCCAAGTTGTGTCATTACTTTTAAATCCTGCTGTGCTATCTGCTCCAGAAATGCTGCAAGCACATTTGATGATTCTAGTGGCGGAATCCATTGATATTTACCTGTCCCAAAAAGGAGGACTTTCCTGTGGAGAAATAGATTGGTTATTTGCAGCAATTGAAAGGTCCATCAACTTGTATAGTAGACATGTACATAGGTTATATACAAATGATCATTCTTTGAATGTGAAAGGTTTGATTTGTTATTTGGATGCAGTTGAGAGTGGGCAACCATCTTTTGGGTCTTTTACTAGAGAAGTTACAAGAGAAAGAATTGATCAGACAGCTGCTGCATTAAAAAATCTGTGGGAATCCTACGTGTCAAATGTGAGTGTGGGAAGCAAAGCTAATCTACTCTCTGCATCTTTTGCATTTTTGAGGGAAACGAAGATCTCCTTGACAAGTCATGCAAAGACGAGATATTTTCTGTCTTAACATGCATTATATCAAAAGCTTTTCCAGATGATCATTGTGATGCTATGACCTTTAGAAAAGAAATGGGTGCTCTCTTGACGTATATCTGCTTTCATCCATGAAATTGATCAGTGTGTCGATGATGCAAGTTGTATGCCATATAAAGCAATATGGGGATACGGATTATTTGAGAACCTTAGACAATCCTTCTCTATTGAAATTGTATTCAGCTGCTGTTATTGACACGCTGCTTTCAGCAAGTTGATATTAGTTTTCCAGTTCAAAGTTATATATGTGAGCAGATTGCATCTCACCCATTGAGGCACAAGGAATCCATCTCGATGCTTTTACACTTTTCAGGCATGCTCTCATTGTGCTTTGCTTGTGGGCTTGAGACTTCAATTAAGTTTGTTTATATATGATGATAACAGTCATGAACTTTATCACTTTGGAGGAAGGTGCCTTAACTGATTTAAGGTCATTGCTACTTCATGAACCTGAATGTAAAGGTGGAAAGGTGAACATCTTTGTTCCTTTGGCTTTATCCATTTCGTTATATCTTCTATTTAACTAATGTTCAGAATGAGAAAACATTGCAGGCTGTGGAACTTCGAAATTGTTGGAGGAAAGTTGCCTTGAAGTTTCAGAAAGTTAAGCAGCAGTGCTTGAGGTAGGAAACATTGTCATTGGTGAGGCAAAGGGTCTGCATTTTCTTTGGATTATGCCTAGCAATAACTGTGTATAGCATGTTCTTCTGTCAGAGAGTGAACTTTGTCGATTTCGTTGTTTTTGAGTTAATTCTGTTGAATTACATGCTTGTTAGAGAAAGGAGGTTGTGGGCCCTTGGGCTTTTCAATTCCTTTCTCTATACCTTTAGACTGCATGAATCCACAAAGCAGTAGAAACCATCGTATTTCAATAGAGTTTTATGATATAACACCTTAGATTATGTCTTATGCTTGGGTGGGAAAAAAAATGGAAAAGTTGAAAAAATAAAAGACACTGCACTCACATAATTTATGTAGTATCTTCTTGACTTTTGTCTGTTTGATAGCTCTATCTTGAGTGGCCTATTGCATTGTGTACATTCTCTTATATGATTCATCTCAGTATCACTAACAACCTCTTGTTTGCATATAGCAACAATTCTGTCAAGTCACACATAGTCCTATTCAAGAAGATTGTGGACAAAGCACCGATGATATTTGTGACTCCAGTCAGTAGCACATGTACACCAGGAATCGAGAATGGAAGAAACTTGTGATGGCAAAATCTTTCTCAAGTGCTTGTTAGAAGGATCAGATAATTATAATGATCTAGCAGATTTCATATACCTCAAGAAAGGGAAGGATTACTTTTCGTGGTTGAAGAATAAGGAGAGATTCCGTCGACGAAAATTTGAGCGCACTGCAGTACTAAGATGGAAGAAAAGGACAATCACTTGGAGGATGAAAAGGAAGAGCACCTAGTACTGGTATGTATTTATGCATTGATGATCTTTCTTTCTTTTGATTATTTTTGAAGTTTTTAGTCAGGACTATATTATATGAGATCTTGATAGATGGCCATGAAAGTTCAAATGCTTGAATTTTCATAGCAGGTGTACTTATCTGTCGAGAAACACAAAATCTAGAGATAGACAGCTGCTGCTGCTCCAGTTGTGTTTCATTATTAGCTTAGCCTGTCCTTTGTTGGGTTGGTAGTATCACAACTCTGTATCTATTTGATATTTATTAGTTAATAATCAATTCCATGATTGTGATGGAAATTGTGCATAGATTCCAGACTAAATGTATTCGGTTACAGCAATTTCTTCTCTTAATCTTGATATGTTGGCTTTATTAGTCTTGGAGCTTATCTCTTGTTCATTCTTTGTAGAAGTTTGTAGAGGCAATACTGAAAATAAATGAATAAATAACTAAAGGAATAAAGGAATCTCCTCCTTAGTTACGTGTTGATATATTGCTTGTGGATTAGACACCACAAGGACTATATGTGCCTGCTGTACACATACGTACAAGTCGCACACATGTATACATCCATATATAGAATCGAGATGGAAAATTACTGTGGAATTTGGAAGCTCAGGAAGTATACTTGACTTTTCCTTCTTACCATTTTTGGCGCTTCTTTAGATGGCAATTTCAATCTTTGGATGGAAAGTTTAAAACATTCGCAACCAAGTAGTGTAGCTAAAAACTTAATATTGTAAACTTTTGACTAAAAGAATTTCCCTTTGCTGAATTTATATTTCTTCCCAAATCAACCAGATAAATTGGATTATACATGTAAACTGAAGCAGCTGATTTCCTTTTCCCACGTAGGATAATTGCATCATCACCAAAAACTATGCTATTATTAAAATTTGGACTACAACAAATAACTGAATTGTATGGTTTAAGAGCAATCGGAACATAGCTCCCTATTCTTTGGAAAAGAATTAGATCCCTGTTGGAGCATTTAATATTCTTGCTGGAATTAGAGACATGAACTATCTACCCATCTGTTTTGATGAAATAGATAGATGGAATGCCCTTTGAGTTTGAATTAACCTAAAGTTTGTTGGGTCAGCAGTGCAATTTGTTGCCATTATGAAGAAGCTTTCGCAAGTACTTTTCATCTAAAGGCTCAACTATCTGCAGTTAGTGAAACATACCTGAAAAACTAAATCTATAATAGACTCAGCCAATGGCTGTTTTTTTTGACATTTGTGCAGGAAAGGATCTGCCCTGGTACGCCAGGGACATAAAGACCAAGGCAGATGTGGAAACTGCCAAAGAAGAGATAAGAAGAATTATGGAGGACGAAGGCTCTTGGGTTAGCTCCTGAGCGTGTTGCCAGGCCTCAAGAGCATTAACTTGATAAAAATGAGTTTAAAGAACTTGTGAAGCAAGTTTGCACTGCTGAGGATTAGGTGGAGGTCATGCAGAAGCGGCACTTGTTCATGGTCTAGGTCACTCGAGGTACGTGAAGTGAAAAATATATATTGAATATATATATTAACTTACTGGGAAATAGTTTTATTTGCACTGGATAGCTCTATTTATTATGCAGTTTTGCATTGTTTTTTTATTACAATTTTGAGAATGTTTCTTAAAAAGGACATATATTTATGTACGGTGAGAGAAATCAGTAGTAATATTTGATTCTCTCCTTTATACGGGGCAAATTATGCCTGAGGTCTTATGAAGCATGTATCAGTATTAGTAGCCTCCTTCTTTTTTTCAGGTTCTTATATTTGTTGATAGACCATGCATCAATCTTCCAAATATGATGTATAGCAGACCAGTACAAATTCTTCTGAAAGATACTGCAGTAATGTGATAATTCTGTGATAGGTCCTTCATGAGGTAGTATGATCAAGGCTTGAGACTTCCATACAATTACCTTATAACTGAAAATCCTTTCTGAATGCTTGAAATTCACATGAACATAAATTAACCAAAAAAAATTCACATGAACATATTGTAATGACCGCTTGATTGAGAATTGCAGTAACTGGGGAGCACATTGGTTGTTTCTTCTTCTCCTGCTTCTTTTCCTTTTTCTTTTTAGCTTCAATTTTTTTAAATTCCGATTTTGAGTTCTAAAGCATGGTTGTCATTGTCATACACTATTAGCAGGCATTGACCATGGGGAGAATTAACTTCTCTACCATCCAATTAGGCTGATGTTTTGCCTGACGAGGGAAAAGCTGTGTTTGGATAAAAAACATGAGAAACATGAGAAGCAAGAGAAGACAGTCACATTATATGGAGGAAAGCAAGCATTGTAAACATAAGGAGAGGAAGAGGCATGATTGAGGCTGAATCTGTATTTTTATAGTGTGATGCTTTTGCTTGTAAGATGTAATGCTTTGGCAAGTTATCTTTATTTAAAGAAAAAAAAAATTTATCTTTCCTTGAATGCAATTGCCAGCCACATGTCTTAGCTAATGAAAATTGTCAAAATTGACATTCCCTTCAAAGCATTTTGTTTGGTGTTTATTTGTAGATTATGTTATTTGGTGTTTATACGTAAATTTGTCATTTAGATACAGTTAGTCCTTGATTGTGGCAATGCAACATTATGATGCAAAATTCTTGTCATTTTGCGTTAGGTAATTGAAAGATTGCATGTCCTTTGTTAGTAATTAAGGACTATCCTTTGCATAAATGTCATCTCTTGGACATACAAAAGATATTAGTACTGACCAAGTGATTGAAACTATATATGTATATATTATATGGTAGTTAATTTGGTACAAGCTTTATAGAATATATATAGAGATTTTTCTTTCTTTTCATCTTTTTTTTCCTTCTGAAATTTGTGCTCACTGTAATATTATATTGTCTTATGTTCTTGCTTCTGTCGTTTACATTACTTGGTTTCAAGCTTATTTAGTATTTGTTCCAGTTTTTTCTTCTATTTATTTATTTATGTTGTATCAATGTGTATGCTTGCTTCTAGTTCCATTGAAATGAATGAATGAATGAATCAGGTGTGATAAAGAGAACGTCCCTATTATAAATGAGTGTTTGATGTGGGAAAATAACTTCAGACTGGCACATATTTTCAGAGAAACACCTACATTCTCTTGTTCAAGTCAAAAACCATGGCTTATTAATGGCCATTGCCTAGTTGTATGACACTGGCAATAAGGAAATCTCTAGTTCCATGATAGTTATAACATGACCGATCTCATCATATCAATAAATTATTTTGATTTTCTCTAACCATGATTGAGCTTTAAAATTTTTTTTCTTGTACTAATTTCTTTTATAATCATTTAATTTTGGTAATACTATGGTGCAGTTCCGTAACGGTACCGTTGGAATTCCCTATCTTGGTATTTATGAGGTTGAGGTTTTGTTGAAGTGTTTTTATTTCAAGTAAAAGGATGAAAGTTAGATCAAATGGATTTACATAATGCTTGGATTCAAGTACATTAATACAGAACACTGATCATGTCCAAGGCCCTTTCTGAGTTAAGAAGCCAATTGACGTCAGTTTGGGACATGTGAAATGTTGAAGTACTTGTCCGATGTACTCACCCACAAAGTGACAGTCCATGGTTTGTTCATGGACTGTCAATTACGATACAGTAGTAGGCTAGTAGCCATGGCACAGTATTCTGGGAAGTTAGTGTACAAACAGCACAAACAAATCCTCCCATAACTCTTTGCCTTCAAAAATCAGTATACAAACAGCAGAAAACAAAACAGTATTTCAGTCAAACCAGGATTGTTGAAGTTTACCGTCACCATTTGTTCTTTATTAACTCTCAACTGTGAATTGGTTTACTTATATTTCAGAAAACAAAACCAGATTTTTTGAGTTACAATTAGCAAAATATCCATGCAATCCAAGAATTTTAGCTAATTTTCCTGTCTTGGAGTGAATCGAAATTGGGTGTAGAATTAATTGCTAGAAGTGAAAGTTGAATTCTCTTCACGCGAAATTCATGTTTTTGGACAACTTTTTTTCCTTCTGATCCTTGGCATTCAGAAAAGAGTCTCCTGACGTTCAACTTTCCAAGCCATGTCTTATCTTGTAACAGTGATTACAATTACGATATCCAGATGCATTTTTAAAAATATTTCTTTTATCACTTCCAATCCATATTCTTTTCATTGAAGGAAAAGAAATATCTTATTCATTCAACATTGCACAGCTGACTGGAACCAAGGTATATATATATATATATATATATGTTGATAAATTAATTGATGTATTAATAAATTAAATGAACATTGCTACATTCATATGTGCCTAAGATAATTGAAACATATAATATTGAGGATCAAACTTTTATTTTTCAATTTTTTCAATTGAAGTTTGAAGTTATATGTTTAATCAACTAAACTTTCATTTATCAAACTTATTACCTTCAACATCTTTGAATAAAGGACATGTAAATGATGATTGGTCAAAGAGTACAATTATAGGCAAGTTAGTCAATTTAACAAGTACAAACACAATTAGGTATAAAATTTAAAAATATTAAGCTTTTAGATATAGATTTGGGGGGAAAAAAAAAACCCTAAAGTTTAACTAGCGGTTTTAACATTGCCCCTAATATTTTGGCTATCTCTAAATAAAAAAAAAAAAATTAATAGCTTTTGAAACTATATTAATAATCAGAAGAGTTGAACATAATATAAAAGGAGATAAGAATAATTTAAAACAAAATTACACTCAAACGACTTCACACGTTTAATAAAATTTTATGATCACTTTCACGATTTATTCTAACAAAAGCACGTCTCCTTGATGGAGGAAAACACCACTTTAAAGTGCCATGAGTATGAGGGATGAGACTTTGTTGAACCTAACCTGCTGTCACATTATTGTCTCCGCAAATAAAAAATATATCATGTATCATTAATTTGGCTTTAATTATTTCTTATTTTTTTATAAGTGATAATAAATAACACAAGGTATATTATTACTTGTTGAGATAGTAATGTGACAGCAAACCTTATACAACGAATATTCATTTTGTATATATATGTGTATAAACAAACTTTAATTGGAAACCCACCTACATATTTACACGTTACACCTTACCTTCTTTAAAGCGCCTTGTATAGTAATTAAAATCATATTATCACAACTCACTCCCACAATTAAAGTTTGAGTAGACTAGCTAGCCTGTTTGAGTTTGAGTTTGGGGTGGCTTTAGATTTTAATATTGTCATGATTAGAAAAATGTATACCTAATTTATATAAATTAAATTGAGTTTAAGTTTGTAAAGCATCACTTTGTATCGAATTTGAGCACAAGTTTTTATAATCAATAGAGTTTGAGTTGGCTTCAAAATTTTGAAGTTAGAATAAAGTTTGAGTTCAAACTTCGTCTTCCATTATCTTAGATTCCAGTTGATTGTGAGTGTAGTTAGACATAGATGGTATTGCAAAAGTGGATAAATATCACATTTGATACCTAAAGTCTATTCATATATGCACTTAGAGTTTAAAAATATCAATTTATTACTTAAAAACTTCTTAATGTTATTTATAATATCTTAGTAAATAGTTAATTACAAAAATATATAAAATTTAGGTAACTATTTGTAAATTTTAATAAATAATGAATTGTAAAAATATGTAAACTTGGGGACAATAATTACTATACAAAATGCTCAAGTTGTCCACATACTTCGATACGAAGACTCGGATTGCGATTTTCTGGGTCAATCGTACTTATTCTCCAAACAAATATTTCATCTTATTAACTGTTGGATAAATTACTGGCCAAAAAAATAGAAAAAGACAAGAGGAACTGCTTCATAAGCACCAAAATCATAGAAAGAACCATCACCACACTGTACAAAAATGGAACAGCACTTACAAAAGTTCGAAAGACAAGGCAATTTCTCAAATACTAGGAATCATATCAATTGGGTATTTCATGATTTCCAATATTGCTATTGTGGATGGTCAAGACATGACCCTAGTGTGTTGCAAGTGCAATCCAGAGACAGATCATGATATTGGTTTTATTTATGACTTGAACGACGTCCTATATGATTTAGAGCAAAATACGGCATATCATGATTATAATTACTACACCCCTAGTTCAGGTGTAGGCGTAAATATGTATGGCCATGCAGCGTGCAATGGAAAGCTTAACGAAGTAAGCTGCGATACATGTATTTTCGCAGCAATTCACCGTATGAAAGATGCATGCCCCATGAGAGCAGGAGCTCAAATCCAGCTCCAGGATTGTAGAGTAAGATACGAAAGATATCCATTTTCCGAGTAGTATGGCCACCCAGCTCCATAATTTTTTTTAAAAATTTTTAGTTGACAAAATTTAAAAAATGAAAATGGTCTCTCTTATTTTTCTTATATATAAAGACAATAATTAGGGTGTTTGATTTGTATTTTTGGTCATCGATCGAGTACTCGTGTTGCAAAATAGGCTTTTTCCATTAATGAATCACACAATAACATAATGCATGAAAACTATTATGTAGATTTATACCTATACTATCAGTTTTCGTAAGAGATGGGATCGGCTTACCAATGATTAGACTAAGTCCATATTTTCGAATTTATTGTAGATGGCATCAATCTCCTCAATATTAAAAGAACACCCGACCGAAGGAATCATCAAATCCACATCTAAGAAACATGATTAGAGTGGAGTGCTAATATGAGTAGAGGAAGCATATGCTACCTTCTACCTTATGACGTACAAGATATTCCAACATGAGAGCGATTTCTAGATTATAGAATAAATGTCACATTTAATATTTAAATTTTGTTCATTTGTATAATTAATTACTTAAAATTTAAATGTATGAATTTATTATTTATAATTTTTTGAGAATAATTATGGTACTGAGATAAGATAATTAATTGCAAAATGGAGTAAAAGTCAAGTAAATTATTTTGTTTTTGTTTTTGGCTATTACAATGGAGAAAGAAATACTTGAACCTCGACCTTCTCCCTTACTTAAGAGTCCAGGGAGATGTCGTTAAGCTATAATGTTTTTGGCGGAGTAAAAATCATGTTACTAATTGTAAAATTTGGTAAAATATAAGCAATTAATTGTACAAGTAGATAAAATTTAGGAAGGAAATTAACACATTTATATTTTAAAAAGTTAATTATACAAATTGACAAAGTTCAGAACTAAATGTGATATTCACCCCAGATTATATGAGAGCAAGACACAGGTATTATGATATTACATGTACCTTAATCTCATATACCAACTACGAGGGGTGTAGATAATAAAGTTCTGTCACGTTGTGATCCATTGTATTTCGTAGGTAGAAACAAAGAACATGCCCAAGCTAGACAAAAGGTTCCGAAACTGTCAAGGTTTTCATTATGAACATACAAATAATTTCCTTTGGATATTGTCGGAGATAATACCATACATGTATGTCATACGTGGATGTCTGGATGATTTCTTGATTACCAGGTAAGTGGCAAAAGTAGCTGCTGCCGTCCTGGTTCGTTTAGAATCTTTTGGGCTAGTTTGGCAAAAGAAAATTGCCGAACTACGCCTTTCTTGGTCGGAAAGAGTTTTATTGACAATGTAAAATAACCACAAAATATAACATGTGAAGCTTTCCCATCAAGGGTGGAAATAGGATTATACAACTAGAAAGGTTGGATTTTAGTTAGCTTAATCTTAAAGTTATTTCTTAATATTCACTCACTATTACAATTATATTACATCTTTAATATTTATAAGTGTTGCACGAGCTGATCTAGGCCGGTAGAGTTAGCTCCCATAAACACAGAGAAAATGGTTAGAGGGGGCATCGGGAGTTTCCTGGCGCGACCACTTCGATGCTTCAGTCAGTCCATGGATAAGGATAATGCATCTGTAATAGAGTGGAAGATTGACCTCTTCCTTTACCTCAAGACAAAGTGGATATTGATAGTGTTTACGGTCATATCAGGATAGATTTTCTCCTGGTAGCTGACTTGATATCCGAGATGATGGGGATACCCAAGCTGGAGAGCTGTGACTTCACGAAATGTGGTCAAGCTGGTGATGTCCTCCCTAGTCACTAGGTGTGACAGGAGTGTTTATGTTAACATGAGGCCATGAGGCTGCAAGGTCAAGCTTGCTGGTTAGTCAAGTTTATGAGCTGTGGTCCTTCCGAGGTGAGGGTTCATGGGAAGGCCTTATGCGATGTTCTTTTGTAGAGTCGTGGGTCTCACTACTTTTCTAGAAGGTTGAGACCTCGCAGATGGTGGGCCTTTCCTAAGCCTACCATGTTATGGGGTACATGGCCCAGGAGATTGAGTGGATTGATGTTTGTATTTTACTATCAACATTTGTCCCTTTTAGTCTCATTGTGAGAGAACAAGGAGACTGTGCTATCCAAGAGGTCGTTGGCTTGAGGTGGATGTCACCCTTCTGAGCAAGCTACGTTTCTCATTTGAGTTGCATCCCCCATGTTGCAAGTATTTTGCGGTGGAGGCCATTTAACTTCCTGTTGGACTTTCCTAGTGTATCTTGTTTTATCGTTTCATTGTAGCTAAAATCGTGCTGCTTTCCTGAGAGGCCTGGGTGATTTGAAAGGCCTCGGTAATAATTAATCCTTGTGATTTGACGGCTATTGTTATTGTTCATGGTATCAAAGCTCTAAGGTCCACCCACACATCCTGAGGGATTCGGGCCTTCATGTCTCTCTCCACTCTTTTATAAGTGCTTATGCTTCATATGGATTTTTTCACAACATTTTCATCATTTGTTAAGAGAATTGACATTTTAGAGTCTTAGCTCATTTTCAGTATTTCTACCCACTTAAGATTTCAGTGATGTCGAGAGTAGGTAACATCAACACCCAATCTTTTTCACATAATTTTGATGACAGGGTACAACAATTCGCAAAGGAGGTGAGGAGAGACGAGAGAGAGACTGTGTCGAGATCAGAGGGCTCTGATTCGGCTAGCGAGCATAGGTTGGAGAGTGGTAGATCGACCTCTGCGAGTGGCTGTGAAAAGAGGTCTAGCAAAGTCTTGATGTCGTCAGTGAGAAAGCAGGGCGTTTCAGGCCACATTCTTATACAATATTAGCCAATAGATCTATTAGTGCACCATATATAAGTATCCTTTTGATGGTTTGAAGAAAGGGGTCATCGCCCCTTTACATACAGAGGTAGTTAGAAGAGACGGTCCTAGAGGGATCCGCTATAAGCTCTCCAAGGAGGCTCTCAAGCCATATGTCAGAACACGATGCGATGTGCTTCCCAAGACTGGGAGGTTGTTATGCCTATGAGGTTAGATTGGGTCCGTCTCCTCGGTGATCGGCAACTTACCTTATACAAGAAGGCTCATGAGTTTGGCTTGAGATGCCTTTTTTTTTTTTTTTTCCTTTTTTAGAAGGAGTTCTTAGAGTACCATAGGCTATGCCCAGCCCAGTTACTGCCTAATGCTTGGTGAATATTGGTAGCTTTTGAAGCCGTTTACCTTAATACTATGGTGTGGCCTACCCTGATCTTGTTCCGATGGTTCTTCCTATACAAGAGGTCGCAGGAGGGGTGGTGGTATCTTGTTAAGCAACCTAAGAGTCTTTAGCTCCTCACCAACTCGAATGGGTTTGACCAGAAGAGTGAGTTCTGGATTCAAGTTAGAGAAAGGTGTGTAATGGGGTTTCAACTTCTTGGTGGATTGGTGTGAGCCTATTCAATGTGAGAAGCCATAGAAGATGTTGTATGATGCCAGGGGGCTAAGGGAGTTACAGGGAGCTTTGGAGGCATGAGGTGGCAAGCTTTATAATGTTGCGCTTGTAGTGAAGAATTTTTTAGTGGGAAGCCGATCATTGGTGGGGGTGGGACTTGATTCATCACGTGATCATGGCCCCCCTCTCTCTTTCTCTTCTTCAGCTTTGGAGAGAGGACGTTGTGAGGAGGATTTGAGATTTCTGAGCTGTTGAGCTCGACTAAGCAAGTATTTCGTTCGTTATTCCTGACTAGTTTTTGTTTTTTGAGATGGTTGTGGTGGACATGGTTGACGTTCTTGCTAGTCCATTGAAGAAACAAAAGAGGGCTTCGACAAAGAAGAAGGTAGCCAATAAGAACTGCTCTGCTGAGGTCGAGCCATGGGCTGTCGAGGTCGGTGTGCCAATCGTTGATTTGGATAAGCAAGGCCCAAGGAGCACGGGTTTTGAGGTCGAAGATGCTACTGTTGAGGCTGTAGGTGCTGCTGTTGAGGTTGAAGTTGCTGGGTGTGATGCCTGCTTCATGGGACCCTCCTATTGTGCTTAGTCTCTTTAGGAGTGAAGTTTGACTCGACATTCTCCTATACCTATTCGAGCTCATAGTGTGCCATCCTTTGCAGAAGAGGCTGCTGGGAGCAGTAATAGTGGCTCGGGTGATTACCTTATGGTTAGGTGTCATGGGAGTTAACCCAAAAGAGGTGCTACTGGCAAAATCAACTTTATTGAAAGAAGAGATCTAAAGTGGAGCAATGGGGCTTTTATGGTAAACTGTTGTCAGTGGACTCGGCCGTGGACTTTTCAACACATAAGATGTATGAGGTGAGGTTATGCTGCCCTCAAAGAGTTAGCTTGGGCTACTGGTCGTTTCTTCACTTATTGAAACTCTTTTGTCATCTATTTTCAAGCCTTAGTGATGATTGGCGAAGCCTTCAGAATGTTAAGAGAGAATCGTAGGGTGGTACATTGTGTTTATCTTTGCTTTCTTTCTCTTTTTTTAAACATCATGCTGTTGTTGGTTTAACGTTGTTTCCCTTCACAACTTTATTTGTTGTTATTGTTGTTTTTTTAAGAGTTTAGGGGAGTTTGACGCATTAAAGACGAGCTTAGAGAAGGAACTTGCCAATGTTAGGCAGAGTGAGATGAGATGCAAGAGCGAGTTGGTTGCACTGATAGATGAGCATTACAGGTTACATGAGGAGATATAAGACAGGCTCTTGTGTAGTCAAGTTGATGTGCTTGAGGTGAGGAGAAGGCTATCTCTTGTTGAGATGGTGCCGTTGAATACAAGAACAAGTGGAGGGGTATAGGAGATAAGTAGGATAATTTGTCTCGTCACTTGAGCAATGCTCAACTGAGGAGTGCGAGGCAGAAGCGAGAGGTTGAGCTCGCCACTTTAGATATCGATAAGCTGAAGGAAAGCATCTAATCATCCAACTTGAAATGGAAGAAGTTGAAGGTTGGGTTATCTGAATTTGTTGGTGTGTGATTAATCATTGTTACGCACATTTTGACTTTATTGTTTCCTTATTCTCGTTGTAGGCCCATGTAAAGGACCTAGAGAGTGGTCTGCTCATTCTCAGGGCAATCAAGAATCAGATTTTAAGGGAGCTCTTTAAGAGTGAGGAGTGGAAGGGGATCAGGTGAAGCTTGTTCGTGATACTATCAAGCTGATAAGGACTGAGTTGCTAGAGAGGTATATGAACTAGGATCTCGGTTTTCTAGATGCTCGTTTAGGGAAGGCTCCAACAGAGGCTTCTAATGAGGATGAGAATGATAGGGAAGGTGTCGAGTAGGGCAAAGTAGAAGCTGAGGTTGGTGTCGTAGGTAAGGCAGACTAGACTGAGGTTACTGCTGTTCCCAGGGGCTATGGGGTGCAAAGTGAAGTTGCTCCTAAGGTAGTGACTCATGGATTTGACCAACAGATTTCGGTGTCAGTGGTTTCTGATGTCGTAGTGGATCCCCAAGCTGAGGGTCATGTTGAGAGGCAGGTTGAGGTCTTTGTCACGGCTCCTCAGCTTGTGATGAACGAGGAGATTTTTGGAGAATGTAGTCTTAATTGATTTCTTTTTAGGTAAATTACACTAGAAGATCACAACGTTTGGGAGTAAGTTCATTTTGACTCACAACATTTGGAGTGATTAAAAAGAGGTCACAACATTTGATGGTAAGTTCATTTTGGGTCATAACGTTTGGAAAAATGATATAATTCAGGTCTTCATGGACATGTGTCACCTTCTCCTATTGACACATGTCAATAGAAACTTGAATTAAATAACTTTTTCAAACATTATGACCTAAAATAAAATTACCTCTAAATGTTGTAACATTCTGGTGTAATTCCCCTCCACCCCCACCCCACACCCCCCCACCCCCCCCTCCCCCCCGGCACCACTCTCTCCCCCTCTCCCCGCTCCCCCTCTTTCCTGGCTTCATTTTGAGCTTGTTTGATGTATCGGTCTTCTTGTGGCTTTCCTTATCTGTAACTTTTCCTTAAGCAGATGTACTTTCCTTCATTAATACATGGATGCATTTCTTCAAGTTCTTGTCATACTTGTTTCAAGTGCTCATAATTTCGTTTTATCTGTGGTTGTTGTTCATCGAGGTCGACCTTAGTTTATTTCACTTGCCTTTGGTTTATTCTTTCCTTGCCCTTGTTAGATTTTTTGTTTTAACTTCTAGGTCAGCAGTAGGTCATGGGTATGGCTTTCCATAGCAGATGACATTGCTCTACTAGGGAGGGAGGCATATGCTAGAAAACTTTCTTTTTTGATCTTGATAGATTCCTCAGGAGTGATTAGATGGCCGAGGTGAGTTAAATTTGGGATTCTTAAGATTTGGTAGCATTTAATATAGGTTTTGGTAGAGTCTTAGGCCATTTCTTCACGAGCCTAGTTTACTTTTTTTACTTTGCTTCGTAAATCTAAATTTTCCCCTTCATCCATTAGTTATGAGGAGTTTGACAAATCATGAGCCTTCTTTTGATTAACCTCCTTTGGGTTGAAAGGTCGAGCCCTTAGAGGTCACAAGTTGCATGGTGCCGTTGACGTTCTATTGTCTTAATTTAAACAAGTTGGAAGCCTTGCAGTCCTTGTTTATGTGGGTCTGACACCAAGGTTGTGTAGTAGGTTGGGCATGTTGCTTGAGGCTCATTTCCCACTACTACCTCAGCTACTCGATCTGGGCCATGCTTCTCTTCTATGATTCTTGGTTTGAGCTCGCCAAGGTTTATTACTTGGTGGAGAGGCTATGGTGACTACGGTGGTATGTTGCACGTGAGCAAAGGCTCATCTTCCCTCAATAATCTAAGCTTTAGTGGTGCTTCTTAAGGTCGAGTTCGTCATGGAATAGCCTTCCAACTCTTTCTCCTGCTACCTTGCTCCCTTTTCACAGCCATTTTGATGGCACGTGGAGGTTATTTAGGATGCAAGGCATGTTCCCCCCTTTAAACCCAGTCTCTTGTTTGGCTTATTGGGCGTAGGCTCATTAAGGGGATTGGCTTTATTCTTGGTTCTCCTGGTTATTTTGAGCTCCCGTCCAACTAAGATTTATTGTTGTTTTGAAGTTGACGGACGGGCTCAAGTCGGTGGTTAAGCAAGTGAAGTCATGTTCAGCCCGAATTCACATTTTCAAGTTATGGTTGGCTGGTCGTGGAAGAACTCCTCTAATTTGAGATTCAAATCTTTGCTAGAGTCTTCTAGCTCGAAGTTGTGTTCAGTCTAAAGAAGTTTGTACTCATATAGATTTCTCTTTATATTTCTTAGCTGGAATGCCGTCAAAACTATCCTGGCCGAGACGTTAGTTAAAACTAATGTAATAATTTTCTCCAGACTAATCAATTTACCTGCAACTTCTTTGCAACCTTAATTTCTTGTGTAGTTGTTTGTCTATTTGTTTGTTTTTTCTATTACTCGATCTGGGCATTTTGAGGAGATTCATCTTTGAGAAGCAGTAATCCAGGGTTATGAGGGGAGTTACCCTTAGGAGGGAATTATCAGAGCTCGCAAGCATAATTATCCATAAGAAGAAGTTGTTTAAGCTCTTGACTATAGTTAGCCTTAAGAGGGAGTCACCTGAGCTCTCGATGGGACTTACCCTTAAGATGACGTTACTCAAGTGTAGGAGGAAATTATCCTAGCTCACGTCGAGAGATACCCGTAAGAGGGAGTTGCTTGATCTCTCAATGGGAGTTACCCTTAAGAGGGAGTTACCTAAGCTCTCAACGGGACTTACCCTTAGGAGGGAGTTACCCGAGTTCTTTCAACATGAGGGGTAGAGTTCTTTAAGCTCTTGAGGCCCTTACCGAACATCTTTTGTTATTTCACGGTTGGATACATAAGAGGAAGATCATGGAGACACATTCTTAATCGTAAAATCCTCAATTCATTCATGATTACTTTCTTCTCATGGTTATACTTTACACATAAGTAAGCTGTAGCTATTTAAAGAACTTTCTTAAATTGTTTGCGTTCTAAGCTCTAGGGACGAGATCGCCATCTAACATTTTGAGCTTGTATGCTGCACTTCCTAGAACTTCCTTTATCCTGATGGGAACTTCCCAGTTTAGGGTAAGTTTTCCTTAAGCTTCTTCTAACCACATTGCCTCTCTTTCTATAAATGAGGTCGCTTGGGAGAAGGTCCTTATGTCTGACTTTCTTATCATAATACCTGGTAGCCTTTTGGTGATAGGCGGCAATATTTTTGCTTGCGGTATCTCGAGCTTCTTCTATTACATCGAGTTCTGCTCGAAGGTTGACCTTATTGATTAGTTTGTCGTAGGACTAAGTTCAGATGTTTGGTAGTTCCAGCTCCATAATTAGAATAACTTCAGTCCTGAAGGCTAGTGATAGGAGTCATGGGTCACTTGGGCTAATTACTCGATTTAGAGCTAAGGGCTTGATAAACTTGGTCTAAAGAATCCTTACAAGTGATCTGAATGATGATGAAGTGGATTTCTTTAGAAGATATTTGATGCATTTTGGAGAAATATTTGATTTGTTGAGAATTGTAATTTCATTGTTAAAGGAGATTATGCCTGCCGTCTTGCCCATAATCCAGGCCGTGATGAAGAGTACGGCCGTGATCTAGCCTGTTACTGATTTTAAGTTCAAATTTTGTTTCCAATGGAGATCACAATCTCTATAACACCCGTAAACCAAACCGTAATCAAGAATATGGTTGTATTGAAGACCATGAGAACAACATCGTTGTATGAATCGAGGATCCGAGGAGATAAGGGGTGTGGTCATGCTCGTGATGCTGACTGTTATCTGGTTGATAACGCCCGTGATGCTTGAATTGAAAGAGAGTATTTTTAACCTGTGAAGATCACAGCTCGTATCACGATTGTGATCAACAGGGCGATCTCAAACTTGTTTTACGTGATTTTAAAATGTTACTTTCCTATTTTATTAGTTTGTCTTTTATTCTTCCATATTTTCCCTTGCTTGACTTGTGGGTTTATATAAGGGTTATTATTGATGTGTTTAGCCGATTTTGTTGCTTGTTTACCCTTGGTAACTTTGAATATCCTTTGAGACAAATCTGCCCTCTTGAACAAGATTGAATGTTTTGTTCAAGATTGTTTCTTGTTGTCTTGTCATCGACAACTAGTTCGATTTTATCTTTGTTACATCATATCTAAGGATTAATCGTTCATATCTTTTAATTTCTATAAATCATTTGGAACAATTAGTTCAATTTTATCTTTGGAAGTTGTACATGTCTAGAAACTGCTCTAAGCAGGATGCATCAGGAAAGAAAAATACCCCACTTGGTTAGCCAATGTGGTTTTAGTCAAGGAGCATAATAGGAAGTGGTGAATGTGTATCGATTAAATTGATTTGAATAAGGAGTTCTTGAAAGATTACTTTCTACTGCCTTGAATCTACTAGCTTGTGCACAATACCGTGAGTCACGAGCTACTAAGTTTCATGGACGTCTTTTCGGATTACAACCAAATTAAGATGAAGGAAACTGACGAGGTTCACACCTCCTTTGACACATTGTTCAGCACATATTGGTACAAAATGATGCCTTTCGGACTAAAGAATGCCTGTGCCACCTTTCAAAGGCTGGTTACCAAAGTGTTTAAACCTTAGATAGGTCGAAACATGGAAGTTTATGTTGGCGATAGAATCGTGAAAAGTAAGCAAGTAGGGGCCCACCTCTATAAGCTCCAAAGATAAAATCGAACTAGTTGTTCTAAATAATTTAAAGATCTAGTGCTTTCAATTGCAATTTAAGGTTTATAGAATATTTTGGGTTTTATAAATGATGAAACAGGAAATTAAAATATATGAGTGATTAATTCTTGGATATGACGCACCAAAGATAAAAATTGAACTAGTTGTTCTAATCAATCGATATTACGCACGCTGACAAAAAATAAGAAGAAACAATCTTGAGCAAAACATTCAATCTTATTCAAAAGGAAAATTTTTCTCAAAGGACATTTAAAGTTACCAAGGGTAAACAAGCAACAAAATCTGCTAAACACATTACTAATAACCCTTATATAGACCCACAAGTCGGGCAAGGGCAAATATGGAAGAATAAAAGACAAACTAATATAATAGGAAAGTAGTGTTTTAAAAATGCGCAAAACAAGTTTGAGATCCCCCTGTTGATCACGACCATGACACGGGTCATGATCTTTTAGGATTAAAAATCTTTTCTTCTAGTTCAAGCATCATGAGCGTGCCCATACCCGTTATCTCCTCGGATCCTTGATTCATACAATGATGTTGTTCTCATGGTCTCCAATACAGCCATATTCTTGATTACGGTCTGGTTCATGGGCATTATAAGGACCATGATCTCTACTGGGAAACAACATTTGAACTTAAACTTAGTAATGGGCTGGATCATGGCCGTGTTCTTCATTACGGCGTCAATCACTAGCATGATGGCGGGTGTGATCTCCTTTGATGATGAAGTTCCAATTCTCAACAAATTAGATCTTTCTCCAAAATGCATTAGATATCCCCTAAGGAAACTTACCTCATTATCATTCGGATCACTTGTAAAGATTCTTTGAATCAAGTTCATCAAGTCCTTAGCTCTAGATCAAGTTATTAGCCCAAGTGACCCCTGATTCTTATTAAATGGAGTAAAAAGAGGGGGGGGGGGGGGGGGGGGGGGGTTGGAGTGGTTGCCTACGATGACTCCTTATTTGATAGCCTATAGGGCTACTCCTTGGTTGATGTAAACCTTTAATTTTAGGGTAAATTTAGAGTGAACCCCTACCTTAGTCAAATCGGAACTATAAAAGCCAACAAAAATCAAGGCATACTAGTAGTTTTAGCTCCGACAATTCTGCGCTTGAAACTTGGGAATAATATAAATGAATTAGTGGTAGATAATAGTTCAAAATAATATAAGATAGCTTAAAAAGATCATATTCATCAAAAAATTGATTGTTTCGGACTCGAACGAGATCAGTTCTTGAAAATTTGTCTCGATACACAGGATAGTAAAAATTATCTGAAAATATGGTTAGACTCGTAATTTAAAAAGGATTAATAAAATATCAGTTTTAGAATTTTTTGGATCCTAAAAATATCAAATATAGGACTTTCACATGTATTTTGTTTACAATCAGTATTTAAATTGTCTAGTCTACTATTCATTTACTATTTACTACTATTCATTACTAGTTGCTTATCTCCACTTTTTCTTAATACCTATTCTTACAACCTATATGCATATTTCTTACAATTTTCTTTTCCTATAAAAATTCTATACCATATATAACTAAACTTCTCTTACACTTTTCTTCTAAAATTAATTTTTAATCACTCTTCCCCTTCATGCCATCAATTTTATTTTCTTATTTATTTAATTAACCATAAAATTTCCTTCCAACTTTTCCTATAAATACCCCTTTCCTCCTTCATTCTTTACATACATCTCATACATATAACAAAACTCTCTTAAATTCTCTTTACAAATATCCTCTCCCAAAATTCTCTTCCCAACTTTCTCTTCTTTTCATAAAACTATCTACTAATACTTCATTTCTTCTCCAACCAACAAATAACTTTTGGTAAAAATTCCTAAAACTATCTTCATGTTCATATTAATATAACATGACTATAGTGTATGTTTCATAAACCCATGGGTATTATGAAAGCAACAATATGTTCATGTCTTGTTTAACAATGTTTAAGTATTATTATTATTGTTGTTGTTGTTGTTGTTGTTATAGTATTATTATGTTTTATTATTGCACCTAATCTAACTTTTGTATATTACTAAGTATATTTACGTATATATATATATATATATATATTCTTAAAGCTTATAAGCTCATAAGCATAACTTTTATTTATTCATGCTCTTTTATTTCTTGCAATTTATTTATTTATTTCATGCAATTTTATCAAGACTAGTCTTTCTAGTCTTAGACTTGTCCTTATCAAATCAAAACAATATTTTTTTTCTTTATAGATTTACCCATATCTAAGTTCAGGAAGCCTTGATTTAAGCTAACACTTCCCAATATTTAACTTTTATTATGTGTTTACTTTATTTTTATGTCTCTTATCTTTCATATTAACTTACCTACAAGCTCATAGGCATCCATGATTATATTTGTTGTTGTTTTAATAAAAGAAGTTTTTCCTTTGAAAAAGAAAATAAGACTAAGCTCTTTATAAAAACAATTTTTGTCACTTAAGAAAAATTTTCCATTAAAGATTTAGTATTGTGTTACAACAAAATTCTCTTAAAAAATTTAGACAAGTTTGTTATAAATTTTAGTACCGTTATTATGCAAGACTTTTTCAAAATTTAACTAAGTAGCTTCATTTCTCTCTTTTAAACTACCAAGAATAAAATTTATTATTTAAAACCTTAATGTTGATAATTCTCTACTATGCAAATTTTTCTTATAAACTTATTTATAAGATTATCACCAATACTTTAATAAAAACTAAGAACTAGATAAGTTTTTCAAGTTAAGCAAAAATCAACTTGCTAGGTTAAAATCCACTTAAGAATAAAAGTTGGTAGATAACCTGAAAGACTAATTTTTTTGAATTTAATTTATCTTTTAAAAGTTAAGAAAAAATAATTATGATAAGAAATCACCCATACAATAACTCAAAAGTTTTTAGTCTTCTTTCCAACAACTTAAAATAAATTTGTTAAGTTTCACTTTTTCAAACTCCTAAGACAAGTTATTTTATGAAAAATCATTGTTGGGACAACATCATTAGAATCATGCATATAATATGAGTTTATATATGTATGACAAAGATTTTTCAACTATATAAATATCTATATGTTTGTTATAGACTTTTCGGATGAAGTAAAATTTTGAAAAGTTACAGTTTAAGGGCTGAGATTTTTGTAACCATCCTGTACCATACCGTTTTAGAACCCAAATGACTTTTTATGAAAAAAGTAACCTTAGAAATAGATAGATATTTTTGAATAGGTGGAAAACGATATCTTAAATGCGAAATTCCAATTTAAAATGAGCAAGTTATGACTGTTTTAAATTGAAATTTCCGCAATCCGAATTCTACCACAAATTTCAAGATAGAATTAGAAAATGTAAGTAAAACTTCCATGAAATACTCATTCCAAATATTTCTTTTGCTTAAGTAATGAGGAAGGAGAAGTCCTATATCCCAAATATTACTTTGTTTAGGAGCTTTTTTGCATCATAGCCGAGTAAGTTTACTTTCTTAAGTTTTATACTCATGCTTGTGCTTGTAGTGTTAGAAGCAATAGATGTAGGACAAGATGAAAATGGAAATTGTATGTGCCTTATAATGTTTGTTGAAATTATGTTAAGAAGATCGAGGCGTGAATTGTTGTTAATTAAAAGTTTGATATATATTGCCATGTTGATGTTTTTGTAAATTCTATGATCGGCTCTAAGATATTTTAATTACATGAAAGAATTTAATAAATGGATTCATACATATCATGTAGTGAGTTGCATTGCATTCACTATTATACACTTGATGGGATAAAGGTATAATAGTGTTGGTTGGTATAATCGGTAGTATCTACATGTTGGCAAGTAGTAGTAGGTATAATCTACATGTTTTGTGTTGGCTAGTAGTAGCCGGTATAATCCACATGTTTTGTGTTGGCGAATAGTAGTTGGTATGATTTATTAAAATTTTATTTGAAAAAGGATTGGTTATAAATGACTGGGATACCTAACCCTGAATGAAAGACGTAAATTCATTCAACATATGGCTCCTAGAAAACCATAAGTCTTACTCACTTACGTGTTTGATGCATTACATATGCTTGTCTAATTATAACTTGTTTGATATTTTTATTTGAGTATGATAACCCGAGAATATTCTCACTAAACTAGTTGAGCTTACACTTCCACAGATTTTACTGTCACATGAACATCTTTTAATCTACCTGAGGTCCCCTTATATCTGGGCTAGACCACACTTTTGGGAAGCTTTTTGAGGAAATTTGATCAAAAGCTTTGGATAGAAATTCCCTTAAGATCTTTTGGCTATAGAGATTTATGTATGTAAGACTTAAGTTGTATTTTAAACCCTTGGAAATTTATAGGGGAAATGCCCTTAAGTTTATGTAAAGACCTTATTATGATTAATCTAGTGGATATATGTTTATTAGTTCATGTATGCTTTATATTACTGCTTAAATCATATATCCTACCGGTGTCTCCTATTGCTGTGTTAGATGCCTTATATAAATATTGAGATTTTTGCATAACTAAGGTAGTCATTCTTAAGTCTTAATATGGTATGTGGCGGACTTCCACGTTTAGGGTACCTTTTGAGGTATGACAGTTGAGGTTTTGAGACCTCCAAGCATGCCTTGTTGAACCTTGCTATGTAGTCTCTTAAGGGCTCATCTTGCCTTTACCGTACCTTATAAAGATACGAGGCATTTTTCTTCGGAGAAGTCATGAAGTGTGGTACAAAAAGGTCTCTAAGTTGAGCAAACGCCTTTATGGTGTTTGGCTCAAGCTTGTTGAACCACTCCTGGGTTACTCCTCGAAAGGTGGTAGGAAAGGTTTTGCACCATATTGCATTTTATAAATTATGTATTGCCATGGAGGATTGGAATTGGGCGATGTGATCTTCCGGATTGGTTGACTCATCATAGGATTCTAGAGTGGGTAACCAAGCTCCGTTAGGAGCACCTTAGATTGGACCTTGGTCGGAAAGGGCATCTTTCCCAGAAGTGTTTTAGCGACTGGTTTGTTACCAAAACCTTCTATGATGGTCGATAATCTTCTCATCATGTCCTTGATTTCCTCGAGCGCACCTTCCTTGTTAGAATTGAATTGGGTGTCCTTGGCAATGGGTATGTACGTGTTGTCTTCATGAGCTTGGGTTGAGCCAGGACCTGCGAACCCTACCTTGGCATGTGGTTTTTCCTTTACCTGATACCTTGAGGTAATCCGGTTGACTGTTGTGATGTCGCTCGCCTTCTCGAGATGCTTTGATTAGCTTTCATTGGGCTCTTGGGGGGCCTAGGCCTTTGATATTTACTCCAGTGTAGGTTCGAATAGTATGATTGCTCCCTAGCAGAGGCGCTAGCTCGTGGTGATGTCATGGTATGCTTGTGGTTCCTTTCAACTGGTTCCTTTTTGGGCTCATATTGTAGTTGTGTCAAAGAGGTGCTTCGCCGTGCACCGAGGCATTCTTCCAAATGCAGGTCCTCTAGGCCCTCCATCTATGATCCTAGCCTGAAGGAGAGCATTAGAATGCTCATTTTCCGTACTTTTTGAGCGTAAGTTGTCTACATAAGTTTTTGAATTCCAAGATATGTCTTGGGTCCAAAGGGCTGTCATTTGTGACTGCTAGTTGGTCGGTACGTGATGGTTCAGGGGGCCTACCATCACCTACTAGAGTAGCTTCAGGTTGTATGGGAGCAGGATCGATTTGATTCTTACTCCACTGTGGCCTTGGCATTATATGGAAAGAACGTACTCTTGTAGCTGTGGTTCTTGGGTTTTAGAAGGTGTTTAGCAGAAAAAGTGATAGAAGAATAAAACAGATCTTCTGGAAGGGTTTTGAGCAAGGTTTCAAACAATGATATCTTCTCATAGACGACGCCAAAATGTTGCATGAGTTGATTTAGGCCAATAGAGTTAGCTCTTACAAACATAGAGAAAATGGTCAGCGGAGGCGTCGGAGGTTGCCTGGCATGACCATTCCAATGCTTAAGTTAGTTCGTTGGTAAAGATAATGTGTTTGTAATAGAGTGGAAAAGGGGATATTTATATTGTTTAGGGTCATACAAGGATAGATGTCCTCTTAGCAGCTGACCTAGTATCTAAAGTGATGGGGATACCTGAGCAGGAGAGCCGTGGCTTTGTGGAGTGTGGTCGAGCTAGTGATGTCCCCCTTGATCACAAAGTGTGACAGAGTGCTTATGTTGAATGGAGACCATGAGGCTGCAAGGCCGAGCTTGCCGGTTAGTCGAGCCTATGAGCTCGATAGTCCTTTCGAGGTGAAGCTTCATGGGAAGGCTTTGCACGATGTTCCTTTGTGGAGCCATGGGTCTTGCTACCTTCCTGGGAGGTATAGACCTCACAGGTGGTGGCCCTTCTTGAGCCTACTGATGTTATGGGATTTCATGGCCTAAGAGACTGAGTGGATCGATGTTTATATTTTATTGTCAATAATGAGTATTTCATAATAATTTCAATGTGATATTTTTTAATACTTCAAGAAAAAATCATTTAAAAAATAATTAAGAATATTTAGTGCATTTCATAAAAGATGCATATATGTCACTTGAAATTTAATTATTAATAAAAAAATAGAGCTATTATTTGTATAAATTTTGCTTTTAATAAACATAAAACATAAAATATATCTCGATAGTATATTTATTCAATAATTTGTGTTTATTTTTTTTAACATTACATGTGGAAAAAATAATTTTACTAAATCAAATTACATAATTAATGTGCAATATGATTACCTTTTAGGCACAAATAGATCATAAAAAATATGTCGATAGGATAGCTATTCATAAAAAAACATAATTTGTATGCAATAATTTTAATTGTAACATGGATAATAATAATTATTACTTTTGATATAAAATAGTTATTAAGAAGAATTTATTTAGTTATATAATTTTATGATAAAAGAATTTAATATTTTAGTTCTTTGAAAAAAATTAAAAAGAAATATATCTATACTATTAAAGTAAAACAACCTTCTTTGGTATCTTTAGTGTAAATATATATTTAGTGTAAATGTTTTTAATATAATGTTTTTAGCATACGGGCATAAAATATTTTTCATATCCATGAATCATGAAAATTAAATAGGGTTTGAATATAATTAAATAAGAGTTGAATAGACATAGTCTTTTCCTTTTTTAACATATGAGCGTAAAATATTTTTGATATCCTTGAAATCATGAAATTAAAAGGGGTTTGAATAGAATTAAATACGAGTTGAATAGACATAGTTTTTTCAGCGTAAAATATTTTTTAGTATCCTTGAAATCATGAAATTAAAAAAGGTTTGAATATAATTAAATAGAAATTAAATAGACACAATATTTTTTTTATGTAGCATAGAGGCATAAAATATTTTTGATATCCTTGAAATCATGAAATTAAATAGGATTGAATAGACATAATCTTTTCCTTTTTTAGCATAAGCATGCATTTTTATATATTGATCTAAACCTCTGGTATCATATTTATGCATGACAGTTACCCAACATAGAAAAGTTACCTATGAAAAATACAATTATAATTATGATTTATAATTAATTTCCTAATTTCTAAGAAATTAAGGTTCCTTTTCTATCTTGTCAAAAGTATATCTATTTAATTTATATATGTTGGATTATTTTATCTGTATACGCATCGTTGGTGCATTATCTGTTTGTGTGTGTGTGTATACATATATATGGAGAGAGAGAAGAAGAAACACGTAATAAATGCATGTTGAAAAAATAAAAAAGCAAACTACTAGAATTTAACCCATGACCTCATGGATGTAGATATAGATACTTAACCTCTAAACATAAATAATTTTATATAATTATTTTTTTATATTATACATATAGCATATAATTTTTTTATTTAAAAAAATATTTTAAAATTTATTTTTCCCAAGTGTGGGGACCGGACCCCCGACAGCCGTCCTAGATCTGGCCCTACTTGCCATAAGCACCACGGACGAAATTAGATGGTTAAACTTTATATATACACGTCTGGCAAATTCAAGCATTCACCGATTGGATTATCCCAATTTTTTAAATCACGTTGCAACCTTTTACGTTTTGTTTAATCAGTTATAGTATTACTAACTCTATAACTATAATGACAATAGCTAATTGTTTCATTTTTTTTAATTATTTTGATAACTTATTTTAACGTTGTCAAACAGATATAGACAAAAAAAAAATATTTTTATTTATAAATAAATCAAATAGATTAAATATAAATAAAATATATATTTATATACAATATAAATAAAAATTAAACAATAATCTCTAATCTGGTTCTCTATTACTGGAAAAAAGTCTTTCTTGAGTAATATAACGAAATTGGCAATGATTTTTGTGCATTTAAGCACTTAACAAGACAGATCCATATTTACATTATAATAATAAATATGACTATTCTTAGACTTTAGGATCTTGTTAGAAATTGGACAAGACGTTTTTTTGTTCGTAAAATTTTCAAAGATGAATTGTCTTTTCTATATTAAAAAACAGAGTTTTTGTGAAATAGAAAAAAAGTGAAAAAAATATTAAATTAATCACATTAAAATTAAAGTATTAAATTAAATTTTTTAATAAGTTCAAATACCAAAAATAATATTTTCCCTAATTAAAAGCCACACATAACTGCTAAGCGTGTTTTACCATGTGAATCCGCTGGGGGAGGAAAATATTTCAAAATGACTATTATTGCTGTATCTAATTTCTTTTAAAAATATGAATATAAGATGATGGATAAGTTTTATTTTGGTGATTACGGTTCCTAATTGCTTGCACGTGGCCATGTCGCAATCCCTATCAGTTCGGTGGCGAGGAAGTTTAGGTGTTTAAGACATAGAAAATCAAAAGGTACAGGTGTAGTGGTTAAGTTATGTCTATTTTCATTAATAATTATCGAAAGTTAAAGGTTTTTCCATTTATAATTTTTTTTAGTAGTGGTTGAATCATTCTGCAGAAATAATTAATTACAAGAATAAGTAAAATTTTAAATAATTAATTATAGAAGTTAGATAAAATTTAGATATTAAATTAAGATTCCAAACTTTAAGTAGATGAATGTATAAAATAAATAAGGTTTAATTATCAAACATGGTGTTTATACAAAATCAAAATATACATATATGATTCTGAGTGGACGACATGAAAATCGAAAACGAAAGAAACCAAAACGAAGTCACTTTCAATCCTCTTCTGCACTTTCTACTAGTGATAGCAATAACAACTTTTTATTTTTTTATTTTTATTTTTTTTAAAAGAAATGGTCCTTTTCACAAGAATCTGAATCACACTGGATACTGGAAAGAAAAGTTTCAAACCAACGCAAACAAACAAGAATTTAAAGCTAAAAAACATCAGAATCAAACTAAAAGCTTTAATTGGAATTCAGCTTGAATTGATTCACAGCATCATAAAACCAATATTATTAAGAAAAAAAAAAAAACCTTTCAAACAAAATTCACCCAAAGAAAATTTTTAATCTCTATGATTTTGGTCTTTTAATTTTTCTTTTTATTGGTGGAATCCTAGAAAATGTTATCAAGAGTCTCATGACTAGGTGAAACTATGAAAGTCTTTAAATCATCTTGATCTATAGTTCTTTAAAAAAACTGGTAAGGTATCAGTTGATATCTTAAGAAACTTTCCACAATAAAAAACTTTTCATTTTATTTGTAAGTTTTTCCATAGATTTTCTAAATAATTTTTTTTGAAAAAAGTTTTTGTAGGTCTGGCTCTCTTAAAAAAAAAAAAAGCTTCATCAAATTAAACTTTGATCTTGGTTTCTATGCTATGAAACTTCCTCTATTACTTATACAGGTTACTCAAACTTATAAAGATGGTTTTAAGACAGCCGTACCACATACTACAATTTTCAAGAAGGATTTTTTATTACTAATTTCTGTATGTACTCAAAACAACAGACACATTGACTATCGAACTAGCTCTCCTTCTTTGTCGTTGCCACTTGCTAATGGGCATATATAAATGAAGGGCTCCTAAAGCCCGCCTTAGTCTAGATAAAGTATAAGTTGGTCCAATAGCCGTATTGTTGCCTCTTATGCACACTTGGCTTTCCTTGACTCTTTTAGTCGGACACATCACACTCGATCAGATAACTTGTACTCATTGAAATTTATCACTTAATTTAATACCTCCCATTTGTGAAATGACAATCTAGTCTCTCATATTTCCCACATCGTGGCTTAGTGACCCTTCGACCACTAGATATATGACTTTCGTGAGCTCCACTACCTCTATGAATGGATAGCTGCCATTGAAGATGATTTATAAATACTCCTCTAGATACCTTCCAACAAAAAGTTTGGTAACCTTTGCACATTATTTTGTCATTCTATTTATCCTCTCATTCATATTGCTACTTTTGTTTGGTTTATTGTTTTTAGGTCGTTTTTTATTGTTTTCAAACAAATTGTTAGTCTAAAACAGATTTAGATGAAAAAAAAAGATATTTTTACTTATAAATATATTAAATAGATCAGATATAAATAATATACAGATGAAAATCAGACAATCCAAATGTCCCTTGTTTGATTGGTCACATTGGATAGCCCCTTGTGCCTACTTATGTGTTGTTGTTTTGCAGGCCATTAATCTAAAGGCTGAGACCCTTTGTACTCTATCAACAAGTTAAGGCACCAACAACACTCAGTTTTAAAATAACATGTTTCTCTTCTATATTACAGAAGACTAGATAAAATACATGCATACAACATTAAACAAATAAGATAAAACCATACAAGAAATCATGGATTAGTATTCCATATTTTTAACTTGAATGTAACACAAAGTGTTAAAATTATTTAAGAAGGGCGAAAAAGGAGAAGAATTGTCATGACCAAACTTTACAAAAGGAAGGACACAAACAAGATAAAAAACATACTAGTGGAAGTGAAGAAGATCATCGAGTTCTTGAGAAAGAAAGCTTAAATTGAGAAGTAGGGCATCTTTACCTTTTTTTTTTTTTTTACCCTTGCGCCAAACTTTCACCACTTCACCAAAATTCAATGGGTAAATTGATCACCAAATCAATGGATATGATACATGTCACTTGGTGTGGACGTGTGTAAATGATTATTTGAAGCTATTAAATAAAATAAATGAATAAGTTGCCAATAATAACTTTTTCATTTTAAAATTGTTGGTATTTGTAGTATTGTATCATAATAATTTGCTGCAAAAGAAAAAGAAGAACTAAGACAATGCCAATAAATAGAATTAACAAAAATGATACAAAGTTTACACAGTCCCTTCGATAACTATTTCCATGATCAAATCTCTAGGTTCTCTTGTGCTTCTATCACATCTACCATTTCATTAGTTAATTCGATAACTAAGTTAAGACCCAGTCGTCACATCAAGATTATTAAATGATGTATATGCAAGAGTAGAACCAATGACTTATGAGCTTACGGTTTGGGAGTGGTTGTAGTCTATTCAAGCTTAACTTTCTTCAATTCAATACATCACGTGCACAATTCTTGTTATTGGACCTTTCATGTGGGTTCACTAATAGGTGGATATAATATATTTATCAAGTTGCAAAACCTAACCTTAATACATGCTCTTCAATTCTTAATGTAAAATGAATGCAACCCATAACATCAAACTAAACGTTACATCTTGATATTCATCCTAGTGCAACATTTTGCTAACAAAATTCCATCTATACAAACTATTATATATATATATATATATAAGAAGGGTTGTCATCAATGTTTCAACTATATTTTGTTTTCAAACATAGTACATCATATGCATGTTCACATAATAAAGCATAAGTTAATAGTTGCAATTGTTTGAATTTTTGGTAACCATGTGATATATTGGTGTTCTCATGTTTTACATAGATCTTTAATCATTGATTACATGTGCAATATCTAAGGGGATAAATTGATGGAATTTTAGATAATGTGAATGAAGAGGATGTGGATCCAAAAATTCCCTCAATGTCATGGCTCATCTTATGCTTTGTCTAAACCTAAGAATAAAACATATATCCCTTTAGATTGTTGTCGACCAAGTATAAAAGACAAGATAACATAAAGCTTAAGCATAGTAATACAAATATAAACCATAATAGAATAACCGTATAAAAGAGGATGGATGTCATATTTACTATCTAAACTTTGCTCATTTATTATCTATAAACCTTTTTAAGTCATTTATAACACATGAATTGGGCAGTCAAATGCAAAAATGAGTAAAGTTGAGATACTAAATTGAAGATATGATTAAAGTTTAGGCAATTAATTGAAAAAAAATGAAAAATTTTCAAAAATCGAATTAATACTTTTAAACTTTGGGTAGTTGATTATAAAATTTAGTAATATACAGGTACCAAAAATGACCTTTACCCTATAAAAGATATATACCATGCTAATGCATGTGACATGCATTAGTAGTAGTAAAACAACCTAGTTATATATAAAATGATCCTTTTGTAAATTTTTGCTAGGTAAAGGGGGTAGGTAGGTCTTTTGCTTCAAAAGTTTCAAACCTACGCTTTTTTATAAGAGAAAATGATGTCCCTATTCCCACTTTCTCTACTTCTTCTCTTTACACTTTTTCTCCTAAAACTGTGGAACAATTGCTCTTTAACATATCTCTTAAATAAGATTATTATAGTAAGGGATTCTTTCTTGGTTAAGTTTCCATTTTGGCAATTATCACATTTGGTGCTTGAAGTTTATCTATTTTTGTAATTAATTACTTGAAATTTAAATGTATCAATCAGGTACCCAAACCTTACCTATTTTTATAATAAATTACCTCAAATGAGTGCTAAAATTGACTTAAATAGTTTGTACTAGTAAACTGACATTTTAAACTTCAAGTAATTAATTTCACAAATGTATAAAGTTTAGGTATAAAATGTCACATTTATCTTTTCCATTTTTGTTGTTTAGGAATGTCTAAGAAAGAGATTATAAATTTCGGGCTTCATATGGAGGACTATAGGGTAGCAAATTCCAATAAGATTTTAATCTATTTATGGTACATTTAAAATTTATAATGTAAGATTTAGTGGGAGAGTGATAAGATGTTTGATTGATAATATGGAAATTGCACAAACTACACACATTCTATGCTATTAAAGGGGAACATAGTGTTTGAAAAATGATTACAAGAAAGGTATCAATTAAGTCCTTGATTTTATTTTTTAATTGCGACAATTGGAAAGTATGAAGAAGATATTTAAAGATGGCTTACTAAAGTGGAGTTGGATGTGGAGTTTGCATATTTAGGCAAATTCCCAAGAAATTCAATATGAACTAGCTCGTTGATATGTAAACGTACTAACAAACCAGCATATAAATGTGAACTTTTGTGCCTACATGGATCTGTTAACCAATTTAATACCCATTACCTTGTTGATGACTTTTAAATGATCAATTTCATGTTGGCATTCAATCAATGTAAATTGCGTATACATGTTTTCAAAACGCTCTATGGTTCCTTCTAATTCACTAATTCATATATTGTAATGAATAATTCATCTATTGAACTTAACAATTAACAGGCGTATCCAGTCATAGGCACAATAAGCCCAACACTAGTGGATTGGATCACCCATAACCCTACAGAGGCCCATTGGGCAGCATAGATTGTCCTGGCCCAAGGACTTAAGTCGTCTACTAGCTTGGAGCCCTTACTGCACTTGGGGATTGAATTAGAGTCATACTCCTCTTAGGGCGATATCTCCACGATTCTCCATAATACTTCGAAAAGCACTCTACATTGCATTGATTTTCCACAACTCTAGGGTACAATGATGAGATTGATTACCACACCAGTCTAAAGTCCTTCCATTGAAGAACTTACCTACCATCTTAGATCCATGCTAGCTACCAATTGGGAACCACATCACATAACATAAAAATATTCTATGGGCCCAATCTAGTATGGACACCTCCTATAAATAGCATCCGAAGGCTCAAGGTACACTATCTGAACATAAAAAAAAAAAAGGAAATTCTAACATATTCTCTCTTTTCGGATTTCTTATGATCCTACCTTCACTTGAGTATCAAAATAGCCGCACCAGAAAATCCCCCTGACACACCATTGGTGAGCCTTTTATGGTTGCAAGCCCATCTAGATCCTAGCAAAACCATGCCCGACGAAATTTCACCTACAACACCTTTGGCACGTTTTATGCAAAAGGGTTTGAGAGAGTACCCAATATGGTTTTTGCTTGCTGTGTTCTTCCAAATTGCCTGCTTGCACTCAGTATAATGCCTAGACACTTGAAAAACCAAAACCAAGCAACATTGCTTCTAATGTTGTGGCAAAAAAATAACTGCTGGTTGATGTCTTTACATATGACTGAAAAATGTGTATTTTATATACATTAATCCTACATTTGTAGCTCACTTTTCTGCACAAACTAGTACTTTCCAAGTAATTTCCGCAGTAAATGATGAATTCCATGATCACGGATCAATTGTACTAAACTGCGCAAAAAGCTGTAGAAAAGGATCATATTACTGTCAAAATGACTTAAAGGAACCATTCTTGCTGTTCTTGACTAGAGCATTCTCATTGTGTTCATGCATTTGTAATTTGAAAGAATGAAAGTCAATCACTCATCCATATGTGAAAAAGAAGCTTTTGGAGGTTCATACTAATTTAAGATAAAGCAGCTGGATGTATTTGCAGCGACAGAAATCCAATATTTCATTTAGTGTAGATCAGAAAACCAAGGACAAGAGTGCTCAAGAATAGCAGCTGAACACCAACTTGTTCATCAGTTTCTCTGAGCGCGAGCTGCTGCGTCAACATCAAACAGACTAGAAAATGCCGAAACCGACCAGAGCTGCTAATGTTGAACCATGTCTGGGCAACCTTGTTCGAATGCTAACCGGGACTTCCGAGCAGAAGCACCTAGAGGCCGAGCATTCCTTTGCAGCGGTGATCCAAGTAAGCACTAGCAGAGCTTCACAAGTAGTTGATCCGACCAGTTGAGGTTCTTGAGCCAAAGGATGTCGAGCTAGACAAAGCACAGAGTGCTCCAACCATCCGAGCTTCAGGAGTTAACCGACTTTGAACCTTGTTCAAGCGCCCATTTGCAAATTTCTAAACAGCAAGAAGCAGACAACTGAATGCATTCGTGAAGTAGAGTTTCCCAGTTTTGAGATACTGTAGCAATGACTGACCACTGAGTTGACGCGGGAGCAGCAGATCATACAGACCAATTAGAGAATTTCTACCGAGCAGCTAGTCTAATTGGGGCTCATGTCCACAAAAAAAAAAAAAAAAAAAAAAAAAGAAAGAAAATTGGGGCTCCCCCTTTCCATCCTACCGGGCTTATTAGCCACGTCTGGAGCGCCCTTGCCAAGCTCCTACCAAGCATCAATACGGAGCGGCACAAAACAATGAACACCGACTAGCTGTGTGCTGACCTAAACTGAGCTCCCAATGCCGACTTGCTAAATGTGAAGAATCATCGAGAGGGTAGAAGGATGCTCACCTAAGAAAACAAGTGTCGAACTGCACTGATACCGAACTCTAAGCTATTCAAACTTCAAAGTCGACCACTGACCTAAACTGAACGAGGAACTGACTATAATTCTAGTTGCAAGAACCAAGCTATCAAGGCAGTCTGAGTTACTCTCTATCGAGCTGATGCTAGTGTTGTTGATCCAAAACCCGAGGTATACTGGACATGAGCTGACTTGAAGAATGATATGATTTGAAGGCTTTCTGATTGCATGCTCTCTCATATCGGAACGCTCAAGTCAAGCCACTTTCAGTGCCAACAAGAGCAAGGAAATCGAACTCCTTCATCAGCAACAAGCACCGATCAGAACTGGAAAATGCAAAAGCAGCAGCGTACGTCCAAGCCCTTTGCCGAGCTTCCTGGCCAAGGGCAGACCTGAGCTATTTCTTGACTTGGCAGAAAAAGATAAGAACATATCTGATCAAAAAATTCGACCTAATTTGCTATAAACCGAGCTTCTGATCCAAGCGTGAGCCAAGACCGGCCTGACCTGAACCTCAATCCACAGGAAAGCTCAACATGTCGAACTGACCTTAGTAGACAACCGAGTTGAAGTCTGAGCTGCTATATGAGCTATCATCTGATGCTAACCTGACCAGTTGTTGTAGTGGAATACAACAATCTGGAAGAGCCATCAGCAAAATTGAACAACTGCTGGAGAACTTAAGCGAGCGCTAGCTCTTGAAGGTCCCGTCCGAGCACTCCGACCAGGAAATGGAATACCCTCAAGCACTATTGACCATTCTCCTTTGTAATATTCAGATTTATTTTTATTTTGTTTCCTTTTGTATTTTACAACAGGAGGTCCACTTTACTCTATGCTTTCCATGTCATGAATCCCATACATTATAAATACCCATTGTTACTCTTATAGAATGAGAAACATATATCCTTCACTTTTCTACCATTCGACCATTCACTTTTCATCCATTCCATTCACACGTATCTCAGTCATCCACCCTACCTCACTTTCCGACCCCAACCTCGACCTCACCTTACTTCAGCTCATCTTTAGATACTATTCATTATGAACCTATACAGTGGAGTCGGACCCGAAATCATTAAAAAGACATTTCTAATAATGCATGTACTCTCTCCATTATCTATTGTTATGGATTGTGCTCAGATTATTATCATGAATGAAAGTATATTTTTTAGTATGAGCTAATTTGTTTAAGTGGGATTATGTGATGGTTTAATGAATTTCCTAAGTAGTTGAATTATTCTTTTAACAGTTTTTATTGAATTGGAATTTTGGTTATTTCTATTTCATTCTTAGATCAAATTCACATATCTTGAGGCCACATTACAAATTTGAAAATTTTAGAACTACATATCAATCCCAAGATTCCAAAACCACAAGTCTTGATATGTTAATACATATCCAAAAATTTCAAGACTTTATTATGAATTTATTGTTAGGATGCAAGTGTGAGAATCCCACATGGAAATATGAGACTTGTGTGAAGAGTTCATAAGAGGAAAGACCTATTAACCCATTACCTTAAGGTTTTTGGTTATAGATGGTGTCTAAAACCCATAAGCCCATTTGTGTAATCCTTCACAAAGCCCATTGGGTTTCTTCCTATTGAAGGCATACTCCAGACTCTAATAATTGGTATCAGAGCCGATGGTTCGGCTGAGAATCTCCCATGGTTGGCTCACCATATGGAAAGAAGAGCTTTGTGGTATAACTCATCTGTGAAACCCATGGTGAGTAGGTGGGACCACTCACAAAACGGGTTTTATGGAGATAGTTTGATAAGCTCTTATTTAGAGGAAGATTGTTAGGGTGCAAGTGTGAGAATCCCACATGGGAAATATGGGACTTGTGTGAAGAGTTCATAATAGAAAAAACCTATTAACCCATTACCTTAAGGTTTTAGGTTATAGATGGTGTCTAAGCCCATTTGTGTAATCCTTCACAAAGCCCATGGATTTCTCCCTATTGAAGGCATACTTTAGGCCTTAACATTTATGAACTCTCAAGTCTCAAAATCATAACCAAATGCAAAAAGGTTTTAAGACCTCATATCCAATATCAGCAAACTGTCTCAACGTCACTACTCATACCGACAATCAACTAACCAATTTATTCACACTGGTAATAGTGTTCTATACCGCTATTGCAAACCTGATGACATTTTCATTCTAAAAGATCCAGCATTTACTGACATTTTCCTTCTAGAAGACCTAGTCCATTCCTTGAACATAATTGTGTCAGAGCTCATGTTGAACTAGGTTTCTAGTATACTTATAAATAAAGTTGAATTTCAATAAGAATAGATTTTGATGGATTTAAGAGCTTTCAAGAGAGAAAAACACAAGAACATGTAAGGGACACCATATGATCATTAGAGATTGCAAGATTATTAATGGAGAAGTTGACGGAAAAATTTGGTATCTAAACTTTCCACAAAAGTTCAATTTGATACCTAAACTTTGAAGTAATGAATTTAATATCTAATCAATTTTTTTGACTATTTTTATATCTCACTAATATCATTTGCTTTGGTTTTTTGACGTGGAATAAGCAGCCTATTAGTGTTATATAGTATTAGGGGCATAAGTAAAAATTCAATGATATACTATCTTTTCTATGTCTACAAACAAAATTAATTTTATTAAGAAGGTAGTAAATAGAATTTTTATGCAAATTTTATATACTAAATTTAACATTTTACCGCCAATGGTCTTATAACATAATGACATCTCCATTGGACTCTCAAGTAAGAGATACAAGGTTCGATTTTCCCCCTCTCCTGTTGTAATAGTTAAAAAAAAATTTTTTTTTGACATTTTACCCGTAATTTGATTGATAGATCTATGGCGGAGTGGATTATTCTATTAGATATGATGAACCCTAAATTATTTATATAATTAGAATTATTTATTTCAATAGATTTATTAGTTTTTTTAGTCCAATTATGAGTTTTGCGTGGTTTTCTTGAATTAATAATATCATTATATTAGTTCTTGAATATTTTTCACTCTAATTAATTGAGAAATTACCAGTTTAAACAAATCCACGTAATTGAAAAGATTTACATTTAATTATAGAGGTAGAATGACATAAATCTTCTATATTTTGTTAAAGCTTAGTAAAGATAAAAATTTAGTAATGAATTTATACATCTTAATGTGATTCTAGGCTTTTTTAACTAGAAAGAGATTTCAATTAATTAATTTAGGATTAGAAATTAATAATTTTGAGAATGATATTAATTTATAGTTACCTTAAGAAAATAACATTCCATTGAATTCTACTTTGAGTAATTACATGACAAAAATATGATGGGGATTTAGAATTTGGATGATCTTGTAATTGCATTGGACTATTTGTTTCATCATATTCTATTCATTTTGAAATCATATATATTTTTTCCATTTTCAAGCAGATGTTTATCAAAAAATAGATACTGATGAAAAATTGATAGTTTTACTTATAAACAGACAAACAAATATGATGCAGATATGATACAGATAAGTTATTGATGTACATATGATATAGATACGATATAAATACAATCAAAATCAAACATCCAAATATAGTGAATACTAGTAATTGTGATGATCATTGAGAACAATGTGGTGCTTAATTACTATACTATTGATAGGTACTGTAAACCCCCAAATTTTTGGAATCGGTTCAGCTAAAACCCTAAACTGGAAGTCAACCGAAACTCAAAAGTTAACAAAACCCTAGTTAGACGTAATAGCTTAAGTCCAGCAATCCCGAATAAGCAACTCGATGAAAGTAAATTAGAATGTAGAATGTAGAATAGTGCGTAATTACCTAAGGAAGCTTAAAAAGATTAGATTAGTAAAACCACAATCGTCTTGACCCGATCGGACACAGTTCTTGAAAAACATGTCCCGGGGCTCGAATAGTAAAAATATTCCTAATATACTGTTAGACTAGTAAAAATATAAGGATTTCAAAAATATCAGTTTTATAATTTTTCGATAAGTAAAAACAACATATATTGCAATTATACGCATATTTTTTACTACCAGTACTTAAATTGTCATGCCTACTTTACATTATAATATTCATTACTATCTACACTATTCTTTTATCTCTACTTTTTCTTACACCTACTCTTACACACACTATAACCTATAACATTTACTTTTTTACCTTTCCCATAATTTTATTTCACATCTACCTTACTTATTACTTCTTTTAATCCACAAAAATACAAAATAAAATCTCTCTCCTCCCTTCCACTCTACATGGCCGGCACCCCCCCCCCCCCTCATGCATCTCTCAATTTGTTCAATTTGTTTCAATTTTTTTTATTTTAATCACTCTCACTCACATTTTCCTATAAATACCCCCCTCCTCTTTCACTTTTTCACAAAATTACTACTAAAAAATTTCCTACAAAAACTCTCTCAAATTCTCCTCTCAAAACTCTCTCCAAATAACCTCCCAAAACTCTCTCAAAATAATTCCAAAACCACTTTTTACCTACAACAAAACCCACAACACTACCAAAACCTTCTTTAGGTAAACTTCCTTATTATTTTTCTTCTCTTCATGTCATGTAACTTTACATGACCATGGTGTGAGTTTCCAAAAACTAAGTGTTATGAAAGCTACACTATGTTCATGTATTATTCTTGTTCATGAAAAATCCATTTATTTTATTGTTTTATTTTGTTATTGTTATTATATCTAAGTATTATTATGTATCTATATATATATACATATTCTTTAGAGCATATAAGCTCACTTGCAATTTATTTATTTTCATGCAATGTAATTTGTTCATTTATTCTATTGTAATTTATTTATTTCTTGTTATTTTAAGACTAGCCTTAATCTTAGACTTGTCTCATCAAGTCAAAACAAATTTTTCTTTCTTTCATTTTTTTTTCTTTTGGGACTAGTCTACTTCTTAATCCCGGAGCCTTGAAGAAGCTAATAATCCTAATACTTGACTTTATTTATTATTTATGTTATTTTGCTTGCTATTATCTCTCATAAACCATGTTCATTAAGATTGTTGTCCAAATTTTTCAAGCTCTAATAATAATTGATAAAAAGAGATTTTATCACTTAGGAATAAGTTATATGAAATATAACATCTATGGTTTAACAAAAGTAAAAGTTATTCCTTTCCAAGTTTTAAGAAAAAACTCACTAAAATTTTTTAAACTACTTTTGTTTTGAAAAGCCTTTCTGTATCACTTTGTTATTCAAAGAGAAAGATGATTTTTTTAATATAGAATGACTTTATAAGAACTACATAACGAAAACCTTAAGAGCAAAAAGTAAGAATTTTTGAATTTAGATCTTTTCAAATAAATAGTCAAAGAATGATTTTATAAAACATAAATGGGAAAAAGTAGCACTTAGAAGAAGAAGAAAATTTCTTTTTGAAAAGTCATAACAAGTCAATTATAAAGCAATCAAAATATTCATTTCAAAATAATTTCTAAAATGAATTTCTTATAAACTGTAGTCTTCTAAACTCCTAAATTGACATTGTTTTACTTAAGAAATATAAATGGACAACAAACACTTGAGCATGAATAAATATGTGCTAAGTAGCTATAAAAAGAGAATTTCTCAACTACATAGATAACTAAGTAATTATCAAAATAAATTTTAAATGATTTAATATTTGAACCAAAATTATTTTTGAGTTGGAAAATTCGTGGTGAATTTTGTCGCTACTATTTCGGAGTCTATATGATCTTGTTTATTAAAAATAGTTTAGAAATGGGTAGATATTTTCGAGTAGGTAGAAATCGATATATTATATGCGCAATTCCGAGTTAAAATACCAATTTATGGTCGTTTTAAATTGGAATTCTCTTTATACGAACTTTAACGTTCTCATGACATTGTTTTGTCAAATTTCAAGAAAATCATCAAGAAATACTCATCTTGGGTATATTCTTTGGCTAGGTGATTCCGAGGATATCCTGAAGATTATTTAGATTAAGTGGAGTGTGTGAGCGACTCATCCGCTAAGAAATCATCATCATGGCATCGTGAGTTTATTTTCTTAAAATTCTTTACTTGTTTGTGCTTGTAATTTAGTTGCATTAAATTAAAAAAAGACAAATGGATATGTGTGTAAAGATAATTCTTGAAAGAATCCTAAGAATATCGAGGCCAGAATTGATTTAATGTTTGTTTTAATATAACACTTAATTTGTATGAAATTCCTTGATCACCTTAAATCTGATAATAATAATGTTATGATATCATAAATAAATGGATTCATGCATACCATGAAGTGAGTTACATTACATTGGGTTATTATCCTTGGGTGAGAAGGATTGTAGCTCGGGTCGAAAACAACATTTGGCAGAGTGACCGAAAGCGATTACATGGCGACATTAAGGAAATGCTTGGCGGAAGATCCGAAAGCAAGGCTCAATTCAAGTGGACTTCATATGCTTGGTGATATTGGTCGAAAGCATAAATCTTTTTAACAAAAACTACTTGTTTTGAGGTTATGTATCACCAAACCCTGAATGGAGGGCGTAAATCCATTCAACATATAGTTCCTAGAAAACTATATGCCTTATTTGCCCACATGTATGTTGCATTCCATTTGTTTGATTAAACAACTTGTTTGAAATTTTGTTACAAGAAGCTATTTATGGAAATAGTTCTCACTAAGCCTATTAGCTTATACCCCTATAGATATCTTTTGCAGTTCCCTTATTTGTAGTTAAGGCCACGGGACCTTGCAGCCAAATACCTTCTTTTTAGGTTAAGGAATTTCCTAAAATAAAGTTTAGTAGATAGGATGTAGAAATACTCCTGTAATAGATTTGTGAATAAGGGAAATGTCCCTAAGGTTTGTAAGAACATTGTTATGAATAAATGAATATTATGTATTCTCTTTTCTTAATATATTATTATATTTTCTTAAGCTTCATAGTTCCATGTATGGTCTTCTAAAATTGTGAAAGCACGCCTTACACTTAATATCAAAGCCTTTGGAATAGCTAAGGTTGTCATACTTAAGCTTTAATATTGAGTGTGGCGGACTGTTACGTTTAGGTACCCCGTGGGGCGTGATAGGTATACTTGCCATTAAGTTTCCTCTGATAAAGTTTTGATGATAACAAAAAGGATTAAAGGCTATCTAACATTTTCTTTGTTGAATATAGACTATAAGATTTTAAATTATCATTTTTTATTTAATACATGTTCTAATACGTGTAAAGGATTGATATGAGAAAGTCAATAAAAGATTAAGGAAGTTATTTCATGAAAAATAAGTTATTTCAAGAAACTAAAGAGGATCTACAACAAGTATTTCAAATAGATGACGTTTACCAGAAGATGGTATAGAAGGTCCATATCAAGCACCTTAAATAAGTGAAGCTCGTCAAAGAAAGTATCGAAGGTTTCTATTATATTAATTTAATTATGAAAACTTAGTCAGAAGATAACATAGAAGGTTCGCAAGATGGTATTTGAATGCTGGAAGTTGTGTCAAAAAGATAATACAAAAGGTCCAATGATATGGAAATAGTTTTTGTAAATAAAGAACATCGGACTTCAAGATGATGTAGAAGTTTTAGAAACAAGACATATTTTATTAAACTCATCTAGGTAATGTAGAAGTAAGGGTGGAAAAATTAATTTTAAAATGTTCTTTTTTAATTATATGTTATATGTATATTATAAAGAGAGAACTATGATATAAAACTAAGTGTGGTTTATTACGTAAGTAACTATTTTTACATCAATGAGGTCATGGGTTCAAATCTCCTAAGTGTACCTTTTTACTTTTTTTTTCAATTTACGTTTATTAGCTACTCTCTCTCTACATTAACTACTCTTATGTACATGAATTATTAAATAACTATCCTATATACATATATTTCATGATTTATTTGTACCAGAAGCAGTCGTATTATACATTAATTATATAATTTGATTTAGATATATTATTTTTTTCTACATTTAATGTTAAAAAAATGAACACAAAGTATTGGATAAATATCATATATGAAGAGGGGGGGGGGGGGGGGGGGGGGGGGGGGGAAGGGGAAGTTTGGGGTAGGGCCCTTAGCCCCTTAAACTATGGAAAAATCAAATTTAAAATGTTTTTATAATCATATATTTTATGTATATTATAAAGAGAGAACTATGATAAAACTAAGTGTGGTCTATTAGTTAAGTATCTATTTTTACATCAATGAGATCATGGGTTCAAATCCCCTGAGTGTACCTTTTTTACTTTTTTTTTTTCAACTTACGTTTATTAGTTACACTCTCTCTTATATTAACTACTCTTATATACATGAATTATTAAATAAATATCCTATCCACATATATTTCATGACCAATTTGTGCCAAAAGCAATCGTATTACACATTAATTATATAATTTGAGTTAGTAACATTATTTTTTTCACATGTAATGTTAAGAAAATGAACACAAAGTATTAAATAAATATCATATCTAGATATATTTTACGATTTATTTTAAAATTTATACAAATATTAACTCTATATTTTTATTAATAATTAATTCTTAAGTGGCATATATATCATCTCTTATAAAATGCACTAAATACTCTTAATTATTGTTTGAATGATTTTTTTAATTAAGTTTTAGAAAATATCACATTAAAACCATTATGAAGTTTTTATAAATATATAAGATGTAATACAATTGTAATAGCAATTAAATATTAATAAATAATTTTAAAATTAACTTAATTAAAGTCCGGTCAGCTTAGTTGTATAATCTTCATTTGCTCCTAAGAAGGTTTTCATTGGTTGGTTACGAGTTTGCATATAATTTCATGAAAATCATTCTAAGTTGGATTTTTAACATTGCATTCCACAAAAGTAGCATATATATCATGGGAATTATATTTATTTATTTAATTTTGAGGTTTAGCCAAATTAATTCGTGAAGAATATGAAGACTCATTTCAAAGCAAATTTGTTTAAATTGTCTACCAAATTTGAGAAGATATTTTAGGAATATTTGACGAAGGTTTTTGGGGCTGATAAGATGATATTACCCAAGAGAAGATAATGATAATGATCTCAAGATTATATTTACCACAAATTAAGGGACAATTATCCACTATATTAGCTGAAATTTATCCATTTTTATCTAGCTTAAATTTTTGAATTTTTGAAAGAGATTTTCATGTAGGATTAATCCAAGAATAACCTATCTAGAAGTTAAGGATCAAATTGGAATCAAAATTACAGTAAGAGTCACTCCACGATTTAAGGAAGCAAAGCTACAAGATATAGTGGGGATATATAAATATATATATATATATATATTAATAAAGGTAGTTGGTTAAATTTAAATTTTTTTAGTTATTAATGAAAAAATATCTTGGAAATATCCCATAAAATCACCTAGTTAGCATTAAAGGCAAGATAAGATTACAATTGAATTCTGAATGTTGGAGAACAAGAGAAATGAAAAAAAAAAAAAAGATCAATTGGCTACAACCTATTACTTTTTGCACATTAAAAATTTCCAGAGCTTCAATAACGTCCAATATGCATATTATCTTAATTCTTGAACTTGTTTTGATCTTATTTTATAGAGGAGTTTATACCCATCTTTAGTTACTTTTGTGAGAAAAATTTATGAGTTAGATTGGGGGTTAATTTTCATTGTAATGAGTGTTTAGCTTCACAAGCTAATGAGAATCAATAGTAAGGGATTGGAAAAGGATTTAGCTTGATTGTAAAAGCTCTCAACATTTTTTTTTTTTTTATTAGTGGAATGAAACTGGTGAAGATGACCAGATGTCCAACAGTCAACCTAGAAGATAGGACTTCTAAGTAAGCAGATGATTGGATGTCCAATTTTGCTCTTTCCTTCCTCTATTTTAATTTTAGCGCTTATATTGTTCCTTGAATACTTATTGTTTATGCCATTATATTCATTGAACAATTAAAGGGATTTATTTTCATTTCAAAAAGTTTATATTTTTAATCACAATTAATTCACTCCCACTTTTGATTGCTATAAGGATTCAACAACAAGATGTGGAAAGTGAGGAGGAAGAGAAGTTAGACATTGAAGTGGAGGAGGGAAAGAAATTAAGGTTTACAAGTCACAATAAAATCCAATAGAAATAGTGGAGTTTGGAAGAAATGTGGTCAAGAAGCGTTTAGGCAAATTTTATGTGTCTTGATGTGTCTCAGTAATGAGAATGGATGGACTGGGTATAGTATTTAATCTGGATCATTTAATGGGTCCAGTCTTAGAGTATGGTCCAACTTAAATAAAAGCTCTACATAAATAAATGAGAACCCAGACACATGTTATGAAGATTAGCATTGTTACTAATATTACAAATTTCAATGATAGTATCATTACTCTATTATCTAATTATTGATAAGAGCAATCAATTTTGATCATATTCTCATCATGTATTACACATATAAATATATGAAAGTGTGATACAAAAATCATGAATGAAAAAAAAACTAAAAGTATTTGCTCCAGCTTGTATCTAGGCTTGAATAACTATATTCGGCTAGTTCATTTTATTGACTTTATGTCTATTGTGTTTACCCTATAGCAATTAGTATCAGAGCCATTTATGTCTATAGAAATGCGCAAGTATAAACTAATGGAGGATGCCATGTGAGTTGTCCCTAAAGAGCAAGCTAACCGCTAGGAAAGTGCTATGAAGGAACAAGCTACTCAACAGGAAAACTGGGTCAAATTGTTCTCTAAAACTTTGCAAAACCAATAGGCAGTGATTGAGAGACAAAATCGGACAACTGATTCATTGAAACAACATTTCAATGGAAAAATAGTTATGATGGATTAATCAGCAACAAAGTAAGGAAGTAATGGGAATGTGAGTGCAACTATGTTGAGCATAGAAAGTACTAACAACACTACCAGTAATTTAGCAATATACCAAGTACCAACCAGAAATAAAAAGATTCATTTTCCTATTTTTGATGGTGAAGGGTTTAGGAGTTGGGTATCTAGAGCTGAGCAATTTTTTATCTTAGATGAAACCCTAGAAAATCTTAAGGTAAAAATTGCAACAATGTATTTAAATTTATAAGCCCTATGAGTGGTATAGTGCTTTTGTTAAAAGTAGAATGGATACAACTCCTTTGACATGGGAAGAACTTATAAAGGCCTTGAATGCACGATTTAATGAAAAAGGATTTGAAGACCCAATGTCTGAGCTTAAAGAGTTACAATAACTAACGAAAAAGGATTTGAAGACCCAATGTCTGAGCTTAAAGAGTTACAATAAGTACGGTCCTTCCAAGATTATAATGATAAGTTCATGCATTTGTCAACTCAAGTTCAATTATCTGAATCTCACTTGGTTAGCTGTTATCTTAGTGGTCTTAAACCAAAAATCCGATATCCTATTCGATTGTTCCAACTAAAAGCACTCAATTAAGCTTATACATTAGCAAAGTTATAGGAAACCACCGTTTTATCCTTAAAATAGAACCTGAAAACTTTTGAAAACTAACCCAATACCCTCAACTAGAATACCTGATACACTACATCTTATTACCCCAATAATTACTCATCTGGTAAACCAAACACTACCCAAAACTCAAACACACCCCCAAATAATAGTTTCCTTACTCAATATCGTGTTTCCAATACTCTCCCCAATTGCCCCACCAAAAGACTAACTTATGAAGAACTTAAGGAAAAGAGGCGCAAGAAACTTTGTTTCTGGTGCAATGAAACATTTGAACCTAGGCATCGTTGTAAGAACAAGATATTTAATTTGTTGGTAATAGGATAAGAAGATGAAGGTAGTATTGAAGGAAGTGATGAGGTTGCAGTGGAGGAACTGGGCTTAGATTTATCACAGCTACAATTACATCTGATGAATGAGAAGGGTGAAGTTAAGGAGAATTGTATGCGTGTGAAAGGAAACCACAAGAAGAGAACTCTTAACATATTGATTGATACTGGTAGTTTTGCTAATTTTATGAACGAAAGAGTGGCTAGAGACATGGACTGCACTCGATCTAAGGTAGTTCCAGTTTCAATTGTGTTGGCTGATGGTACTAAGCTGCAAAGTATTAGGTTGGAGTGTGCATTCGAATGGCAAATGCAAGGAATTAATTTTCAATAAGATTTCTACACTATTCCTTTGAATTCATATGATTTGATTCTTGGAATGCCATGGCTTGTTTCATTGGGTGCCATTATATAGAACTTTAAGGATTTACGGATGAGTTTTGAGTGGCAATATCAGAATTGCATTTTAAAGGGGGAAATGGAGAAACTTAAGGTAATTTATGGACAATCATTGAATACTCTATTGGGTATAGCTGTGCCCAATACAGAAATATCATGTTAGGAGATTGTAAGCGTAGATACTAAAGGGAGTGAAACATCTGACAAGCTACCTCCGATGACAATCGATCTTTTGGAGGAATATCATGATTTGTTTGAGGAACCTAAGGGTCTAACACCCAACCAATCATGTAATCACAAATTTCACTTAATTAAAGGTACTGCACTAGTCAACCTGAGGCCCTATAGGTATTTAGTGATGCAAAAATCAATCCTTGACGATATGATCAAGGAGATGTTATTGAGTGGGGTTATAAGAACAACTCATAGCCCATTTGCTTCTCGAGTAGTTTTAGTTAGAAAAAAAGATAATTCTTGGAGAATGTGCATGGATTATAGAGAACTCAATAAACACACAATTAATGATCGATTTCCTATTCCCATAATTGAAGATCTATTTGATGTACTTCATGGTGCTAGTTACTTTAGTAAACTAGATCTAAAGTTAGGATATCATCAAGTTTTGATGCATCCTAACGCATATACAAAACCTCATTTCACACTCACGATGGGCATTATGAATTCCTTGTTATGCCATTTGGCTTAAAAAATGCTCAATCTACTTTTCAAGGGTTAATGAATGATGCCTTTAGACCCTATTTGAAGGAGTTCGTCTTGTTTTTTTTTTTTTTTGATGATATACTAGTTTACAGTGCTAGTATTAAACAACAAGAGGAGCATTGGAGAGTGGTTTTTAGCACATTAAGAAGGGAACAACTATTTTTAAAGCATAGTAAATCTGTTTTCTATGGTCAACAATTTGATTACTTGGGTCACATTATAACTTAAAGGGGTGTAGCCACTGACCCACAGAAGATTGAAGCTGTTGATCAATGGCCAGTTCCACAGACTTTAAATAATTGCATGGTTTTTTAGGTTTGGCAGGGTATTATAGGCGATTTATGTAAGGTTTTGAAGCCATTGCTCATCCCTTAACCTAGTTGCTTAAGAAGGATAAGTTTAAATGGGGAAAGGAAGCTCAAGAATCATTTGACAAATTGAAGAAGGCACTGGTGCACCCACCAATTTTGAGCTTACATGATTATTCCAAAGTATTTGTAATAGAGATGAATGCAAGTGGGGATGGTATTGGTGCTGTACTAATGCAAGATAGGTACCCTACTGCTTTTATTAGCAATGCCTTAGCTCCAAAACATAAAGGAATGTCAGTATATGAGAAGGAGTTGTTGGCATTAGTATATGCTATTGAAAAATGGTGTCACTAGTTAGTTAGAAGACACTTCGTGATCAAAATCAATCACCAAAGCCTTAAGTATTTACTTGAGCAATGCTTAGTTACTCCTAGCCAGCAAAAATAGATGACTAAGCTACTTGGACTCGATTATGAGATTGAGTTTAAGAATGGAAACACCAACATGGTAGTTGATTCACTTTGTAGAAGGAATACTAACTGTTTGAATCACTTGCAGGGACAATCTGCCATTCCAAAAATTCTAGAAGAGATCAAGTCTAGCTGGTCACTTGCTAGAGAATACTCCAAAATCATTCAACGGTCATAAGATGGAGAACTAGTAGGAAACTTCTCTTTAGAACAAGGGATTCCAAGGAAGAGAGGTCGAATTGTGGTTGGACCATCAACTACTCTTCGAGGAAAGCTGTTGAAATTATATCGTGGAGGCCCCTTGGTTAGTCATTCTAGAGCTCAAGCAACCTATAGAAGACTTTCTACAATTTTTTACTAGCCTAGACAAGAGAGGGTAGTGAGAGAACTCATTCGAAGTTATGATATTTGCCAATGTTTTAAATTTGAGAATGTGGCTACCCCAGCTTTACTTTTACCTCTAAGTATTCTTAATGAATGTTTGCAAAGCATTAGTATGGACTTCATTGAAGGGCTTCCTAAGTCGGGTGGGAAGGAAGGCATACTGGTAGTGGTTGATTAAGTAAATAAATATGGACATTTCATTGCTCTATCTCATCCTTATAGTGAAATGATAATGGCTCAGGCATATCTTGATAATGTGTACACACTCATGGTATGCCAGAAACCATAATTTGTGACCAAGATCCTATATTCACAGTTCAGTACGAAAGGAATTTTTCAAATTGCAAGTTATGTAATTCAACATGTCCACTATATACCATCCTCACATGGATGGTCAAACTAATGTACTTAACAAGTGTGTGGAGACTTATCTGAGATGTGTATCAGGGGAGAAACCTTAGTGTTGGAATCAATTCCTTCTTTGGCTCAGTGGTGGTATAACATGAATTTTCATTCAAGTATCAAGCCAACCCATTCCAAGCATTATATAGATATATACCCCTTTACATTTGTCCTATATTCCAGGAGATTCGAGGAATGCTTATGTGGATTCTATGCTAACTACTTGAGAAGATTGACTCAAACTTCTTAAGTTTCACTTAAGATGAGCTCAACATCGAATGAAACAAGTGGAAGATTTACAAAGAAGCGATAGAGAGCTTAGAATTGGGGATTTAGTTTTGCTCAAACTACAACCTTATAAACAACATTCATTGAAAGACTCTAGGGATCATAAATTACTACCTAAATACTATAGACCTTATAAAAATATTGATAAAGTTGGTTCAGTGGCTTACTGTCTCAAACTTCCTCTAAGAGCAGCGATCTATGTCACATCCTAAAAAAGGCCCAGAAGGATAACTTGTAGTCATCATATCAAGTATGCATCCAAGATATGATAACCGTTTTGTAAGTTAGAATTTTACAAAACTCTACTTAATATTTGCTACATAAGTTTTAATTACATAAAAACAATTTAAAAACTAAGGAAATACAAATTCCTATAGTCCACCAGAATCGCAGAGAATCGGTATCTTCTATCAAACAGTAAAACAAGATAGATAATTACATATTACAAAGCCTTGAACTATTCCTGATCTAACTAATCTATTCTAAGCTTATCACATATAATACTAAAACAGAATAACTTAATTACAAAACATGTGAATTCGATTATAAGCTAATCCTCAAATCTTTAGGGTCTTCACACTCTCTTAGCTCATACCAATCCTGAGATACACCTACACAAAACTATGGGGGCATGAGCTTCTCTATAGCTTAGTGAATAATATAACCAAATCATTCATCAAACAAAAGTTGAACCAATTTAATTAACAAGCGTATGCAATGAGGCATTCAAACATATGACATGTGTAGTTTGGATGACCGGAATCCAACCAATGAAGATTTATGCCTTCTCTTGAAGGTTGAAGAACTAACTCAACTCATTCATGGCCGGTAAAACTGTGAACTAAGGAAGGGGATGTCTTCTCAAATTAAAGCCTTCAACTCACAACTTTCTTAGTACAAAACAATTCCATATAACAAACATAACCTCTAACTACCCCTTAGATATAACTAAGGAGGGAGGAATTTAGTTTGAAATATATTTTATTGAAAAATAACCTCTAACTTCTCTTCAGACATAGTTAAGGAGGGAGGATTTTTTTTTTAAACTCGTCTTATCAAACATAGCCTCTACTTCTCCTTACAAAAACTAACCTGTGGGGACTTCACTTTGAACTCATTTTATACATGGATCAAAATGTTTTTACTACCAATATACCCTCCACTTCCTTTAGAACCACAAAACCTCCTTAAGTATTAATCCCTAAAACCAACTCTAACACAGGTGATGTCCTTCAATGCCTGCTTAGTTCTCGTAAAACTGACAATCCTATAGTAGTTCTAACCAGATTCACGGGACTCTCAAAGGCGTTACTATAGAATTGGAATATTAATACATGACGTAACACTATACTAATGTAAATATAATGTCATGCAGTGCATGTTCATTTAATTAAATGGCCAAATAGTATTAGATCCTTTTATTAGGGTGACTAATCAATTTACAAACACTTATTCACAACAATTACTTAATTATTACAAACAATGGGTCATTACTTTTATATTAGTAATATATCAATAAAACAATCATCAGACAACAATCGAATACCCAATCCCCATGCATATTTCACTATATTTATCTTAGATTTAGATGCAACTACACTATAAGCACAAACAATGCGATAGGTCTATGTCACCCTTCTAGCATCCAAGCTAGGTCTTAACAAGCTTCTAGGAAAACCAAAACACCATCTTCATCCACATCAAATCATCAGTATCATCATCACCAGCACCGAATCATCAACATCCTTCATATAAGAAAACCAAATTGAAATAGAACATTGGCTAAGGTTATAATAGCGATTATTCCAAAAGCAAACACTTCTCCAAAACTTATTTGAAATCTTAATTTGATCAAACACTAAGTAGGAACCCGCGAAAATTGCCTCACAAAGATACGAACAATTCTCCATTATTTATCAAAGTAATTCTTCTTTCTTTGTTTATAATATTTTATTACAAAGCATCATCATGTCATTTAAATTCAAAAATCATTTTCTAATAAACAAGCATTTGAAACCACATACTTTCCATATAAATTAAGGTTGAGCCTAAAAGGTGATTTACATAATTACTAAACCAATTACAAGTTATTAATCTTATATTAACTTAATCTTAATCAAGTTTATAAATTTAATCATTCTAATTCATTTTAGTTTAGTAAAGTTCATTTGTAAGAATCATTAAATCATGCTTATTAAATTACTTATTTTATTTCCAAATTCTACATTAAGCTTAGTTTAGTTACTAAGTTATAATCATTCATCCCACTAAGTTAATATTAAATCCTACAAGATTTTTAAATTAAGCGAGATCATTTTAACTCATCATGATTTATCAAACTATATTGAACTTAGGTTTATTAACTAACTTAATCTTAGCCAAGTTGAATATACTTAATCAATTCAATTTATTTTAATTCATTCAAGCCCATTTAGTCAAGTTGAACCTAGTTTCATTAGCTAAGTTCATTTTATACTTAATTACACACATTTAATAAGTAAACACAGGTTTTAAACTTTTTTTGAAAAATATAGCAACTGGAATTAATCAAAACTTTAAGCCTTGATACTTTTAATATTTGCAAAATCTTAAAACATGAAAGTTGTAGATATCTTTTTAAGCTTTCCGTAACCTTTTGAATCACCTTAATCCCAGTTTGGATGAAAATGTTATGATCAAATTACGGTTAGACTATGAAACAGGGAAAACTGCACGATTGGTCTGTACGCCTGTGCTGGAGGACATGCTAAACCCAAAAGAACAACCAGATTCAATTTTTTTCCTTTTTAATACTCAGCATAGGCTCTTGTACGACTGTGCTACCCTTATAACCCCTTTCATGAATTTCATTCCACTTTTCTTCATCCTTTTATCAAATTTTTCACACTTTGCTTCCATTAAAACATCATCAAATCATCATATAAACTAGTTTTCATGCTTTTAACACTTCTATATTCATCCGATAACATCAAACACTATCAAATTCTTCATCAAACCCTATATCTACTATTCATTATCTTCTTCACCACCCAACATGTATCAAGCATCAAACCAACATATATAGACACAAACAACCATTAAAACAAAGGAAAAAGCAAAACTTATCTTGTTAAACAACTTGGACTTCTTGTTTATTACTCCTCCTAAGATCTTGAAGCTTGTCATGCATGATTTTCATCTTTGATCTTGTTTTTTATCCTCATTTTCTTCTTTAATCTTATTTAAATTTGAGATTGTGTGTAGGATTTGAGAGAAAAGAAGAGAGGAAGAATGGAAGGAGAAGAAAACATAAAAACAAAGAAAGAAAGGGAAAGGAAGAAGAAGGATAAAAATAAAAAATGGCAACAAAGTCAAAGAAAAAGCATTTAAAGGATAAGAATTGGGGATGGTTATTAATAAGGGATTATGGCTTTTAACCTTTCAGATGTTTATCTTAACTATTGAAAATAATTAGAAAATAAATTCTGAATTTATAATGTAAAGAACAAATAAATAATTCATAATGAAGGGTAGAATTGTAATATATGACATATAACAGGGTATTTTTGTCCTTGAACAGACCGAATTGGACACAAGAAAGTCACGTGCGAATGATCGAACAAATTTGGCTTAGGTCGGCATCTAAGCCGCCAGCCTTTAATCCTAAGCCGTCAGCCTAGAAAACGGATGACGGCCTAAACTTCACTGTTGAAGCTTCGAAGAATGGATGAGGAAATTGTTCCTACGCCAGATTAATGGCTGTCGGCATAACTAGCTAAGTTGTCGACGTAAGTGGCTAAGCCGTAAGCATATTGGCCGGCCAATGTCCGTGTTTTTCCTAAGCTTGGGTTGCTTTTTTCCAAAGCCAACTCTCTCTATAAATAGATCCTTAAAACTTCGATTTCCCCACACTTCTTCCTTAGCCAAATTCAAGGTATGTGGGTCTAATCTTGGTCTTTTTCAATTCCTTTCCTTAGATAGATATATCTAGTTTTAGTTTTGTATACGATTGAAGGAGATTCGGGAATCTATTGGAGAAAACCCTGAAGTGGGTTTTGAGAGTTTCAGTTTCAATCAAAGTAAAGGAGATTGATTGAACGATTTAGGATTCTGTTGCAAGCAAGATTTGCAAGTTCTAGGTAAGTATGAACTCGTTCTATCTTTGTGAATATAAGTTATGAACTTTCGTAGTTATTTTGCTCATAGAGGATTGTATATATATGTATGTGTTGTGAAGGGGATTTTGGAGATAGATAAAAACTCTGGAGAAATTGTGAAACGGGTTTCTATGAAGTGCAAATGGGATAAACAAGTGTGTTGATCTTTGATTAGGTTTATGGAATTAGGGTTAGGGTTTGATATTGTTATTACAATTGGAATTGATTGCATATATATATATATATATATATATATATAGTGTTAAACAAGAGTATTGTGAGATTAAGGTTCCTTTGCAATTAAAAGTTTCTATTAGATAAATTGGGATTGAAAGCAAATCCAGGTACGACCTTACCTTATCTGCTACTTGTGCGTGTAGGTTTAGTAAATAATTTGACTAAATTCTATCTGACATATAAATTGTAAAGAGTGTTGCTTGTGTATGGCTTTAGTTAGTAAAGACCACGTAGAGTGTGATACTAACGAGGTGCCTTGATGATCTATGTGTGACGGTGTCTCGAGTGGACTCTTGCATAGAGATGATTCCAGAAGACTAAGAGTCGTTCCCGTCTGTATGGCGGAACGCAACGATGTGTGGGGAGTACCCAACATCAAAATATTGTATATAAACTATTTTATATAAATATTGTGAATTGGGGTCATGAGTTACCCCGGGTTTGGGACTAGATGCATATGGTTCCAAATTGTGTTGTTTGTTTCACTAATCAAAGATAATAATCTATGTCTGTTGCATTAGCTTAGGAATGTATGTGAATTATGTTGACATGTTCATGCGTATTTGTTTGTGGTATAGCATACTGGGTGTTTTTGCTTATTCCTTTAATTTTTCAGGTACAGGTGAAAATAATGTTATTTATGATCTATCTGGGTATGATCTATATGTAGATCATAGGGATGGCGATAGTAGACTTGACTATCTAGCAGAGAACTCGTAGATCTAGAGCGTTCGATATAATGGAGAGATGTGGAAGACTTTATGGAGTTTATTTCTGAATGTTATTAGTTGTTGGAAATCTTATGAGACTAGTTTGTCGGATTTTTATTTTTTTGATGACATGTAGTTTTAGATTTTTCTTTTTTTGCGAGTTCATGATTTCGAAGAGATTATATTTTCTTTTTATGGGATGTTTTAAAGTAAACCAATTGTGAGTTTTGGTGATTAAAATTGATATAGTGTTTTAATAGCCTTAGCGTATTCTTAATAAGAGAATGATATGTGGCGAGTTGTAATGCCTGTAATTTAGGGCATTACATATAACATATAAATTAATAGTGTGAATGAAATTTAATTTTGTAAAAATTTGATATTTTGTTTAGATCCGGGCTATAAACTGATATTTTTAAATAAGCATTTGAACTCAAAATTTATGGGAATCAAGAAAATAGAATGTAGATTAAAAATAGCTAATTTGGGAATTTTATAAATTTTGGAAAATGAACTTGATAATTTTGGGTGATTTGTAAATTAAAAGAAATAAAAGCATTCAATTTGATGATTTTGAAGGAATGAATGAATCAATTTGTGAAATAAACTAAAATTTGTAATTTGTAAATGTACTAAACATAGAAATTGATCTTTTCCAAAAGTTGAGAAATTTAAGAACTAAAAGAAAGGAAATTTAATTTAAATTTATAAAAGATAAAAGATTTTGATTGGTTGAAGAGGTTAGTTAAAGCAAATTGGCTAAATGAAGGGGTCATTTGAGATTCCAAATCCAAGTTAATTTACTTATTAATTGGTTATATCAATTTATTTAATTTTATCTTATTAATCATTCTACTTAGCTTAATTTAATTACTCAAATTCAATTTCTAACTTAAGTTTTAATTTCAAGTTTTGCTATTATATCTCATTTCTTAAAGAAATTTTGATTCCTTTATTAAACATTCATATTTATTAAGTTTATATATTACACATAATATGATTACGTTGTTTTGGTCTTTTATTACATTATTTGAATTTCTTGATATATTAATTATCAAGAAATGTATTAAGATTTACTATTGTTTAGGTTTAATCCCTTCTTTCATAAACATCTATTATTCATCCTTTATTTCTCGATTTAGTAGTTTGCAACTTTTTAATATTTCACTAACTCCCTATGATTGATATTCCAGGGCATATAGCATATATAAAACAATAAGAATTAGTTTAGCAGATACAACCTTCATTACTCGATTTTTAAAGAAGACCCAAACTTAATAAAGACAAAAGATGACGGACAACAGAAAACTCAATTGGACTTGATTCGACTCGTTTCTAGGCCTAAGACAACGCAGAAGAACACCATGCGACTCTCACAGCACAACAAGCTCAACACATGAAGGTCATATAATGATTTTTCTATTCTTATCTGAATATATATATTATTGTGCATACAAAATATACAATGCTCATATTCTTTTTAATCATTAGGGATATTATGCTTTATAATTTTCATTAACGTAAACATCTTGAAAATTTTGAAATCAAGATGTCTTATTTTAGCTCTTTGCATATTTGTCCAAATTATCATTACCTTATTAGAGTTGAATTAGGTTATCTCATTATGTTATGGAATTATTGTCAATTATTGATTACGTAAAACTATGAAAAATTGTATCTTAAAATTTTATTGTTATTCATTCATATTCTTAATCAACAATTAGATTGTTTGTATTTCAATATTATTTTTTTTAAAACATGAAAAATTAGAAGTGATTTCTGTCATTTCTTTTAAAACATTTCCAAAAACTTCACATTATTTACTTAATGATTTTATATTAGAGTTGTAAAATTTTGGGTTGTTACAATCTATCCTACCTTTTACGTTTCTTAGCTCAAGAAGTTCCATGGGTCCATATATGATATTTCTTCAACATTACCTGCAATTATTCAAGATGAAGAGGAGTTAGTTCTAGAAGCAATCATGAGAAGGAAAATGGTTAAAAGAGGAGATCATACTGAGATCGTGGTCCTTATCTCATGGCGTGACCATACTTCATTAGAAGCTACTTGGGAGTTCTTTCAAGATTTGAAATTGAGATATCCTAATCACCTCTTGTGGTCAAGTGTTCTTGAAGTGGAGGAGAATGCTATAGGGATTCAACAGTAAGGTGTGGAGAGTAAGGAGGAAGAGAAGTTAGACATTGAAGTGGAGGAGGGAAAGAAATTAGGGTTTATAACTCACAATAAAATCCGACAGGGAGAGTGAAGTGTAGAAGAAATGTAGTCGAGAAGTGTTTATGCAAATTTTATGTGTCTTGATGTGTTTTAGTAATGAGAATGGATAAGTTGGGTAGAGTGTTTAATCCAGATCATTTAACGGGCCGAGTCTTGGAGTATGGGTCCAACTTAAATATAAGCTCTACATAAATAAATGATAACCCAGACATATGTTATGAAGATTAGTATTGTTACTAATATTACAAAATTTCCAGGATAGTATCAGTACTCTATTATCTGATTATTACGTAGGAGCAATTAGTTTTGATCATTTTCTCATGATGTATTACACATATAAATATACGTAAGTGTGATACAAAAATCATGAATGAAAAACCATAAAAAGTATTTGGTCCAGCTTGTATCCAGGCTAGAATTGCTATATTTGGCTAGTTCGTTTTATTGACATGTGTCGATTGTGTTTACCTTATAGCATTAATTATGCCTTTAGGACCTATAGTTGCCTATATGATCATAGTTTAGAATCGATGATAAAAATTTTAATTTGTAAAGAAAATGATCATCGGTTAGAGCTCAATAACCTGTAAAAGTTTTGAATTTGATTCGTATCAATAATCATTATGTAAGACCACCATTTAACTAAAACGTAAAAGTTCTGAAATCAATTCATATAAAAAAATCATTATATAAGCTGACCTTTTATTGTTTCCTTCATTTCAAGTAGTCATGTTCCTAGCTCTAAAATCTCCAAATAATTTAACTTGGTTAATTATAAGTCAAAGTTAACTGTTAAAACATTTTCTCACAACTACTTTGTCAACTAAACTAGCTCATTGGTCAACCACTTTATGTCCTTAATTAACCACATTTATCAATTCAAGGGCTCATAAACATATGATATTTACACCTATATAAAAGCATCTTAAATTATCATCCATCTCTAAAATGTCATTGAACACCTAATTAATTAAAATTGTAAAATGTAGCTCACCAATTTTTCTAATGAGTTTTGGGAACATACCTTCTTTCCACACAAGCTAAAATTACAACTTTCATAATTATTCATCAATATACTAACTCTACAAGCTTTTACAATTTTGAAAAAATGATGAATACAATAAATAAAGAACCACCAAAGCAATGCAGTGACACCACTTACCAACTTTCAAAACTACCCTTTGATATGCTAACTTTGCAAGTTTTACGATTTTTCAAAACTTGATGAAAATAAGAAAAGGGTTTTAGGATATGCATACTCTAATGATTATCTATACATGAATTCCATAAAATAAAATTACAACATGTGAGTTGGAGATAATGCATTGCATGGAAAATGAAGAAGCAATGGAAAGAAGCGAAGTGAAAGAGTGAGTGAGGGATGGAAAGAAAGAGGGACAATAAAGAGAGTGCGAAAGGTCCAGGGTTTAAAAAATATTAGAATTTTGAAAAAAAAAAAATACAGATGTCAAAAGGAAAAAAAAATCAACTACTCCTAGAATCTAAATAAGTGTCAGTGGTATTTCAAAAACAACAACAATAATAATTCTAGATATAAAATATTCATTATTTTTGTATGGATTCTGTAATAATAAAAAGAAAAATTATAAGAGAAGATAGTTGTCTGTTTTTCATATAAAGTAATGATTTTTTCTTTGGGAAAACAAAACAAATAACATGTCATTGCTTTTTGTATGCTTACCTATCCTTCAATAATTACATATTTAACTCAGTATTATATTCCTCTTACAAAGAACTCGAAAAAAAAAATAAAAATAAAAACATAAACGCAAAAAACCTAAACCAAACCAATTATTTTCTTTAATGGAAAAAAAAAACCAATTCTTTTCTTATTTCAAATCAATAGGCAATCCATATAAAAACCATTCTATCAATCAAACAAAGGAACATATTCCTAGGGGAATAACAACTATTCTATTCTATCTTATGAAGTCATTTAGATGCACTATAAAGGAGAGTGGCTTTTGTAACCAAAGGGATGGTTATTTGATTCTAATCCATAATTAAGTTAAGAATAATAATGCAACTGCCTCTATTATTGTCTAAAGTTTATCTTCTTATACTTTAAAATGAAATTTGGTTTAGTTTCTCAGTGACACTAAATTGATTTTTAATTCAAAGTAAGAGCATTAAATTGCAAAGGGTAGATATACAAATTTGAAGATTATTTCAAAACAAAAGTATTAAATTGCTGAAGTGAAAGTTTAGACACTAATTTGCTAAAAATTTAAAAGTAAAATATTTACGTTGCCTTTATCCCTACTTAGGTCAAGATGGATTGAAACTCACTATGTGTTGTGCTCTAGTCTTTTGTATTTCAACTAGTTTCACACTTCATAGGATGATTGGATTTGCCCCAATGATTTTAACAATGAACAAGTTTCATAATATAGCTTTATATATGATGAATACTATTATTTAATTTAATTTATTGGTTTTGTAATGGTCTTTCTACGTTTATATATGGAATAATATATCCTTTAGAAGCTTACTATATTATAATGATATTAAAGATTTGTATAATTTTATTTTGAGTCATGTATTAAGAATTTCAACTTTTTTCTTTCTTTACACAAAGATTGTTTCTTTTGAAAATGCAATTGAGAAGAAAAAAATGTTAACGGTAGAAAAGATAAAGTAATGAAATGTATAAGCGATAAAAGTAAAGAAAAACTAAAAAAAAAAAAAAAGTAAAAAACCAATGGGTATTATTATTAAAAAGGTAAGAGCAAGAAAGCTTTTAAAAGCTAGACGTAATTTTACATTTGCATATGTATTAATACTACCATTTAATAACGTAAATATATATTAAGTATTGATTTATATGATTACTCATGATCTATATTTATATGATATGTTAAGGCATTCAAAAAATGTTACGACTGTTTATAAAGTTTGCAATTACACAAATGACATCTTATTTAGATATATATATATATTTAAAATAAAATTTTTTAATCATAAAAATGTCTAATTCATAAAGTAAAAAATGTCTTGAAAAAAAGAAAGAGATAAGATGAAAAATGGCCATAAGTTTTTATAAACGAAGACTTACAATTGTTAAAAACTTCTGCAGTTAGACGTACAAAAATAAAAAAAAATCTATTATGACAGGTGAAACAACTCTAATTATTAAAAGTTAAATAGTATTAAAAAAGGAGACAGTTATTCGTTTACAGACCACTGCATGTCTTACTTGGGACTTTTGACGAAATTTTTTATTTACAGTGAATTGCAGATGAAAAAAGAAATATGATTTTATGGAAATTTTTTTTTAAATACAGTAAATATAATACATACAACTTATAAATATAAATATATTATAAATACAATACAAATAAAAATCTAATAAGTCACACCAACCCTCAACAACAGCAAAATCAATTCCGATAACGTGTGGCGGATGGATTCGCCAAGAACAGAAGATAGGACTTATTATTTTTATTTTTATTTTTTTTTCAAACAACTCAACAATAATTACACGATCCTATGTGAAGATGTTAATTTATATAGAAGGCATGAGAAAAGCATGAGGAATTTTTAAATCTTATGGGGTGCATATAAGACAGCTGTCACGAAAACATCATAACAAGTCAAGAAGCAAAAAAATAATATAGCAGTCATATCTAAACAAATCATAGCGAAAGAGAAAAGCCTTTTTCGTTTGGTTGTTTTTTTTTTCTTTTTCCCCTTTTTTTTTTCTCTCTTTTAACGATTTGTTTGTCAGATAAGATACTAAAATTACTAAAATATATACTTAAATCTTTACACTTATTTACCCTTTATAGAATATAATTTTTTTCATAAAAATACATAAATTTTCACATTTAAATTCTTATTTTCTAATTACACTTTTACCATAATTATAAAGTATGGAATAATAATAGATAAGATACTAATTAAACAGTTTTTCAAATACTAAATTCTCAAGAGAAAATACACAATTAGATATACTCACCAGCTGTTCTTGTTTGGATTAGCATTTACTTGTGCTTACTCAACTTCAACTCATACTACTTAGTGTTATTGATCAAAGTTTTAAGTTTTACGATACTTAGCTTCAATTACTCATGAGCATATATTTAATTTAAATGGTAATCGAGTTTGAGAAAATTTAGATTATTTATTTTTATTTTAGTTTGCATGAAAATATTTAATAAATAAGTTTAATTGAGCTTAATCATGTCAAGTTGAACTTGTTAGTATTGTTTTGAGTAGACTTTAAAATAAAATATTCTAAGTTCGATTGATATCGGATTTTAAAATATTATTTTGTTTGGCACTTTAGCATTCCAACTTATGAACTTTGTTTATTTAAATTCTTTACACAATAAACATAGGTAAGATAAATAGAGTTTGTTTAGATTATTCTTTTTTGTCATATTTTTAATAAAAGAGGTCTACTTATTTTTAAACATATTTATTGATGATGTACTACATAAGAAAGTGATATACTCTTTTTTCTTATTTGTATCTGCTCTTCATCTATTTTGTAATTTTGTACTAGTTTGAAGTACAACATTTTGGAAAATTATCTTATATGTATATTATTGGCTTCTATTTTATAATTGTGATAAAAGTAGTAATTTGAGTGTGAGAATTGAAATGCAAAAAATTTATTTATTTTAAAAGAAAAAAATATAATATAATATACTTTGAGAAAAATAACTAATTGGTAGTTTTTTAAAAATAAAAATAGATAAAATAAATGGTAAATAAATCCAATTTTATAAGAAATTATAGGAAATCTAAAAAAGAGTATATATGCATATATTTTATTTTGTTTTTTCTATTTCTTGATAAATATGTTTACTTAAAGTGGATATCAAAATGATACAAATGGAGAGTTATAAGATTAATCAGATTAAAAAAACGTTTAAGAGAGCTAAATAAAAGAAGAATCCTTTACGTCTGCTGCTTTCGTGCACTCGCTTTCCGCCAATAATTACATTATAGATATAACGTAAGCAGTACTTTATTTATGTTGTAAAAAAATAAGATAATACAAATACCAAACCTAAATTTTTCCTCTTCTTAAATACTCTTTCTTCCTCTTTTCGTCGTTTTGAGCTACCTCACTCTTTAGGCCAAAAAAAAAAAAAAAAAAAAAAAAGTAAAGAAAAGCTGCCTCACTCTCTCTTTACCTGTTCCGCCATTAAATTAAAGGAAACAAAACTAATCCTTTATGAATCATCCGCTTTTGCTTTATATAAATAAATCGAAATCCTGGTTGTAGTTGGGGTGTTGTTTTCGGTGGTGTCTGCGTTGTCGTCAATAAACCCCCGTTTCTCAGGAAAAAAAACTAGAGAGAGAAGGAAGAGAAGAAGAAGAAGAAGAAGAAGAAGTGGAAGATGGTGTCTGCTAACAGAGAGATGGTGGTTTATTGCTTCGACACTCTGGTCGCTCACTATAACAGCGAAGAAGCTCCTCCTCCTGCTTTTGATGCAGGCCAACAGTCTCTCTCTCTCTCTCCCCTCGTCTATCTCTCCTTTGATTGTTTTTGGAGTATTTGTTCATTGTTGTTTTGTGGGTTTTGGTGCTTTTGGGTCTGCATGTGTTGATTGTTTTCTATGTCGGTTGTTAATCAATCATTGCATGTTAAAATTGGTTATTAAAGTTTGAATTTTTATTGTTGGGTAAGTGTAAAGTTTGGACTTTTGATGATGTTTGATGATTTAATGGGTGGTTAGGAGATCCTGTGATTGCATGGTGAATTTCTTATTAGATTTTAAGACCATTCTCAATTTCTATTTATGGGTCTGTTTTAAGTATGAATATGGTCTTGCTTATCATATATATATATATGTGTGTGTTAATATATATTTTGGGTTCTGTGCTTCTTGCACTTGATTGAATTGTAAAGTTTTGGACTTTGTTTTAATCAGTGACTATGAACCCAAAAAACTGGACCTTCCACAGTGGAAGCTCTGGAATGCAGGTTAATTATCATCAAATTTCACCAAGCTCTGTCTTTGGGCTTGGGCATATATCAACAACTGGTGCATGGGGGTTCATTATAATGGTTTATGTTTTGGAGACATCTGGTCCAATTATGATTGCCCCTCCATTGGAAGCAAAAGACTTAATTTGCTGTAGCCGTATGTTCGTCTGGTCGTAGTGTATTTTATGATGATCTTTCAGTGAATGCATGTTGATGGCTTATGAAAGTTGAGAATTTTTCTCGAGAATTGTTGGTCTATATCATGTTGGGATTTATTCTTACAAGGAAACTATATAGCTATTGTTGGTATAGCTTGGTCAATTGAACTTGAATCAAGTGTAATTGTATGTTGCTTTGTTCTTTCTCCATTTTCGAATCAGGAAAGATATGCTTTGATAGACATGCAAATACTACTTACTAATTTAAGGATCACAGCTAAAAAAGTTGAACAATTTATACCAGATACAATGGGGTCTATGAGATAGGATATTTTGATAATGCCCTTTTCCTGTGTGTTGTGTGCATTATGCTTGTTTTTTCTTCCGCCCCCCTAGTCCACATTCACCAGATCTCGACACTAATAATGTATTCTTTGCAGCCCATTGTTCGTGACTTGGAAGAAGGTGATGAATGGTGGGGAACCTCGTTTACGGGGATGCATTGGAACTCTAGAAGCCCGTTGCTTGATCAATGGTTTCAGAGACTATGCTCTTACTAGGTACCTTTCTGGAGTAATGTGTAACTCTGAAACTGTTGTAATTTTGTGGTTATGAATTCTCAATCTTATTAGGCATGTACTCCATCAAACAATTTCGATTAGGGAAATAAATTGGATGCTTAGGGGTACTATGGCAATTAGAACGATGTTTTATATCTGCTGAGGCTAGCATTAGTCATTTGAGGATTTGTATGGACGCGTCTTTCTAATTCATGATTTATGTGTGGTTTTGTAGTAAAAAAATGACAGATTATACAAGAATTATGTCACTAAATTTCATGATTCTGTACAGGATAATTGAAGAGATGCTAATGTTATGAATCTGAGATTTTTAGTTGCACTTAGAGGAATTTGTAAGTAATTAAGCTTTTTAAATTCTGTCTGAGCACTGTAATGCATAAACAAAGAAGAGTGGTGTATATTGCATCACATCTAAGAATATTAAGTGTGTATTGGTGAAATTTGTTCTGGCATCATAAATTATTGTCTTACTAATTTATCTTTTTTCATATTAAGGACTTTTTCTTTTGGGTTGTGATTTATTTATTTGTTAAGGTTGTTTGGTTTATATGTATAACATTTGATTGGTTGGAATGAAAAAGATGGGGGGATGTAACACAGGCAATAGCTAGATGCAGTATCTCAAAACGGAAGTATTTGCGTTTGTTTTTTCAAATGTAATATAACTACAGTCATAACAGGCACATTTCATTAGGAATGAAATTGTGAACTACCAGGGACTTAACATAAATTATGTATCTGAATTTGACCAAAAACATCGATTATGTAATTATCCCTATTATAAAAAAGTTGCTACTGTCAAGTAGATCTTCTTGATGCTAAATAACAAGATAAAATATAGTCAACTTTGACTGGCTGGGGCATCATTAAATGTAAATTAATTTCACTCTGGCAAATAACAATAGTAATCCTCCAGGCTAGTAACAATATTGGTTCAAATATATTTGTATGCTTCCCTTTTTGTGGAAGCACAAATGTCCTTTCCACTTGCTCAGCTATTTTGGTTTCAGTTTTATTCTCAATTTGTCCTCCTTCAATCTCATGAAATATCTCTTGTTTATGTTTCCCAGCGCTTTGAGGGACCGCAGGTTCCCCCCAATACAGGCTAAAGAGTTGCCCTTCCTAGAATGTACAGTGTCCATTCTGACTGATTATGAAACCGGTCATAACTATCTTGATTGGGAGGTGGGTACTTGCTTCAATGTTTCACTATCTTAAGAATATTTAACAATTTACTGGTTGGTATATTGATTAATACCAGAACGAAAGATTGTGTATGTTCTTCGTCTTCTTGGGTTGTAGGCTTGCAATCCTTTGTTGTTTGATGAGAAACATGTTTCTTTGCAGCAGTTGTGGCTTTCCTTCGTAAAGATGGATGCCTTTAGTTACTACTTGTTCTTGTGTTGGCTTCATGCATTTTCATAGCTAACAATCTTTGAAAATCACATAAGGTTGAATGGTGAAATTTTGGTCTCTGAAATTCGGTTGTTTCTTTTCCAGGTTGGAAAGCATGGTATAATTATTGAATTTACTGATCCTGATTATAATACAAGGCGAAGTGCCACTTATTTACCTGAAGTTGCTGCCCATGAAGGTTTATTCTGTGACTTATCTTTTGGTATTCATTGTTTTATAAAAAAGAAGATAATCTAGATGTCTCTATAGTGGGTCGTGGAATATAACTAATGTTGACAATTTTAAGGTGGAATGGGTTAAATACACCTGGAAAGTAGCTTAAGGTTGTTGGTCTTGGGAAATTGGTTTGTGATTACAAATGCATCACGCGAGTCTTAATCCCCCCTAGGCAGTGTTGGAATATCGATTCATTTTGTGGTTGACAATTTTGTGGAGGCTGCATATGAATGCCTGCAAGGAATTCTTTATAGTTTAAATTGCTAACAGAAAATTGGCTGTCTGAAAACAGATTGTTGGTTTTTATAATTACTAACTTTCGCTACCCACAATTACTAAAATATTTTTATCATAAAAGTGGGAAAGATTAGAGCAATGGAACACTTAATGATTGTATTAGTGAAAGACCCATATAACCCATGATTGAAGACTGAATGAAGAAGACCTTGTGCGCCCCAAATGAAGGCCATATTATCTCAAAACTACATTTTGTTATAGCCTGGCCATCCTAGGGTTTTTGGAGTTTGATCTATTGATTATATATATATGGATTATTAGGTTCAGTCCTTTTTCGATCTTATTTGATTTAATCCAATAGTAGTTCAACTCAGACTTTTTCTCTGCGAATGGTTGAGCACACCTGAAGCTTTAAGAAAATTAGTTAGACACTATCAATTATAGAGAAGGTGACCGTGCAATTTTATGATTGTTTTCATTTTGAGAAGTCCAACAATTATTGGAAAAAGAAGATGATTGAAGAGACAATTTTAGGAGTGGTAATATGGTTTGATGGTTTGATGGTTTGTGGTTACCATGTCTTCTCAGTTTGGTTTTCTTTTAGTACTTTTCTGTCTGCTGACTTTTCTTGAATTGGGTAATAAAAAAGAAACAAGCAGACTGTACATTACACAAGGAAATGACATGGATGATCATTAACTGGTTCTCTTGTGTTGAATTTAGTTTTACAACCACCGTCTTAAAATCCTAGGGCCGTAGATGTGGCTATGCTTTTATGTTTATGTTACTTATCACTCCCTCTCACTTGTGTTCAGGGGCATTTATGTTATAGGCCATTAAGTGTACAATTTAATTAAATGAGGATGAAAGATATTTAAGGATTTGGGGTTCCTGCTCTAGTGGTATGTGTAAATACAACCTAGAGCTTGTCTCTACAGAGATGATGTGTACTTTTATATTTATGATACTTGACCTGTTTTGTGGGTTCTAAGACCATTCTTATTCATACAAATATGCTGCGACATCAGGGTAACTCTGCCTGCAGTGCATCAAGAAGTGTTCTTTCTGCTGATCTTTCCCTTTATAATTAATCTCTTATTGATACAGTGCAGATGGGTGATTCTGCCCCCACCCACCTCCTTTCGTTTTTTTTGCGAGAAATGTGTTTGGACTTGTTGGTTCATTGTGGAACCTTCAACTGGATGTCATAATCGACTAGTCACACTATTCTCATGTTTCGGCAGAAAGAATTGCCATTGAGCTTAAATAGTACTTTATAGATTACACTTTTATATTCTGTTTGTTTTACTCTCTTGTTCTTCCCTTCTTCTCTCTCTTTCCTCTCCATATTTTCATTTTAATTATTGTCAAGAATGCAGCAGCTTTGTGCAATTACTCGTCAGTCTTATCAATATGCTTTTGCTTTCATCCTTTCATTCAAAATAGTTTCCTATTCAAAATACTGGAAGCCTTTTTCTTTTTAAATAAGATGTTTTTCCTATTTTCGAAAGAAAAATGTCATCTTACTCTGAAGATTTAATAATGTCTGATGGTAAGCTCTCCTGTAAATCATGAAAATTTTCTAGTTTATTATTCATTGAGGGATTGTACGATGTGTAATTAATTATTTTGCTTCTCTTTCAGGGTGGACAAAGATAGAGGCTATCGACTCCCTGATGCGTAAAGCTGGCTATAACGGCCCCATCACTGAGTCACTTAGGAAGCGCATACGGCTGACCCGTTACCAGAGCACTCTTTTTACTATGCACTATGGTGAATACGTGACATACGTGAAGACCACTAGAGGTGCAGCCCCAGCTATCAATGGGGTAAAGCCTTGAAACCATTGATTTCCCGAACGGCTCTGCAGAAGCAGCAGAGCTAGTTTGGTTGCAAACTGATATTTATTCAAAGTTGAAACAATTGGGGTTGGAACCTATTTGTTACGTTCCATCTCCACCTGGGATCAATTTATGTTGCACCTGTTTATATGATTCTTCAAATTCATTTGATTTGAAGGAAGAAAACTCTGAACATTTCTCGCTGTTGGGAGTCATTATGCTCGCATGAACGCATGATTCATTGATGAGGCCACCTCTGTGAGGCTGTGCCAGTGTAACATTGTCTTTCATGCATTCGATTTATCCATGGACTTTGTTTATTGCGCAAATTTTCTAGCAATTGGACATCTTATGAAATGTCAAGCATCATCTTACATAAGCATGTTCGTGAATTCATGTTTCATCGTTGCATGTAACCGACCGAATGATATGTGGTTTTGGATTCAAATCTCAGACATGTTCCTGCACGGGCTGAGGTTTTTACTTGCAGTATAGCAAGCAATGTTAATGTTGATTATATGTGCTCTAGAACCAGCATTTACATGTGGTAATGTATAATTATTATGCAACTTATTATTTAAATTTATAAACCTTTTTACAGTAAAATGTTATTCGTCATTAAAATCAGAAAAAAAAAATCATGATAATCGATATAATCGTAGACAAATATAAATATGAAAATTTTGATAAAAACGCGTAATATGGGACAATACAACAATTATAAACCACGATGGCAACTTAAAAAGTAAAATAACGGGTCGAGTTAGGTTAAGGTGGTTTAATTTCCATCACAATTGTTGAATCAAATTATAATTAGCATCAACTTTGTAAAATATAGTTAAGATTATTAGCGTCTTGCATATGTTGAGATAGAATTAAGAGTGTAAATAAGCCAAACTAACCGTGAGCTACTCGAGTTTATCTAGAGATGTGGTTGTATTTGATTCGAGAGTGAGCTCAACTTAAGATGTACTTGAACTTGATTCGACTGTGAGGAGATATAGTAGTATTTGCTTTGAGAGTGAGCTCAACTTAAGATATACTTGAATTTGATCCGAGTGTGAATTCAAGCTATTTGAATATCGAGTTGAATTTAATTTTTAAATTGCTTAGTTAGATTAGTTTGCAAACTCATTTAAACCTAATTTGAGTGTAAATATTGATGGACTATGAATGAATTTCAAATTTTAGAATTATTTTAACTAAAATAAAAATTATTTTTTAATATATTATCCTTGGATAAGTTTAAGCAAGTCAAATGTAAATTTGTTTAATGCCATTTTGGATTCGATTTGAGCTTAAAATTCCGCACATGGTGAAATTTGAACTTTAAAATTTCAAGTAGCACTATATTGTTTCGAGTTGAATAGTTTTCAACTTTAAATGAGATTTTCTTAGAATGATGGACATATGAAGACAAATCACAATTCCAAGCAAGTTTTAAAAGGAGAGGAGGTGATGCCCTGAATCCTATCATATATTTATCAATTCCACTTTAGAACCTATCAATCCTACAACATCCAAATATATACAGGTTCGATTTTTCTCGTGCCAATTATTATTATTATTATTATTAAAGGATGAATGTGTTAGATAAACTTCAAGGTGGTGTCTATAGTGTATGATAAAATAATCGTACAACACGGTATAAAAAGAATAAAATAGTACAGGATTTTTTTATCATGTTTAGTTTGCTAAGTATATTATAAGATTTTTTTTTTTATAAATTTATATTATTTGACATGCCTAAGTAATATAATTAGAGATAGCCACCGTGTGAACGACGGCAATAATTGAGTAATAGTAATGTGATGATGAATTAATGATAGTGATAACATGTTACTAATGTTATATTGATAACAATGATGATGGTGACAACAACAAATATGATTGTTATGAAGTAGCGATGGTGTTAGTGATAGTGGTAGTGGTAGTGATGGTGATTGTAATAAAGTTGGAGTAGTAAAAAAGAGATGATTTTTCCAAAAAAAAAAAAAAGGTGATTGTAGTCATCGAGCCCTATTAATTTGATGTCATTATTGAGAAATTTTACTATTTTTTCTTATTTTAATATTTTTGTACTATTAATTACAAAAAATAAAAATTCAATTTTATGATCTATTTGTTTATTGACAGATTATAGATGCAGACATTTTTTTTAAATTTTTCTTTAATAAATTATATATAAAGAATTAGATACTGTTAAAAAAATATTGACGTTCTAATTAAAAGATTAAATATAGATAAAATGTAAATGTAAATCGAACATATTTATACATATCATTTTCAAAAGAAGACTATACTTATACATATAAAAAACTAACCATCTAAACATATTCTTATTCAATACCAAACTTATTTTGAAAAAATTACAATAGACCACCCTGTCGCTATGCCCAAATGCTATTGCTTATCAGTGAATAGATTATGTATCGACAATCCTGTCGAATGAAGTGTTAGATGCTAACTTCAAAACGGAAGTAAGCGCATAGCATAATTGTCGTTTTGGAAGTTGGTGCTCGATGCATATATTTTGTCGTCCTGCTTGAGAGGGCATGCGGGTTGCGTCGTGGACAAAAATATTTTTTTTTCATATTCATTTGGAATCACACCGCAATATTGTAATATAAATGTTGTTTAGTGATGCGGCATCAAAATGGAATCTGGACCGTTCACACCGACACATCTTGGGGATAATCGTTGATTATTCCTTTATAATTTATACTTGGAAATCCTACATTGCAATTGCTTGAAATCACATTTATTAATATTGAAAAATAATAATAAACAAAATGATAAGATAAAGTAGTAAGATTACTTGGTTGGCAGCCCAAGGCCAATAAGAAGCTAAAGAAAAAGTCAAAAATTGATGGATGGTTTGACAAAACTCAGGGATTTGTTATTTTTTTTAATAAAAATGTTGAAGGAAACTTCTATGCTTCTTGGTTTTTTAATGGTTAGGATTGATACTCAACGTAATAATATTATTAAAATATTTAATACATTAATTACTATATATATCTTAATAGTTAGATGATTAAGTAGACTGTTTTGTTGATAAGACTGTAAAGTTTTTTAAAAAGATTGAAAATCATTAAAAAGCAGGTAAATATTGAAAACTAAAGATGTAGTGAAATATTTCTAATTGTCACTAAATTAAATTAGGAAAGTGATAGATAATTTGTATAAAATGGGAACTAATTTGAACCTAAATTTAATTTGGATTTAGAAATTGATTCAGATAATTAAATAATGTGAACTATAGTGTATAGTTAAGTATATTACAATAATTGAATTAATAATTGGAGATTTAATTGTACTAAATTCATTTTCCAATTTGTAGAAATATTCAAATTATATCCAAATATCAAATTTAGCCATTCCCTAAGTTCAATTAGCCAAATACCTAAAATTCTAATGGAGTCAATTTGCTAAATTTCAATATCTAAATTTCTAATTCGCTAAAGCTTGAGTATGTACCTAATTCAATTAATCAAATCCCGAAGTCAAATTTCTAATTCATTTTAGCTAAAATCCTATTTTTAATTCCTTTTGCTAAAATTCTAATATCTAACACCCTAAATATAGATTTCCAACCCATTCACTTAGAAGCGTAGCTTATAGACTCAGCCTAACCCACTTGCCCTCCATATGAGTTCATATGCACAAATTACACCTAACTACACTAAATCACTTGCCGTAAAATATCTAAGAGCATTCCTAAGCTCACCCATATCTAATTACTCTCATATAACAATATCACATGCCTAAACTACTCTAGAATATTTCCACACACAAATACACTCAAAGTTCATCAAAATATTACCATGCCATAAAAAGATTCTACATGTATTGAAACGTGATACACGATGAAATCTATATCGTAAGTCTAACTTATGATACGAAGCTTGACTCACATATAAGTTTGTTCAAGGACATCATTATATTGCATGACCAAAGTGTGATACATCATTACTATTTTGGTAATTTTTTCCTTAATTTTGTATTTTTGTTACTTTTTTAAAGATAGTAGATATGTGTTTCACTCTAAATATTTATCTATATTTTAAAGGGATATGGTTTTTGGCATCTTAAAGTTAAAAACACTATAATCATCAGCATAATTAAGAAGATAAAAGACATAGAAGTTATAACTATCATCGTAGGATAAAAGTTATAATATTTGTAGTGATTGTATAGAGACATGTATATGTTATTTATAAATAAATAAAATAATTTATTAACTTCTTTACCATTTTTTAAAGAATCTGCAATACAATTTGATGTTAATACTTTGGAAGCTTTTATTAAAGAGGTGCGATTTATCATACATTACCATGCACCTCTTAAAATAGTTAGCAACTTTTTGATGATATTATATATTTATATGTATTATGTATTTCTTTTATCTATTACAATGAGAAGTGTATTTAAATCTAATACCTCTCACTGAGACCAGTAGAGTACTATTAGATTACAAAGCAAGAAAAGAAAATTAATATTACAAATTTAAAAGTAAAATTATAAAAATACCATTGTAATAACAATAATTTCAGTTATAAGTAAGTTGAACTTATCTCTCGACTAGACGAGGTCAGTTTGAAAAGGAGAGATTATAAGTGGTTGACATCGTCTCTTCAAAAGATGAGGTTGACATTCTACATTGAACTCATCTCTTCAAGAGATGAGATTACTGTAATAGGATAATCTCACCTCTTAAAAATACAAGGTTAGATGCAATACTAATTTCGTTTCCTGAAAAGACATGGTCAATGTAGAAATGTAAGAGATGAGATTAGATATAATAATAACTTCGTCTCTTGAAAATATAACATCAATAAAAAAATATATCAAACTCTTCTCTTAAAAAGGCAAAATTACCAACTTTGTTTTGTTGATGTCCGGATCAATGACCCTATAAGCAAAAAAGTCATGGATTTGAGTGCCAATTGAAGCCCCCACAATATCCCAACATTTTTTAAAGTAGATAGCATGGTAACCATTAATACCTGGAGATTTCGTTGGGCCCACTACTATTTAGGGAATGTTCAATCTCCATATTCGTAACTGGAAGACTAAGGCCGCTTCGGGCCTCATCATCTAAGCCCTACTTTGGAGGAAGTCCAGGGCATTCGATACAGGGATCTCAGTCTTACTGGAAAGGTAGGGAACAACGACCGGTAGTAGTCCAAGGTATGACTGATGATATGTTGTTCCTCCGTTATCCAGTCACCCGTAGCATTAAAGGGACCAAAAATCCTAGATTTCCGTGGTCTATGCAACATACTAAGGTGGAAGAATTTCGTGTATCTTCCCCCTCAATAATCCATTTAGAGCCTCATTTGGCAGCCCACAAAATTTCCTCTTGTTGGTATACCATTTGAACGAGTCAAAGAGGAAGAAGGGGGTAATTTCGATGTCCTCTTGGTGGTCAAGTGAAACACACATGATGCATATTGTGCTTTGCCCAGTAGTAGGGGACATTTCATAATATCAGTCAAGAATTTCCCTAAATTTTCGTAATATGCCTTCCCTTTCAAACTTTATTTCACCGAGACTTATTTTCTCCTTTTACCTTTTTTTTTTTTTTATTACTTTTCTCTTCTTCTTTTGCTGGAATAAAGGTAATATATATAACTATATTAGATAATTTGGATACTTTAGTGTATGAAATTTTAACTTTTGCAATTTAGTAATTCTATTTGGGAAAATGTTGTGAATGTTATTTGAATTTTGATAAAAAAAAAATGTAATTAAATACTGAATTTTAAAATTAATTGATGTAATACTTGAAAAAACAACGGAATTGGAAAATACACGCAAATATTTTCAAAGACAACAAATACATGGAAAAATGACTTGTTACACAAAGTTACAAACTACGTTGCTATCCAAATTTAAAATCTTATCACGGTTCAAGAAATATAAAATCCACCTATCCATTGTTCCACATGTGTCATCATATTATCAATTTCCAAGTGGAGAAAAAAAAAAATATGATTACACTTGACGCGTTATGTTAATATGATGTATAAATAATAAAATTGTAATATATATATATATATATATATGTATATATAAAAAGATATTAAAACTTCTATTATATTTATATTCCACATATAATTTGGGAGCCAAAGAGGTCATGTCCATCGACCAGCATGTACAACGCCATCAATTTATAACTTGAAGCCCATCACATTACGCATTAGGCCATGTTCAATTGCTAAACTTATTGTGTTCTGAGTCAATTTACCACCTCTACACTTTCATGCTTAAAAAAGAAAAGAATTATCTTTCACCCAAAAGGAACAAGTAAATGAGCATAAAATCTCCATCACTTTCATGCTTGATGAAGGCCAAAGCAGACGATTAATATACCACGCTCATGGATAAGCAATGGGCAACCAATTATGTCTGCAGAAATTATGGTAATATTGTGTATAGTTTCTATAAAGCTATTCAAGTATAAAAAATTTACTGCTATTTATATGGTATTAATCATTTTATATGATATTAGTATCAGTAAAATGTTTCTTCATAATAAGAGAACCAGGTATACAAACTTTATTCAAATTGGTGTAATCAATTTAGTAAAGATTATGAAAAGTGCAAATTCTTCCAATTGCAATAGGATAAAACAACAAACAATTCAACCAAAATTTCTTCCCAATCGCTGGCTGTACTTATATTGTTCCATCCCAAAGCTCCAGAAGTCAAAGTTTCTACTAAGACTGATTCATTATCTGTGGAAAGTCATAAGAAACAATGTCTAGACAAACGAGATAAGGGCGTTTTAATGTTGTTGCCACATAATGATTGTCACGCCCCAAAGGATACCATAAACGTAACAGTCCACCGCATGCTAAACAAGACTTAAGAATTACTACCACAGTCATTCAAAAGTCTTGTATTAGTATGCAAGGCGCTCTTTTACGACAATAGAATACATAAATAATTGGAGATAGATAGTTCAACCTGATAGGATAAGTATAAAAATATAAACCATAGATATCTCAGGATCAGTTACAAAACATTAAGGGGCATTCTCCTGCTACACATAAGTCTAGGTATTATCCTTTTTGGTAACAATTGATCATTCTAGGTTCATTATTAAAAACTATACAAACCAATCGTAAACTTCTAAGGAGATAATTCCTAAACTCTTATTACCTGATTTGGCTAGGTCCAGGGACACAGGGAACTGCATTAGCAAGAAACTGTGGGGGTGTAAGCTACGCTAGCTTAGTGAGTTCCACTTCCCAAAATTACATGCTCAACAAATAACATATAAATCAGGCAAGTCATATTAACAACCATATGAAATGCACAAGCACGTGAACATACAATACATAGGACCATCCAGAAATCTTATGTTGAATGGATTTACGCCTTCCATTCGGGATTAGGTGTTTCAGGCCCATATGACCATATATTTCAATTTTTCTCATTTATATTGTGGTTGATACGTGTGCCCACCCATACACATTTTCAATTCCGGTTCCTACGCCAACATTCGAGTTTACAGGCCCTTTGTTGCCCAGCTATTATGCCTTCTTCCCACAAAGGTATAATAACCTATGCAATGTGACTCACATATGGTATGCATGGCCAATTTGGTTATAAGATCATGACATATTAATTTAACAATTTATGGGTGATCATAGATATTGCAGACGAATCAATTCTATATTAGGTCATATAAATATTTACAACAAGCTCATTTCGATATTCTTATCATCAATTCACCCATGTAGAAATCATATACACTCAGTCAAATTTTTATCTTGTCCTAATTCTAATGCCACTAACACTACAAGCACAAGCACAAGCACAAGCATATAATTTAAAGATAGTGAACTCACTAGGTCATGATCTCCAGTCTCTAATGTTAGTGATCCAGAAACACGAAATTTTCCCTAATTCCAAAATCACCTAAACAAAAGAAATACTCCCATGTGTATTTCATACCATAACTAATTCCAAAGTTTTCAAATAAAACTCTTTGAGTTCGTAATTTCCATAGTAATTGGAAATTCCAACTTACAACTGCCATAACTTGGTTATTTTAACTTAGAATTTCTCAAATAAGCTATCGATTTCTATCTACTTCGAACGATTTATCTATTTATGATGTTATTACTAAATTTTGAAAATGTTTAGGTCTCAGAATGATCAGATCAGATCTGATCAGTAGCTAAAATTTGAAATTCCGAAATTGTTTTGTGAAATTTGCATTAATTCTAACAAGTAGATTATATTTACATGCAACATCTACAAGTTATGATCATGAATGTCATGATATGAGATATCTATATGTAATTCCTTAATGATTTTTATTAAAGAGGATTTTACCAAAAACTTTCACTTTGCAATAATGCCATAAACACTTGTTTGGAAAAACTAGCTTTACTCTTTTGAAAATCATCCATATTTTTACTATGATGATGCCTTGATAACCTATATACCTAATACCTTCATTATCTTAATAAACTTCCTCATTTAAAGGTTGGAAAGTAGATACTTTAAAGTGAGTTTTGCCTAGTGACGAATTTTACACAATTTTTGGAAAGGAAAATATTGTTTGATCTTAGTTGGAAAAATTTTCCTTTGTTTTAGGTTTCTACTTTGATAAAACATATTTACTTTTATAAAAATGAAGTCCTTATTATATATTCCCTAAGATTTCTATTTTTCCATTAAAATACCCATTTTTGACATTTGGAATTAGGTGTTTAAATAGGGATTATTTTTAGATCCGAATTTTGGAAAATTGCTTTTGAGATTATTTCTTGTGAAAAACTCATTTATTCTTTCTAAAATTAAGTCATAATCCAACCTACTCCTTAAGGCTTTCATTTCTTTAATAAAACTCTTGTTTTAGGATTGGAAAATAGTGTTTTCTTGGCATTTCACCCTAGTTAAGAATTTCTACATTTTTGTTAGTGTTGAAACATAGATCTAACTTAACTTTTGTAATTATTTTCTTGTTTTGAAAATTTCTATTAGTAAAACCTTGATCAACTCATAAAAACCATTACTTAATGATATCTATTACTTATGCCCTTCATTTTACATGTAAGACTTTCATTTTGAAGTTGAAAAATATATTTTCTAAATGGGTCTTTCTGAAGATCCGAATTTTAAAATTTACTTTTTGAAAGAAACAAAGTAGATCTTGAGTTTTGATCAACACTTTCCTTAAGAATATCATGTAGCAAGTATTTCATACATGAAAACAAATAACTATGTCATTTTAACTACTCTAAACAATAGATCTACTATATTACTCATGTTATGAGTGTAATGCAATAATGACAATTAGATGTGAGTAAAAAAAAAAGTGAAAATATATGCACAAGATTTCTATATTAACAACATATAACAATATATAGCAAAATAATAGTAAGATAACTTAGATTTCAAGATCCACAATATTGTGATGGTAATGATCTCATGCTTAAGTGTTTCCACATCCCTAACTCAAAGCTCATGGGGATTTTAGTGGAACCACATATGTATGATCTTGCCATTATATGTTTTAGTGGGGTAGGATTAAGATCTATTACCTATTTGGATGTGTGGAGAAGGAAACTTGAAGAAAAAAAAAATTGTATGTGTGTGTATATGGCAAGGGGCTCACGGCAAGGAGGAGTGGAGAGGGAGAGAAAAAGAAACTTCTAAAAGTGGTTTTGTGAGAAAATGAGAGAAAGTGAAAAAGTGAAAGGTGAAAAAGAGTTTATATAGAAAAAGCAATTAGGGTTTGCATGAATAAATTAATTGAAGAAAAAACCAACAAAAGAGAGTGAATGTTGGGGGTGGGGGGGTGGATTTGGGTATCCGCCGGTTCCATGTGGAGGGAGAGAGACAGTGCTTTGATTTTATTTTATATAATAAAATTCAAACTTAATAAGTAGTTTAAGTATAAAATATATTGGAAAAGTAAATCTGTAAGGAAATGATGTAAAATTGTAAGAATATATTGTAAGGATGTAAGGATAGGGTATGTGTGGTTGTACTTAATGAATAGTGTAAAAAAACAAAAAGTTGATTAGACACTTAAATTACCGGTAGTAATGAAAATACGATAAAAGGTTATAACTGTAACTTTTATAACCCGAAAAATTATATAACTGAAATATTTAGAAATATTATGAAATTACGAATCTAACGGTACTAATATCATATATTTAACATCCTGAGCCTCGAGACACGCTTTTCGATATTTGTATCCAATCGGGTTCGAAATAGGTCAAAAATTCACTAATCGGATATTGTTTATCATTCTAATACTAATACGAGCCAATCTACACTTCCCACTCATATTTCGACTTCTTGGTTTGAGAACCCGGGATCGTCGGATATAAACTGCTAAGGTTTTCTGAGTTTTGTTGACTTAGGGTTTCCAGTTGACTTTCCCATTTAGGGTTTTACTTTGGAGTTAACTTGTTTCTAATCTCCTGGGGTTTCAGTCTTGGCATTGTCGGACATAAGGTTTCCAAGTCCGATTGGTCCATGGGTATTCTTTTAGGATTTCGGTTTCCGGTTTTGAAGTCTTTCCCGAAATCAAACTCAAGTTTACTAAGAAAACGAGGGTTTACAATGATCACCGAAGTGAAAGCCATTAAAATTGAAATTAGAAAATGCATTGAGATCCTTGTCGCTATTTTGGATAAAAATCATAGTACGTATATATCATCAAAAAAGGTTTACTTTCCTTAATTCTTAATATAAAAAGGAAAAAAAAAAAAAGAGCTAGTGCATTTGGAGATGAAATTTGCATTGCTTTTATTCTAAGTGCACCAATGGCAAATGGAAAAACACATGGCTAAGGTTTCATTACGTGGCTCTGATCAGGTTTAATTTCAGAATCTAATTTGAAAGTTACTCTTAAGATTAATTACATACATCGGAAGGTTAGAATGTTTATGAGTGAGCGTATTTGAGGTTATGGTTAAAAAATGTTATAATAATTAGAGAAATGAGTCAATTGAGATTTCCATTAACATTTCATACTTTCAATATATACAAAAATAGATAAATTAATTAGTTGTCTTTTCATCATGTGTTTCCTTTTTTTTCATTATTGTGAGTTTACATAGTACTACAAAGTTTGTATCTAATCACAATAAATATAGATTAAAAAAATTCGAGGTGACAAAAACAGAATGTCATCATGCAATTATCTTTATATAAACCCTCACTTTCTCTCCTTACGGGGATTTTGGAAAGCCACGGGAAACTCCAAATCCAAGAAGAGCAATGGCTCAATGGAAAGAGAAAAGAATTATAAAAAACTTGGATTGCAACATACTCTTAGATGACCAATATTAAATAAAGGTATTCTTTGATAGGCGAGACTATTAAAAGTGAAGGCAATGGTATTATGATAGTATTATATAAATAACTTCTTACAAAGAATGCATGTGATAATTTATATGGGATCATGACATCAAATTAGTTCAACTCTTGAGTTACTTGTTTAAGTATAGAAATAATGTTGATGATGAAATGACTAATAGGATTAGAGAACTTAGAGACTTGGAGTAAATCCAACAAAGTTCGTATATTGAACAAAGGACAAATAAAAATTCAGTGTTTATTCATCAACTTGGAATAATCGGATTTGAGATACTATTTGGTAATTGAAATGGATCGAAAATCGAAACTTTGGGTAATCAAAGAGAAACCAGGGCAACTAGAGACCAAACAGACAATTGGAGAAGATAGCCAAACTAAGTTAAAAGATCAACTAGTTGACCATTCCTAGTCAACCACTACCAGCTCCGGTCGAGTGCCTCTAGTCGACCAACGACCTCTCTTTGAACAATTACTCCGTCATGTAAGTTGATCAAAAGTTGGAATTTTAGAAAAATATTTGACATGAACCAGTTTTAAGGAAGGCAATTAAGATCTACTGTTGTGATCTTTTTGAAAATAAGTTTTTAATACTAGTCTAATTGTTTTTGTGATAGAATATTACCTTTTAACTTATTTTGGATAAGAGGTACCTCTTTATTAGATTTTTGTTGGTTGTACATTTAGGACTAATAAGTATCTGACACGCTTGTTATTATCTTTATTTTATGGTTGTGATGCTTTGAAAATATTTGTGAGAATGTTGTTTGTGTTTTTCCTTTTTTTAAAATGCCAAAAATCATGAACAGCTCATATGGTTTTTATTGAAAATTTGGAAATTGCACCTTCGGCGCTTATGCTTACTTCCATGTTTTGAGCTGGAATACGTATTATTATGCTATGAATTCTTAAAGGGGATTTAAGTGGTTGTGCCAATTGTTTTTTAGAAATTCCACTACGAGAAGTCATAATTTCCTTAAAACTATGTATTCAATCATCCACTAACAAGGTACATTGAATCACTAACACATAATAAGACCACAATTAAATGAACAAAATTCATACTACGTAGAGTTAAAAAAAAAAAAAAGAGACAACATTAAGATTGTATTTTGATTTGAAAAACAATAAGAAAAAAAGCAAGTTAATGTTAACCATATCCATCAAAAAATAAATATCTTGATGAAACCAAAAGAAAATATAGGATATTTAATCAATCATGAGAAGATATTATTATGTTTTTTTTTTTATAAATAGTTTTGTTCAATTTTATGATTGATTCGATTTATCTATCTAAACAACTATAAATTTATGGATTAAGGACTTTCTAAACTAAATTGTTTTAAAAACTATTTTTTTTCTTAGGTTTGGTTTGATTAGTTATTTTAGCAAACCCTAGTTTTATTTTGCTTCAAAAATTATTAAAAATCTACCTCTTTAATATCCAACTAACTATTTATGACATGTCCATGATTTCAAAGAAACTTGTAAGGAATTTTTCCTTTACATTAACTTTTTCTTTTTCCAATAAAACTTTCGTAGCTAAATTTTCAACAGTCTTTCGATTTTTTTTAATTATTTATGCAGTGTAATCTTATTGTTAATTCGAAAGTGAAACATTATGATTTTTCTATACTATTTTTCTTTTAGAATTTCGTTCATATTTCAATACATTTAGGTACTTTACTTTTACATTTGAAAATATCATGTATTTATTAAATTTATGTTAATTTAAAGACGTCTGTTTTTCAAACTTGAAAACTTAAAAAACGTTTTAAACCATATGCCAAATATTAATAAATTTATTATAATATTTTTCTTGAACACATTGTTTTTTAGTGTTGTTTGCATTCAAAAGCATCTCATTATAGTTGTTTTTTAGTATTGTATGCATTCAAAAACATCTCATTATAATCTGTAATCGGTATGTCTACGTTGCAATTTTGGTTTTGTTCTAAAAGTTTAAGTTTTCCTTTAAGAATGGAGCAAAATTCATGTTTTGTTGCTTGAAATGTTATTTATAACACATTGTGAAATGTTCTTTAAAACTTTTTTTTTCCCAATTAAATATAAAAGTTGCAATTTTCACGTTCATTTTTCATCATATGAAAATTCTTTACTTTAGTAGTTAAAAATATTGTAAATTCTACTGTGTCTGTACAATAAAAATATTTAATCCGTATTGTCAAATTAAAGTGAACGTGTCATATTTTTGACCAATGTTTTACTATAATTTAACTGCTATTACTATACATTAACTCACCTATTTATCTTCTTTTGTACAATAACTATCTCGGACCATTGTTTGATGTTATAAATTATAGTTGTCTACTGATAGCTAGTCAAATAAAATGAACTGCATCTTTAAAATTAAAACAAAAAAATTTGCCACGCCTCATAAAGAAAGGTTATTATCACAAATAATAGTTTTAGGATATTTCATTTTTAAACTTGCACAGCCTCTTATGTGAAAAAGGACTACATCCATCATATTGTAGTTTATTCAAAAATTTTTCTTGTCATTTCTTTTCTATAAAATATATGAAATAATATTAATATGAATTATTAAGACTAAAAATAGATCAGAAATAAAATACGAAACCATCCATTAGAATATTTCATGAGACATACTCTAAAAGAACAAAAGTTTGCTATTAAGTTGTCCAATAATTATAATTCTCATCCTAAACGTATTGGGACTTAAATGAATTTGTTGAAACGTTTTAGGATTTTATTTTGTTATTATAATTTCTTTTTTGGAACAACATAGAAATGACTGCAATATACTTCAAAAAATATTGGTGATTTAAGTGAGCCCATAAATGGGAGATAATAAACAATTTGCTAGACATTTAAAGAGACGATGTCAACTATTTATAATCTTGTTTGATGAAATATTTAGCAAGAAGGACAGTTAAAAGTTTTGAAATTTGTAAAAGTGGGAACAGTTAAAAATATATTTTAAAACTATAATTAATAAATGGGAGATGATGGACTAGCTCTTCCTAAAATTTGCATCTTTAAATGAGATTTTCTTAAAATGATGAACATAATAATGACGAATCACAATTCCTAGCAGGTTTTAGAAGGGAAAGGAGGTGAAGGTGATGCCTGCATCCTATCTTATATTTTCTGGGGGGTGAACGAAAAAAAAAAATCCTATGGCATGTTTATTAAACACCACTTTAGAACCTATCAATCCTACAACTTCTTAGTATATACAGGTTCGATGTTTTGTTATGCCAATTATGCCGCTGTTTATTCATTTATTTATTTGTACTATGTTTAGTTGCTAAATACATCACAAGTTTTCTTCTTCTTTTTTTTTTTTTTTTTTTTAAGTTTATACTATTGAATATGCCTTAATATTATAGTTAGTGGTACCGGTGTTGGAAGATGATAATAATTAAGTAATAGTAATGTATTGATGATAATGGCAACTTGTTACTAGTGTTATATAGGTGATAGTAATGATGATGGTAATAGTTTAATGTTTGCTATGATGATGGTGGTAGCGATGATTGTAGTAAAGTTGAATGTAGCTGTCCAATGTGTTAATTTGAAGTTTTTATTGAGAAATTTTAATTTTTTTTCTCATTTTTGATATTTTTTAACCATTAAATAGAAAAAATAAATACTAAACTTATTTTGCAAACTTACAACAGACCACTCTTATCACCATGGAAATTCGCAATAGAATGCAAACGTATTACTCCTTATCATATTTTATTTTTCTTTCCAAATGATACTGAGAATCCCGTTGAATGAAGTGTTATATAACTTCAAATGGAAGTAAGTGCATAGCATAAATTGTCGTTTTGCAAGGTCGTGCTCAATGCATATTTTGTCGTCCTGCCTGTGATTGTGAGGGCCTGCGGACCGCATCGGGGATAGTTATATATTTTTCACACTTAAATTTTAATAAAATAAATATATGAATTTTAAAATTGATCAATTTAATATTTAAATTTTAAATTAATTAATTTGGTACCTTCATTTAATTTTTTTAAGTATTAAATTGATTACTTTAAAAATTCAGATATTAAATTAATTAATTTTAAAATTCAGTTATTTAATTTCATATTTATACAAATAAAAATAAAAGTGGCATTAAGCCTTAGGAAATGAGTAAGAAATTTAGGCTGAAGGTTCAGACAACGAGGTCCAGGGGAATCATTATGAACATTAATGAAAAGGCAAAAAATTTTGCTGATCTTTAATTGGTAGCATCTTAAAGATATGAAAAAATAAATAGGAAGATTTTTTTGAGGCTTTATTTTATCTATGTGATCACAAACCATTAGAATTCAACACTCAATAAATTAGTGATTCGGTTACGATTGGATATGGTGTGAACTGTTAGATAATGAAGGAATCGGTGGCGAGATTATAAAATTTTCCTAAGATTTGGTAGGATTGGTATATTTTTTAGATATCAAACTATTTAGTTAGGATTTCATTAAATAGGTGATGAAATATTAATCCAATAAAAAATATTTCTTTAGAATTGGTGTGATTTCATTAAAATCTTATTAAGGAGATTCCATCAAGGAATTGTGTAGTATGACGTCATCATCAAATCAATTTAGTAGTTCCGCATATCTAGATATATTTTTTAGGATTTTCTTTTGTTTTTTTCATAGAAAAAATAAAACATATTTTTCCTCCATTGTCCTATGATAATTTTAATGTCAAGAGTTGTTTCTTTAATTTGTTCTGCATCAGTTTGATTAGGCAAGAATTTACAATGTGTTAATGTTGGTTCGCCCTAGGATAGTCAAGTACACACATCCATGTTGGTCATGAGAAGTCCTCTAATCATGATGGACATTGAACTGTTAAATGTTATTTTAGGCAGAAGAAACTCATTAGTCTTTCAAATTGTCTATCAGTAAGTCTCTCTTCTCTAGTAGAAGCAAAGACTAAATCCCCGTAGGGTTTTGGTGCTTGAACTATGTTAACACTTGGCCCTTAGGATGATGTAACCTCCAGCAGTGTTGATGTAATATAGTTTTTTCATCTCAGAACCTGGAAAATACTGTGTGCTCCCTCAAGAATGGATTTTATAAAATGCTTATGTTATGTCTGCTTTTGTCTCTTTGAATTCTTGATGAGTTTAGCTCAATTGGTTTTGGACCATAGAGCGAAGATTGAACTGCTAGTAGAGAGGACCCAGAACTTACAATCCTAGGTATATACTTCTTTCTTTCTACCATTTTTGTTTAAGGAAATACATGGGAATATTTTGATCCATGTGAACATGGAAATTGCTTCTTCAGGATGTTACATTTCAAAGGGGAACTAGTAGTCTACACTGAAGAATATGGACGCAAAATTGTCAAGAGCTACTGGTTTATGGAGCACTCCTAGTTTTGTTTTCGATACCATCTCTCATAGATAGCAGAGATTTCTAGTGTTGCCGCGTGTAACCAAATGAATTGTCATGATAACTTGATATTGCATACCAGATACACGAAAGTTTATGTTCTTCTAGGATCCAGCCATGCCCATTTACATAATTTGTACAATCTTGTTCATCAACTTCATGTATTTGATCCCTTGTCTATCAATATCGTTCAGAGCTTACTAAAGCAACAACTTATTGCCTTCTGTTTCATACTTCTAGAAAATTGGCCCATCTGATGAAGATTTAGCATTACTTAGTTAATTTATTCTTTATTATGTCCCTAGTATAATTAATTGAAGATTAAGGAAGATGTAGTAAAGAATGAAAGCTACGCTGTTGTCTTTGAAAATTCATTTGATTCTCAAAATAGTCTTACTTTCTTGCTATTTTTTCATATTCTCAACTGTCTTAAGGACTAATAATCTTATCTTCACAAGGTGAAATATAAGTACATCAAAGCTGCATATGGCTTAAAAGCTCCACAAAATCTCCATCCAAATTGGATCAGAAGCCTTGAAAAAGCACACTTCACTACTCCCAAAGCTTGTAACTCTCAAATAAGATCATCTTCATCAAGGGCTACTAAGAATTTGTTGCTTATGCTTACGATAAATTGAAAGCTTATCTAAAATCATTTTACAGAGAGGCAATTAGAAAATGCACAATTTTATTTGGCTTCCTATGAGCAAACTCCTCTTTGAAGATCACTTATTTTTTAAGATACATTATTGTCCGTTTATAAGGCCTTCTCAAAGCTATCATAACAACACCCGAACTGTATGGAAATGCTTTCTCTTTAAAGTAATGATCACAGAAGGGGGAAAAAAAGGGAGCTATATGTGAATTAACTTATTTGACAAATCACAAAGCTATGGAAGGGAATGTCGTAAAACTACACCTTGATTCTTCCAGCAAGCATAAATGCCTTGTAACTGACGGTTCTTGTCAAACTTGATCCTCCCCAAGCATTCTCAAATTCCTTGACAACATCTTCAGACACCAAATCGACGCCTTTCTGCTTTGCTCTACCAACTGCCGATGATGTCTTCAAGATATCCACAAACCTCTCAAAGGGCATTTCAACCGGCATGTCTAGTTGGACGGGCTGTCCTTCTGATCCTAAACCTATACTTTCAAAAGGGAATGGAAGATTTTTGTACTCCTCAAGTATGTACTCCACTCCTGGACTCCAAAACGGCTTTGAAGATTGGCGCAACTTCCTCGACAGAGCATCAACTTCAGGACTGACTCTAATGATATCACTATATCCCCATACAGAAATCACACCTCCAGGCTTACGAAGAACACTTTTAACGACAGAGTAGAATTTTGGAATGTCGAACCAGTGAATAGCAGTGGCTACTGTAATCAAGTCAACACAATTTTCTCCTCCAACTGCAGCGACTAGCTCATCCTCGGAAAAGGATAATGGGGTATGGACATACTTTATTTTTGGGTGCTAATGCCATGTTTCAGAAGCTCGTCGCTTATGTCAGTTGCCACAACTTGCTCATAATGCTCGGCAACCTGCAAAAATAGAAGCCATTGTCATGAAGGAACAACATGATTTAACCTGGGAATAAATGATCCAAAAGGGCAAATTTCATAGTAAAATCATGAACAATTAAGCATTGATAAAACAAGCAAACACGTCATGCTACCATGTTGTCTTAATATTTGTTATACCATCTTATTATATTGATACTAGTGGATATCGTATCAATGTTCTCAGTACTCAAAAATATAAATACAACTATTTTAATTGTAACATATATTAAGATTAAAATATTTTTTTAGGTAAATCATAAATTCATTTATGTGCAATTAAGTCTATTGTGTTTGGAAACTATGCACTTGCAATCCTTGATCTTAAAAAGAAAATGTCATTCGACCTTGACCATTTTGCCAAAAGATAACTGGAAAATACTTTTAGCATTCTTTTTAAAATCATTCTGTTCAATATTAAATTAGTAAAACAAGGCCTATAAACACTTAAAAAACATGTGACTCTAAGCTATAATTTCAAAGATTAAAAAATTAAGCATACCAAGAGTTGCATTTACAATTTATCTAGTTTTATAACACATCCAAACCACTTCAATGCCATAAATAAAAAGTAATCCACTTTAAAAAGTCAGATTAAATTGTAATTACTATAAAGGGTAATCTTTCTAACCTTATCTTTATATAAATAATTTTGGGGCTTAAACAAGTTAAAGGTTCAGACATCTTGATAGAACCTAAGAGAACAAAGCAATCAAGAAAGAGGGTCTTACAGCAACAGCAGCTTGGCCGGTGCCAGTACCAACATCCCAGGCCAAAGAATGGGAAGGTGTTAAAGCAGAAAGTTTGGCGTACCATTCAGATGGGTATTTTGGCCTAACATCCGAATACTTCTTAGCATTCTTATCATATGGGCCTGTACCTGAACTTGCCATGGTCTCTCTTACTATTATTACTGCAATTCAGCTCTTCAATGTTACGCTGCTTACGTTGTTAAATGATTTAAAGAGGGAAGTAAAGGATGAAAGAGAGAGAGAGACAGAACTGGGGAAGTCAAAGGCAAAGTGTGACTCGGCAACTGAAGATCCATATTTCTAGTTTACTGATCTTCGCATAGGTAATCGATGACGATAACGTAACATTCCAAGGTTTAGGCATCCAATTGGGTTTTTGCTTCCTTTTTTTTTTTAATTTTATATATCTTAAAAGAAACAATATATATAAATAGAAGTCTATTTTTAGATGTGTACTCAGATGCAGATTACTTTAAAATGTAATTTTATCTATTTATATATTTTTATTTTACATGAATGATATGGAAATTAGTACTATATAATTTCACTAAAATTATATAAATAGAAATAGTTTTAAGATTTTAATAATGATGGTAATGTAGACCACTTTAGAAAACATATTTTATAATGTTGATTATAAAAGCTTACTTGTCTATCTTTTTTTGTCTATTTGTCACGTATCATTTGCATTAATTTTTATGATAAATGGGTGACTCAAATTTTATTTAAAAATATCAATATATTATTAAATACTATTTGAGATGTATATATTAGTGGTCATTGTCATAAAAAATTAATTTAATAAAATATTAATAAATAAAATTAAATAAATAAAATATTAAAAATTATTTAAAAAACCAAAAACTTGAAAAAAATTTAAAATTGATTTTTCTAGACCAATAAGATATTGACACGTGTTTTTTAAATTATTAAATAATATTTACACTTTTGAATTAAACTCATATCACCTATTTGTCAAAAAAATTAACACAAATTATGTATTTACAAATGGTCAAAATAAAGCAAGATTCTCAAATTAACCTTACTTCATATATTTCTCAATATTTAATTGATTCGTAGAATACCAATTGTCCATCATATCTATTTTACACTTCAAGAATATAGTTTTCTTCAAAATTTAGAAAAGAGAAAAAAAAAAAAACAAATCCAAAATACAGAAGGCCTTGTTGCATAAATAGCATAAACACCTTTCATTCTTTAAAAAAGAACATGTTGATTCTTCCTTTCCATTTCTTGCAATATATAGTTGATGATTAAAAAAAAAAAAAGATGATTTGATGTTATAAAGTTAAAAAATTAGGATATGAAGTTTTTTTTTTTTTTTCATATTTAGTAGCATGTTAAGTTATTGAGTATATAATGGCTGTCTTTAGTCATATCACCACGAATCTAAACATGAGAAGAGAAACGTATCTCACATTTTGAGGGCAAAGGAAACAAAGAAATATATATTTAAAAAAATCCTTAAAATCCAAAATTTTTAGAGTAACCCCATTAGCCTGTTCACAAAATGAAATAACAACATAATAAATTGTTACTACAGATGAATTGAATAAAGTAATAATAAAACTTGATTGTGTATTATGTTTTTCACTCCATTGTAATTAAATTATCATTACCCTCTTTATTAGTAAGCATTTTAAAAATGAATAAACCATGATTGGAAAATAAAATGATTAGAATATCCCTATTTTTTGTTACATAAAACAAAGAAAAAAAATTGCCAATAATAACCAAACTCTCCATAGAAGTAAAAGAAGGAAAAAAAAAAAGACCTATTCCCTTTGTCAGAGATAAACACTCTCATAGAATTATTTTTTTTTTTTTAACCAAAGCTAAACTCTAGCCCTAAATTAAAATCAAATTTGTTAAAATTTTTTATTTTTAACAATTTGTCAACCATAAACGGACTGTTCATAGAAAAAAAAATCTTTGCACTAATACAATTCTTCAAATGCGTGACTTTTTTTAATTAGTTTTTGGGATAGTGGTTCCATTCTTGGCATTATTCTACAATTTAGAAGCTAGATTTTCTATGTTAATTGTTTTTGGTGTTCGTAGCAAGGGATGGAAGGGTCAAATAATGGGGCTATGGGAATCATGATGCATAACAATGAAAAGTTATAACATTTTCTTTCTCTCTTATTGGTACGTTGCATCTTGAAGATGTGGAAAAATAAACAGGAAAACTTTTTTAGGCTTTAGGCTATTTTATCTATGTGATTATAGACCCTTAAAATTCAAGACTTTGTATAGCACTATCATAATTCTCTTTTGTTTTGTGTTTCCTTTTATTTATTTGAAAAAAAATGAAATTGAGATAGGCTTATTTTGAAAACAATGGCAGATGCTTATCCTTGACAGTAGTTGGAGTGATTGGTATATGCTTGAATAGTATATATGTCAACTATAGAAATAAAAAGAAAAAGGTCAATGGCCTCTTCAAGTCATAGACAATGGAATAAAGAGTTCACAACGTTTATAGTTTCTTTAGGATTTGTTCAGTCAAGGAATGACTACTCTTTGCTCATCAATTAAAATTTGGTAGGTTTTCTTGCTATATTGGTGTATGTTGATGATGTTCTATTAGTGGGTGATAATTTAGAGGAAATCTAACATATCAAAGATCAATTACATGCAACATTGACTACCAAGGACCTTGGGGAAGTTCGTTATTTTTTGGGGATTGAAATTTATAGACCTGAATCTGATTTCTTGTTAAACTAGAGGAAGTTTGCACTAGATATTTTCAAGATATAGATTTCACATCTTACATCTTCATAACACTCAAGGAGACTTACTCTCAGATGCTACATCCTTTTGCAGAATAGTAAGTTAACTACTCTACCTCACCATCACATGTCTAGATTTGTCTTATGTGGAAAAATAGCTTAGCCAATTTATAGGATAATCTTGGAATACTCAACTTCAAGCCTTACATCATGTTCTGAGATATATTAAGGCAACTATCCGAAAAGCATCTTCTTTTCTTCATAGAATTCTTCGCAATTACATGCTTATTCTAATGTCGATTTGATCGCTTCATGAGTGGATAGGAAATCAATTTCAAGCTTTTATGCCTTCCTTGGATCCTCCTTGATTTCTTGGAAGACAAAGAAGCAACCCATTGTATCTACGTCATCCATAGAGGCTAAATATCACTGCATTGCATTAACTAAAAAGGAGCTTTTGTGGAGTTCTTATATTGTGTAAGATCTTCATCTTCTTTATTGTATCATGTTTCCTCATAAATAGATAGTTGTTCTGCTGCTACTAGCTAAAAATCCTTCCTTTCATAGTAGAACCAAGCATCTTGAAGTTAATCTTCATGTCCTCTGAGATCGTGTTAAATTTAGTTTCTTACCAATTCTTCATGTTGATTCAAATAGTCAACTTGTTAATGGGATTAACAAAAGTGCTTCCTAATTCTCAATTTAAATATTCATGCTCAAGTTTGGCCTCTTGGAGAGTCCAACTTAAATATTATAGCTTGGCAAATAGTAGTAGATTTCAACTTTATATTTATTATAGTGTAATTTTCTCTATTGTTTTAGCTTATACTATAAATACAACACTATAAGTCAGTTATAACTACCAATTTAGAATAGCCAATTTACTTTACACTTTGTGCTCTTATGGTCTTTTTTTAGTAGCATATTAAATCATTGAGTATATAATTGCTATCTTTATTCATATCACCAGCAATTTAAATATAAGATTTGAAATGGAGATTATTACTTGATTACCATTCTTTTAAAAAGAAATTACACATGTATGATTCATATAAAAATATTATGGATATACTGCCTCTATATGGCATATTGTATATGCGATATAGCTTTTTTTTCTTCATGTCAAGTTTGGACCTGTATCGTATATCTAATATGCAAGGTACATATAATTATATGTCTATCGCACCTTGGACGTGCGATACACTTGCAAACATTTATTGTACACCTAATGTGTGATACGACTATTTTTCTAACTTTTACATAGTATCGTCTCTATATCTAATCTCCAACATACGATACATGTAGAAAATTTTGTATCTCTTCTCAACATGCGATATAGTGATGGTAATTTGGTAATTTTTTATACAATTTAGATTTGTGTATTATTTTTTTTATAAGAACGGTAGATATGTCTTTAACCCATTGAAATGTATATCACATTTTTTGGGGAAAGGGAAAAAATATATTTAAAATAAAATCTTAAATATTTGAAAATCTTTAGAATAATCTTAGAAATACTACATTTAATATTATGTCTTTGATTTTATATTGCACTGCCTTTTAATAGTGTTGATAAAAGATTTATTAAACTATCAATAGTGTTATAAATATAAGTAATTTTTTTTTCATGTAGACATGTTTTATAAAAATTGTACCATTTATTTAAAACATATTAATACTTGTACGCCACTCACACAAACACAAGTTGTATCACACTCATGAATCTTTTTTTCAAAATTTAGAGGCATTTATGTTTTTTTTTTTTTGTCTCTCTTCTTTCTTTTATTCTCTTCTCTTTCCTCTCTACAACAATTTCACAGTTGATGTCATTTCTTCCTCTCTCTCTCTCACTTTCTCTCCCTTCCTTTGTATCATGTCATAAAACTCTTTCTCTCTCTCATAGTCGTTTTTATTTTTGTTGCTTTCCAAGGAAATTGTGATTCCAAATCTATTGTTTTAGTCTAATATGAAACCTTAGGTTGAAGACGTGATTTTAAATCCAATATTTCTAGGATTTTTTTTTAAAAAATTATGACTTTTAAGAGTTTTTTAAAATATATATATTTTTATTTCCTTTTCCCTATACTTTTAGTGTGATTTAGAATATTAAGAAGCCACCAAATAAAAGTAATTAAATCATTTCCACCTCTATAATCATTTGGTTTATAAATCTTGTAATCAGACATAAGTATGAGAGTAAATCCACCTTAACCCATCAGTTCAAAGTTCATTAATTATACGATGTAGGTTAAACCCATAATCCCATGAGTTAGTGTTGAGTTTTAGAGCTGATGGTCCATAAATCAGCAATATCCATTTTTTTTAGTGATAAAAACCAAAAGAAAAAATTTTCATTTAAAATGAAATAAATTAAAGTTAAAATAAAAATTGGGCCTAAATATTATAGTCTCTAGCCTATTTTATTAAATAATTATTGAGGATATATATTTATTTATACACAAATACATCTACTTTTAAATATAATATATGAGACTAATAAGATGAAAAAAGTCACACAAAGTCAAGAAGCAAACTTTTAACTTTTTGAGGATATTTTCCAACAGAAACTGGTAGTAGGGTTGAAAGAGTTTAGATTTTATATAAAGGGTTTATGATGTGCGTTTGGATGTTTAGTTGGGCTGTAGACTCCTTAAATATTATGTAGAAGATAGTGAGAATAAGGAAATCCTTATATCCCTATGGTTTCATGGTAAATTTGGATCCACTAAGCCCTCAATGGTCAAGTTACATTTGAGGACCCATAGTAATCACACTTATATTTTTTTTCTTTTTCATTTTCTGTTACTTTACTATTTGGTTTTCTTCACTCTTTTATATATATATATATATATATATATCGTAGTACTTATTGTGCAGTGGGTTCTGCAATTGGCCAATCACATGCAACAAACATGTCAGTCTACCAATGGAGAGTCTTGAAATAATGGCATGTGTATGGATGTTGGAAGAAGAAGCGTGGGAGAAGGAGTAGACAAACTTGATCTCTAAAGCACATGAGTGTGATGGAAGATCAAATTAAGTAAACTCAGTTGTTGATTTATTTTTTGTTAAATAGGCATTTTGATCTTTCATAAGGATGTTTCGGCAAGGCTTCCTTATTGCTTTCGATCTAAGCAACATGCAAAATAATCTAAATTGAGGAGATGGGTCTCTTATTTGTAGATGTTGGAACCAATTACTAATAGTTGGAGGTTGATACTAATTATTAGATGGCATCTACATGGATGATTAAGATCAAACGTTATTATTATCCATTGGATATCTACTAAGAATCAAGGATGTAACAGCTAGCATTCATACCTTCTTTTTTTGCATGGGCATAGACTTTGGATGTGAGCTTGGAAGAGTCTAGAGGCTTTTATTTCACACACACACACACACACACATGTGTGTGTATAAGGCTCACTTCTTTTATAAAAGCCCATCTTTAATATAAAAGAGCTTAGGGCATATTTTAGTCCACATAAGCCCTATTGGAATGAAAAAGAAAGAAGCCTAAATCAACTCAAAAAGATATTTTCTTAGCCTACCTTTCGATCATGAGAAAATTAGGTAAGAATGAAAATAAAGAGTATCGATCGGATGTTCCTAATTCTAAACCTATCAAGCTAGATCTCCCTAAGATATCTTGAAATGGGAGGCTCTAGACCTTATTAATAATCTAAGAAACTAACCCATGTCATTGATTAAATTGATACTTCTTGTGCTTGTTGATGAACTAAAGAAAGATGAGATCATCTTCTACATTATTGTGATAGATCCAGTTCCTTAGATTGCTTCACACTATATTTTCATAATGCCAATTTTTTTTTTCTAAGTGTTGAGAATAACTTAAAGGCATAGTAGTAAACAGTACATGTAATGAATAATTTGTGAAATCCTCCCTTTTCATTCATTTATTTATTTTTAACTTACTACATACCTTGAAAGCATTTTTTATATAAGGTCATTCTTTTTTATTAGGGGAAAAAAAAAGAATCATGATGCAAACTTATGTCTTTCCCTAAAATAGTCTACTAGAGAAATATTCCCTTCCATATTTTGATCATAAGCTGTTATAATTTTACTCCTTTCATCCCATCCACATTTCATTACTAAACCAATTCATTCTTAAAAAAAAAAAAAAACACTTCTAATATATCTTAATAAACCAGGCAATACATAAGAATTGACCCATATCCACTCTTGCTTAACTAGAAATATGATTATGCCAATGTTGAAAGTAAAGCTATTCACACTTGATGATTATATTCATCATCTTCTTCTTATCGGTGGTCTCTTTTGCAGCTTAAATAGCAAGCACTTGGATTTTTCGTTTTCATTTTTGTTTGTTATATGCAGTTATTCCATTCTGTTTGCCTAGTAAAGTGGTTTCTATTGATTGAACCACTACTAAAAAAATTATTGAAATATGATGACAAAGACTTCAATATATTGTCATTAAACCAGTTATATCTTTTATGCATATTTCTTACAAGTGAGCTTCTATCATTCCTCTCTCTTTCTCTCTCTCTCTCTCTCTAAATATATATATTTGTTCTTTGCTTCATGAATCTGGTTGATTGATGAATATGGTTTGGAGAGAAAACAATTAATGTAATGCAGCAAAACTAATTGAATTAAGGGGATAATATCAAATTTCATTGATTCACTCACGAATATAAAAAGATAATCTTCTATATACTTGTTGATTCTATGGATACCCAAATGATATAGGCATTGAAATTTTAAAATTTGCAAGGTAATTTGAATTCTAGAAGAAAGAGCAATATATGTTGCTCTGAATAATGATATAGATAAAGCAAAAACTATTTCCTTACCCAAAGGAGTACAATAAATATCAAAACCCAAATTATTTCCTAAATCATAAAATCAATAAAAAGATGAAACAAATGCCACAAGGGACAATAAAAACAAAATTTCCTAATAAAAGTTATGACAATATAAAATCTTTCCTAAAATATATATAAAAAAAAGAAATGTGATTTTGAGTACCAAAACGGTTGAATTTGCATGAAAAGTGATGTACATCATGAGTGGAGCTCTTGTATTTTGATCGTTAGCCTGTTTTTCATTAAACTAAGGTTCGAAAATCAAAAAATTCAAAATCATCAAAATTTATGAAACTTCTATTGCTGTTTTCTTTCCCATTTCTCCATAAACTTTTTTGCTATCTCTTCCACCACATTAGAGTGTGTGTTTAATCCTTCTTTTTTTGATAATTTCTTTTTACGATGATGATTGGTGATTGTGACTAGCCTTCTTTAATAGCATATGATAACCAAATATTGACAATAAGCAAGAATTGTCAAGCATTAATTGTATTCATACACAGTATTGATGCATTAATATCTTTCATTCTTTTCACATTCTCTTTATTGTGATTGGTTTCATGTTTCATCCTTTTTGTTAATCTGTTGTCATTAATTTCCTTATGTTCTTCTTCATGTAATTATATCGTTATCCCCAATAGATTCCACATGCATTTGTTACTAGTTCAAAAAAAAAGGGAAAAAAACTTGCATTCTTAAGAGCTCTTATATAGAAATAATCATGGGACTATGCTTTATATCTTTATTGTCTTTAAACATAAACTATTTAGATATCCCATTTTTGCCCCCATTTAGTTTAAGAGTTGGATTTGAGCCTACTAAAGTTGAAGATTGGTTTTTCCTAACCTAAAAGAATGATTAAAAATCTAAATTGCACATGTGATTGACAAATTAAGAGAATTATGTTACAAATAGTCCAAATATATCAAATTAGCAATTTTCTAACATGGTATGAATTATCCAATTTTACAATTCTGTAAGATAGACAATTTCAAATAAGAGGGGATCCAAATGGAACCTCAATTGAATTCAAATCATCTATTTTACAAACATTTTAAGTTTTAGCATAAACTGAACTTTGAAAATTGTTTCTGGGGCCTAGACTAGTTAGCTTAACTTTCTATTCATAAAATAACATATAATTTTAGAAGATTACAATTTGAAACTGAATCTTAATATGATTTAAAACGGTTATTCTATGAATCATATTGTAAATTTAAAAAATTATCCTTTAAAATATGCAATTTAGTTACATCATTATTTCTAATTTAGGTTAGGTTCGGACCAATTTAGACCTCAATTGGGACTTGGGCCTGAATTGGCCCAAACGTTTAGTGGATAAAGCAGATTTAAATCCCTAGAGGAACAAATAAAAAAAGGCCACTTCAGTTAGACATCGTCACGGTTCGGTTCGGGTCTGGAACCGGACCTGAACTGCCGGTTCCTGGTTCCAAAAGTGGTAGAACCGGAACCGGACCCGTGGGAGCCGGTCCGGTTCCTGGTTCTCACGATTCGATTCCGGTTCTAGAGGAACCGGGAACCATGAAAAAAAAGTAAAAAAATCAATTAAATAATTTACTTAATTTAATTAAGAAAAAATGCAAAATAAATTTTTAACTTGAAATAACATTGAGCCTAACAATAATTGTTCATAGCATTAGTTAAAAGAAATTCTATAATTATATTTATTTATATACAATCACTTGCACTTTTTTAGTTGTTATATTAGCAATGTGACACTATAAAATATTTAAAGATATAAATAATTCTCAATAACAAAAAACGAATCATACTTTGTTAAGAAAAAAGTCTACTTTGATTAGAAGTCTATATAAATTTAATATATATGATTTCAAATGTATTTATTACTTGTGTTGTTAATAATAACACATTAAATATTGTGAATAGGAAATAAATTTTTTATTATTTATGCAAAAATATTTTTAAATATTTATTTTATAATTACATTTTTTTATAATTTTTTTCTTACTTTTTTTTTTAATTTTTATGGTGTAGAACCGCCGGTGAAGGATCAGGTCGGTTCCTGGTTCGAAACCGACCAGTGATGATGTCTAACTTTAGTGGCCGAAGTATGCGATTTGCATGCAAATGTACAAGTAGGTGTGTGCACCTATTACACTTTTTAAGCCAACACGTGGCTTTCATGCGCCATGGAGGTGTGTGCCACGAGCTTAGCACGTGCCCTGTCATCTTCTTCCTCCGACTGGTTTCAGCTTGATATGGGGGATATCTTCTAGCCAATATGCTTACCCTTTAGACAGAATTCTGTTTTAATCTTTAAAAAGGTAATCATATGGATGAATCACAGATGTATCATATAATTAATTTGACATCAAATTTGTATCAAGCAATAAAACAATAATGGCCAAGATTGGCTGTAAAGTTGGAAAAAAGATCATTTAAACGCATAATGATGCATAACTGAGCTACGAACGACCAAAATAATTGCTATACTTCCCATTTGAAAAAGATTTCACCGTGTTTTTGGATTAAATCATGCTCGAGTGAATCAATTAAATTGATTTCCACCAAAAAATGCCCATATACGAAAGATTCAATCTTTAAGTTAACTGGGGCTTTCCCGATCTGATTCGCGACTTGGAAATTACAACGGCGCTTTTGGCTTATTGAAATGGAATTAGTATCCTAACTTTGTTATTGTGAAATATCTATTTTTTATTTGATTTACAAAATATTTTATAGAAAGAATGTCTTCTCCTTCTCTCTATTAGGATTTTTATTCTTGCTTTTTACTGGATAAATAACTATTCTAAATTAAAAGTATCTAATGCTAAAATAAGAAATTGGAATTCCAATCACATCCTATTTTAGTGAACCAAACATATCATGATTAGGGGATTAGAGGCTCATTACAGGGACACAACAACCAGAAAGCACTGAAAATTCACTATTATTTACAATATTAAGTTACATTTTTTAAGTTAGGGTTTCGAATTTCTTTCATCGAAATCTCTCTTTTGCAGTAATTTTAGGTAAAATCACCACTTGAGAAGCTTTCTGGAACTATGGACTTTAATTCGGTGGGTTGTCGCCAACCAAAATCGCCACCGAAGCCTCCACTAATGGATTCGGACCCACCACCCATGGCTGCTTTTGGACAAAACAGAGACACCGCCGGGGTGTGTAGGGCCCTTAATTAGACTAAGCCAACCTAACCCTGCTGTCAGCCACTGCCGGGTCGTAATTCCCATCTTCACGACCCTCTGTTTATCAATCCGACCAGACGATACCAGTTGAGTCTGGCTCCGATCCGCATCATTCACTGCTCATGGAAATTCATTCCATTCAAATAGGTTCAACGTTCATTTTTTTTTTTTATAATTTTATTATTTATTAATTTTGTTGGTTGCATTTTAATTCAAAAAGGAAAAATATATATATATATAATCGTGCTAATACATTATATATAATGTAAAGTTAAAGAGATTAATTATAAAATTTGTTTTATCACTTGGAAAATTTTATTTTCTAAAAAAAATTATAATAGATATCAAACGAATAGATTTTAGGACTCTTGCTATGTCAAAATTTCATATTTGCCAACACAATAATATGTAATAAACTTAAAGTGATAAGAATTAAAAATTATAAAAAAAAAGATCAACACACTAAAGTTTTTCCAAAAGAAATATGCAATATCCGATCTCGAATAGCAGGTATATAGATACCTATAGGATGTGAAAAACGATTTTATGTTTCCTTATTTTTGCAAATATCAATTTGATTCTTTTTTTTTTTTTTACTTGTAAGTATTACAATATAGTTAATGCAAATAACAATTTGTCTTACTTTGTAAATTTCAACAATAATTTATAAATAATATCTTTGTAAATATTTCAAACATTAACAAATTTTAGGACATTAAATAAATGAACCATAATTAAAGAATTCAGGGTTGGTAACCATTTGGTTTTAATAGGGTAGTCATGTATCCATAAAAATTCTAATTATTCAAGATTGGTTTTGAATTAATTTTTTTGCAAGCTAGTAGTTAAGTTAGGATCAATCAACCCACTGATCCTAACCAGGAATGCAACTAGGTCGGTCATTAACGATTTTCAACCCATCCAACCCAATAAAAACGCTATAGGGTTAATAGTACAGGGTTTGGACATACGTAAAAAACCCTGTACGGTATTAGGATCGGGTTCGGATACCATTAAAACTTGATGGATACTGACCCGTATCATCCAATCCGTTAGTCATAGTAAAAAAAATAAATATAACATAAATACATTTAATAAATGTAAACATAATAATAAGCTAAATTTAAAAACAGGTTGATAGAGAGAAAGTGAATTGCTATATTATTAAACTATTATTTTATTGGCTTAAGTTTGCTAAATCTATTGAAAAAAGCAGGGTGGGTTCAGTTTGATAATCGAGCAAGTAATCAAGTTGATAGTTGGGCGATAACCGAGAGTGTAGTGAGTTTTAGAGTAAACCTTATAAGACGGGTTTGGATATAGAAGGAAAACCCTGAATGGTTATAGGGTCAAGTTTGGTATGTCTTATAGTATAGCGGTTTCGAGTTTGGGTTTATATGACCCGCCCGATACGTACCTGATTGCATCCTAATCCAAACTTAATTTTTCCAACCTCGGTTGGTGGTGACTCCTAAAATTTTTACAAAATTTAAATTTCTTTTAATTTCTAATTAAGAGTTTGTATCAAATGGGTAGAATTTGATACAAATCGAATCAAAAGAAATTAAACTAAAATTGTGAAAAATCTAGACTCGATAAACTCCAACTATTATTAAATGATAAGAGCTTCTTTCCATTGTCCCATGGCTCTTTGACCTAAAGCTTTTCTTAGGATGAGTTAACCTTATGATAGCCTTAACCTTAGATAGTGTAATGGTGTGGTTTGAAGTTTTGCTTATGTACACACACATTAATTTTGTTAAAGCCAAACATTTATAGTTGTGCTCATTTGCATTTGACATGAGCTTGTTGATATAGGTTTTCATGACTTGGATTTGAGATGAGTATTTCATGTGATTTATATATCTTTGTTCTTTTGAAAGATGGTGGCTTTATATGTATTTTTGCATATATCCTTCTTATATATATACATTACGTACATATCCATGAAGAGAAGACAATATATGTACATATTTATATATATATATATATATATTTGCATGACACACCATACACATATATATGCATTGCATTCATATTAATATACACACACACTGTTGAATTTTATATCACAAAAATGGCCCTGATGTTGGGTACATTTTCACAATCTTGGAGTACTTTCACTTACATAGGTTTAACGTTTGTCCAAGAACTTCTTTCTATGAACAGAACAAGACATGTGATCTATATAATATACATATTTTTTAGAGATCTTAATAGTTGTAATAGTAATCAATATAACAGAGAAATTTAAGTTCCTGTAGATGCATGATACAACTGCAACATTACATCTATTAGTGTGATTCTCATCAATCATGTTTTTTCTCGATGAATTCCATAAGTTGACTGTGGCCTTATACATAGTATGGATTCTTTTGGCATATCTTTGCTATTATTTGTCTTGAACACATGATAGACATGCATCTTGAAATAGTAAACTTGAAATGGTTGGTTGTACAAGCTTGCTTTACATTAAAAAGATGAACTTAAGCTGTTTTTGAATATAGTTTTTTTGTTATTTTGGCTTGCTATGCACAAACTCTTATATTTCTTGATCCTTTGCATGCAATTTTTATATATAACATATATTTACATATATTTTCCCCTCTATTTTTTTAACAAATAATAATTATTTTTATTTTTAAAACTAATATTTCTTTTTCTTTTCTTTTCTTTGTAGGATAGTCTTTTTTTTTTTTTGCCATCTCTCATTAAAGGACAGGCTCTTAATATTTAGACAAGCCTAAAAGCACTCTTGATTATTGCCCTAAATTTTTCAATCTTTCTAGATTTGACACTGGCCTACGAGCAACCTTGTATCATCTTAGCTTCTCAATCGTTTTAGATTTAACGTTAGCTCATAGATGATCATTAACATTACTCTAGATTCCCAACTCATCTGATATCAAGTATTGGACAGTAAGTTCATTCTTTTAGACCCAAGCTCATTCCATCATCAAGGCAACAATCATGGCTAAGGAGTTTAGAAAAATCATTCTAAAGCAATTGGACTGACCTACAGGAGAGATTTGCTAGCCTACCAAAGAGGGTGGGAACCAAAGATTCCATACCCCTATGATAATTACACTGAAAACATGACTAACATAGATTCTTTTTAGGTTAGCATGAGAATTCAAGGATCATGTGTGCCTACCCTTGTAGGTAGGATACATAGGTTTATTGATTCAAAAGCCCCTTTGGAACATAAGAACCTTGTGAATGCTACTTCTATGTTTTGTTTTAGGAACAAGAGGAAACAACTACCCGCTCCCCTTACTCAAATCAATTTCCCAAGACAGGTTTGAAAGAATGATGTTCATAGGTATTATAAATTGCCAAGAACCAAGAATATGTTTCATCATTAAAGTAAGTGAAAATTCATTGTGGCATTATCATATCAATGAAGTTTAGTTTCAAGATGATAGAAGATGCAACTAAGTGGCATGCTATAATATTAAGGTGGAGTACTCAAACCTTTATCTTCATAACATCATGGGATCAATTCAATGTCACAATTATATTAAAACTCCATACTTTTGAGAGAAATGATGTTACAAGCTTACAACTACTCTAGATATGCTTGAAGATCTGAAAGTGTGTGATGCCTTGTTGGATGATCATAGTACAATCAAAGTCGAATCAAAGAGATGCACATTGTTGTCATGGATTAAATATTTGTACAAAGGGAAATGTAAAAAAGGTCACATCATCTAAAATCTTAGTCATTAAAGCAAGTGAGTAAATCCTATTTCTAAGTCTCTATCTTTTTCTTTTTTAATAACATGTTTATTTGACTTATAATGTCAACTTAAGTGTTGTTTCTTTAAGGTTCAAACTTATGGTGTTTATTACCTTGTGGCTATCCATTTTCAATTTTCCCAAGGGCATCGAGAAGAGAGTCATTCTATGACTATTTCTGTTGGCAGTACACTTAGTTGAAGGAAAGTACTTTGTTATTATGCTTCTTTATTTAATATCATTTTATCGTTATCTAGGCTTATATCATCACGCTGCAATTCATCCATAGGTCATTACATGGCCTCATGTTATGTAGATATTTTCTTTCTCCAAATATACTTCCGCAAAAGGTTAAGGAGACATTTTATTGCTCTTGTCATTCAAGAGAACTCTAATATAAATCATCTACAAGCTTAAGTCTGGGTTGGTGCTAGAAGATAGTTTGATCACTCCCTACTTAAACTTTTAGACGACTCTAACAAATTCATGTCTCATTCATATGTGGAGAAATTACAGAATACCAAATGTAGCATATATTATCTTATTAAAGCACGAGATCCTCTCTTATTAGGGGACTAATGGAATTTGCTATTTTCCAGTGCCAACTTCATTCAATGGTGTGCTCTAGGGATTCTACATCAATTCCAGATGTTAAAGGTCTAAAAAAAAGTTTCTTAGAATTAGGAGTTGTAGTTTTTATCTACATACGGTGACATGCCAATTTGGATATAGCTACGAAGTTCAAAAAGAGCTTATTCCTAAGCATAAGGAAACTATCTCCCTTGATTGGTCATCATACTTGAAGAATTGTATGAAAGAATTTAAAAGTTTACAATTGTCTTAGATGTAGAGCCACTATTTGAGGCAACTATTTATTGCAATGAATTGTACCTTTCGATGCCTAATCCAAATAAACAAAAAAAGAAACAAAACATTGATAATAGTGAATAACAAGATGAAGCGGTAGACACCTCTAAGCAATTAGAACAATAGGGAACATCATCAAAACATCCTTATCTCTTTCCTTCCAATAAGGATAAAAGTACTTTAAAGTGCATGTGCCTTCGAGATGTACTAGTTATTTCTTTGAACACTTATCTTCTATTATAAAAGATTCTTTATTTAATTTCATTTTTAAGAGGAATTTATTCAATTAAGGTCTCACCTTTGAAGGAGGGTAATCTACATAAAAGAATTCTTCTCCACATGAAGAAGAAAATTATAATGAAAGTCACTTGATTATGAGAGAAACCCCAAGAATTAAGGCTACTTAGGCAACAATGAGGATGCATATTATATATCTGATGACATTGATACTGATGTGGCTGAAGATATGGACTCTGACATAGTACTTGTTATGGAGAAACATGCATATATAGATGTTGCTATGGGGTTTATGCACCTCAAATAGATGTGAAAACGAAGACTCATATCAATACTATGCTTTGTTTGGGTACATACGATGAGGTCGTTCCTTTTTTAATAAATAGATTCTTCTTATATTTTGTCAATTATCACTCCACAACCTAACCTCGTCTCTCAATTGCTAATGCGTCTCCTATAGACAGGCTAGCTAATCTCATTATTAATATGGGTGTAGAAAAAAGGATAGGCTTTCATAATATTCATGTATGTCCTCATGTAGTGTTGTTGATAGTGTCTTTATGCATCATATGGGGAATTATAGGTGAAATCATAGTTAGCCTACAATTTATTAGGTAGTTTTGTTTAAGCATGTTAGATGAGGCAATTCTATTGATTAATTGCTTGTGGGGTTGTTTGACAAAGAAAGAATTGAGGTCTATCATATATGCTTATGGTGACATACCATTATTGGATGTTTGTGTGTAAAGCTTGGAGTTGGCGGATACAATTGCCACAAGATAATCCCTTGTCACCAAATAGGTAAAGTATTTCAAATGACAAGGAGGAAGCCTTGAACGCTAAATTGAGTAAGATTCTTCGAGACATAGACATTAGTCTGAATGAAGAGTATTACTTGCTACATTAAAGTAAATGGGATTCTTATGATCAATGGTATGTGTAGACAATGTTTCTTTTCTCCCTTACTTTCTTCTTACATGTTTATCTTTTAGTTGTTATTAATATCTTTAGCCTGTAACATCTTTACGAATGGGTATCACTTGAACTTGTTTATATCTTTGCATTTTAGCCTTTACAATTAACATTTCATATAATTAGTCATGACACTGTGATATCACTTTGACCCATGATAATCTGAAGTTAGCTCTATTTCCATGAGTGAATTGGTATATGCGTGGTATCATCTTTTCTTGTTTTTCCATTGTATACTCAGGAACAATGCTTTTAGAGAAATAGCGAATATTATAAAAGGACTCACTTTCATTCTTTGCAAAAGGGATCGCTTTGATCTATAAGCCTATGAAAAATGGTGTTGCAACTACTAAGCCTATTTTGGACTCACTTCGACTCATTACAGTTGGAATTGCATCAATCTCATGAGCAAAATTTGTAGGACTACTCACCTACCGAATTCTTACGAGTAAATACTCATACTAAACAAATATAGCTACCATAACATAATCACTTTAATCATTCATGGAAGAGGTCACTTTAACCTTAAATTCTAAAGAAATGCATTACAACTGCCAAACTTGCTATTGGTTGCTTCGATCCATCATAATTGAGATTACTTCAATATCATGTTTAATAGGTACAAAAGGGTATGATACCTATCATGTGCTTAGAATTGAGGCTTCTACTAAACTACAATGACTCAGTGATAAGATTGCTTTGATCTTTTAATACCAAGGTCACTTCAATTTTGGACTATGCATTAAGGCATTACGGCTATTTAGCTTACTATGGAATTGCTTTGATCCATCATAGCTAAGATCACTTTGACCCCATTAGAGAAATAATATCGTAGGAAAATAAAAGAAGAATAGAGGATATGAAAAATAAATAAGATGAATCAAAGATAGTAAACTTGATCATTTCATTAAGAGCTCACTACATCAATTAGTGTAAACGAAATTTCTTAATATACTAAAAGTCAATGGGAGTAGTAATTGCATTTGTTCTTGGATTTCACAATTTGCAATATCTGTTGTTATGAACTTTGTCTACTATACATATAACGTCCCATTTTAGAGTGAACTTTGCAATCCTTTTCCTTATGAGGTTTGTTTCCTGAAGGACAACATCACCTTGAAGACAATTGGTTAGATTGTGTTTAGTAATGTCACATCTCATCTTTGATGCCTCTAAGTCTAACGTGTAAGGTGTCAAGCATTAACTTAGCATTAAGAACCAATCATCTAGATGGTATAATAGCTTCAACTAGTATTATGCCCATTGCTCTATATACCAAAGCGAAAGATGTTGCTTGCATATGCGTTTCTTAGATATATGAAAGGCCAATAATGCTAAAGGTATCTTTTTGTGAAATCCCTTCTTACTATCATGTACTATTTTTCTAAGGACTTTAATTAACATTTTATTATTGTTTCTGCTTATCCATTTCCTTTTAGATCATATGTTAGGGACATGATGTGATTGATGCCATAAGATTCCAATAGCCATCAAACATGTACATTAATAAATAGAGTTCCATTATTTATCAATATAATTTTTTCTTCTATAAATGTAGCTACTACTGATCCAGTTGCCTTTTTCAAAGGGATAGCCTCTATTCACTTTATGAAACACTCAATGCCTACTAAGATCCATATACATTCTTTAGATAGTAGATGGATTGGCCCAATTAAATCAAATGTTTAAGTGTGAAATGGTGAAAAAGCTGTTAAACTACGAAGCTTGATTACTAGAGCATGAATCACATTTCCATGAAGCTGGCACGATACACACTTTTTTGCATAGCTGATGGCATCAACCTCTATAGTCTGAAATAGTGTCCTATATCAAGGAGAAGACATTAAAGCTTCCTTATGCCTAGGTGTTCACCAGGTTCTCTAGGATAGAGTTCATCAAAATGACTTTAATCTGAAGTAGCGCTACACATTAAAAAGGTTGTTTATGAAAAGAGACTCAGTATAGTTGATCACCTTGTAAGATGTATTTCACTTTCTACTTAACCATCCTCGTAAAACGGCTATTAGCAGGGAGGAAAATGTTCTTCAATAAATTGATATATGGGTATCGCTAGTCTCCTGTACTTTCAATGAACCTACACTCTATCTCATTAAGGATTACAAAACAATTTAGGTAGTTGATTTGTAGCTGAAACACAAATTTTGTCATTGAAGGCTAATAATATCTTGCACATTTGATTTAGTGATGCAAGGGCAGTCTTTGCTTACCACACCAACTAATGAAACTCTTGAAATTTCTATTGAGCTTAACTGATAGATATGTAATGAGACAAAATTCCTTTAGAGCCTTTATAGTACAAAGTCCTATGAATGGAGACAATGTGCTTGAGCATTGTCATGGAAGTCATTTTAAGATTTGCTAACAGCACCTTAATAGAAGTACGTTAGTTATCTTATGACTCATTATCTTCTTCAATTAGCTGCAAAGCAATGCAATGAATGGTCCTTATAGTGATTTAGGCACTCATCTTACATTAATACCTCGTATTGGAATTTTGCATGCTATTATTGCTAATGCCATAGTATATCTATTAATAGAGCATTTGGCTTGCTCAAATCTTACAAAGTGGAACTTGGCAACTAGAGACTATATTGCAGTTCTATATAGGGTCAGCACAAGTTCTTTTAGGCTAACCTTCCCATTATCTTGCTTGATGATAGGGTTTGAGTTACCTTTAATACATGTAGGAGTCAAAGCTTGTTGAGACAAAAATACTCCAAGTAATTGAGTCTCATAGTTGGACTCATTATTCATGCAACTAAAGTCACGTTTGAAGGCCAAGGGGATCTTTTGGCCATTTAGGGATGTCAGCACAACCTAATCCCCATTTGGTATTTTCAAATGATCTATCAAATTGCACTAACCATTCTCTAGTTACTTTTACCCTAAGCAAGTCTCCATGTGATATGCCAAGAATGCTCTGATGTACCTGGGAAGACAATTAATGGTTCTTCTATTGAATAACTTGATATCAATAAATATAATACACCTAGAAAGATTATCACTATCTTATCAAAATAATTTTAATAATTAATTAATAAAGATCTTAATCTCAAGATGAAATTAGGGCTAAATTGATAGATTAAGAATTATGTTGGATATTGCTCACCAAGAAAAGAAGATCTCAAAGACATTCGTGATTAATTGATATAACACATAAAGATTCACTCGTGTTTGCACTCTCCATAATCTTATAATTGATAAAAGTAAGTAACTCACTACAATCAAGAAGTTTGATTGATAAGAGCAAAGAAAGTGGAGCACCACAAAAGGTAGTTCCAGTAGAATTCAAGAGATAAAATTCATGTTATCTTTTACTTGTCAAGGACTATTTATAGTAGTCCAATGAAGTAATATAATACCAATAAAATGACTAAGATACCCTTAATAATAATCCTAATAAAAAATAAATTAAAATATGAAAATTTTGTATTGTTGTGTTTTAACATAACTTCCTAACATAAGTTGTGTAGGTTACTCATGTACGAAGAAACACGCAATCTGTTCTACACCATTTCAATCACACAATGTGTAGGTTGCTTATGTTGAACTTTAGAAAGGTAAAAAATTAGAAAGTTCTACATGAATTTAAATACAAGATGTGTAGGTTGCTTATGTTGAACTTTAGAAAAAGGTCAGAAAATTCTACATGACTTCAAACACAAGTCATGTACTCTGGTTCCTTGGCACCTTCACCTCTGATCTTAGCACTACTTTCAACACAAGTTATGCTACCACTCATGTGGAATTCACCATCTTCTCTAAATTGATTCCCATCATATTGATTCTTATCTTCTCCCTAAGGTTGTTGACGATTTGCCCTCAAATCAACAAGGTAGAGTCTCTCAGCTGCTTAGGCTTTAAATTGATTCCCATCATCATGAAAATCATAGAGGATGAACTTTATTACTTTAATTTTATCAACTCCAAGTAACTAAGCTAACATATTGGTTAATGCTTACAACTTTATTACCTTTAGAGACAAAACTACGATGGCAAATTCTTCAAGAAGCAACATCCATTTAGCAAACCTTCAGAATAAACCCAGTTGTGACATTAGGTACTAATAGGGTCATTATTGACAATAATGACTTTATGTGCTAGGACGTAATGTTGCAATTTCTAAGTAGTACAAATCAATGCAAATGATTTTTGGGTACTTAATTCCACTACCTTAAAGAGTTCATATAATATATTGCATACTCAACACCACTTACTTTTTTCACTAAGAAGGTCCCATCAGTTGATGTCAAATATAAAATCATTAGCACTCTTTTGGTTAACATTGCATAATTTGCGAGGAACTCCATATTTCTTTAATTCTCTGAAATGCCTCTTCTTGTGCTAGACTTTATTCAAATTTTGTTCCTTTCTTTATCATCTTATGTGGTGGAAAGGAGATTTCGATGAGTACCCATATAAATTGTCGAATACAAGATATTGTTCCCATAAATTCCTTTAGCTTTCACTGGTTCTTAGGTAATGCCATGGATTAAATGACTTCTACTTTGGATGGGTCAATGTTTACCCTTTTTGATGCATAACAATTCAAGGAATTTCCTTAATGATAATCTAAAGATGCAATTCAAAGGATTCACTTCAACTTGTAGGTTTGACACCTTTTAGGCACTTTCTTTAAGTGGTCAAGATAGTTAGGTGTTCATTGTGATTTGATGATGATTTCATCTACATAATCTTCCATATGATCATGCATCATATCATGGAAGATCACAGTCATCTCCCTTTGATAAGTGCTTCTTGCATTCTTCAAATCAAATGGCATCACAGTCCAATAGAAATTTCTAAAAGGCATCCAAAACGTTATATGTAGCATTTCTTAACACCATTTTGATGCAATTATATCCACTAAATCCATCCACAAAAGAGAAAAATTCAAGTTTAATCGTCATATTAATGAAAATATTGATGTGTGGGAGTAAAGGAGTGAAAATTCATCTTTAAGTCAAGCCATGTTCAAGTTGCAAAAATTCGCACAGACATGTATTTAGCCATTCTTCTTCTTTATGAGTATAATGTTAACTAATCAAGTTAAGTGTTTGATTGGTTTGATAAAACTAATTTACAAAAGCTTATCCATCTAAGATTTAATCCATACCTTGATTTCTAAATGAAAAACACGTTAGTATTGCTTTATGGGCTCAACTCTTAGTGCTATACTCAAACGACGCAATACTAAGCTAATACCAAGGTTTAGAACCTCTTCATATGTCCATGCAAGCAAGTATTTAAATTCCTTGATTAAATCCATTAAGAGATCCTTTATTTTTTATTTTAACTAAGCCCGTACTGATAAAGATGGGCCTACATGTCTCTCTTGGAGCTATTAAATTTAGCTCCTTAATCTCTGCAACTTGTGGTTTAACTTAGTCTTGTAGTTATAGGGAACATGTTGGTTTTTTTTTTTTTTTAATGGACTAGAAGAGGATGAAAATGCCTCCATAGGCCCCATGGACCATCATAAATCGTATATTGTACTACTAATAAACGGGCCCCTAGCACATACATAAAAGAACTCAACTTCAGTGAAGTCAAACATTCCATGCTTAAAAGGGATTCCTAGTAATGGGTATAAAAGCATCGTTTCTCTTCCAATGCTCCTTCATACACCGATGCAGTATTGACGGGGTAAGATTATAATTGTTAAGCCACTTTCTTCCAACTAATAAATGGTAGGAAATAGGAACATTAACATGTGGAATTCAATTGACTATAAATGTTGACTTTAAAATTAGCATTAATAAATCCTATTATCTTAGTAGGAGCATCATTGAAGTTGTAAGTGTTAATTGCTTATCTTATTAACTTCCTCATATCAATCCCTAAAACTTTAAAAGTTAACAGAGGCATGACATTAAGTGAAGATCCATTATTATAAAGATTCTTCTGATGGATTAGCTATTGAGCTTACTTTTTACAAACAATAGATAGATTTTGACATATTCCCTTTTGCCTTACATATCTTAGATATCTAAGGAGCATTCCCTAAAACCATCAATGCAATCCATGATGACTTCCTATGAGTGTTATTTGATATACCCCATATCCGTTAAATTTATACGTTCTTGAGTTTCAAGGAATTTCTTAAGACATATTTTGCAAATAGTCCCTTATGAATCAATAAATCATGGGAGTGGATTGACATACCATATGCATGCTTTCATCAGTAATGATTTAAGGATCTCTTTAGTTTAAGATTGTCATCAAATTCATAAACTTCAAGTGTCTCAATGAACTTAAAAGATGCTCCTTGGTACTACTCTACTTCATATTATACTTGAAAGACATTGAACTGGTGTAGTGATTTAGATTTGGCTTTTCCATGATTCTCTTGGGATATGGGAGCATCAAGTTAGTGATACTAATAGACGAGACCATCTATAACCACCTCAAGTACTTCTCTCGGTCTTCCTTCATCATGTAGGATGTGGAAGCAGGTGAAAGGTTGATTCCTACTTAGAGTACAAGATTAGTGTTGTGAGGTGCAAGTAAGCTAGCCATGATAGGCTGTACATTGCATTTGGAAAGGAAGACCCTCTAAGGTAAGTCCTTGCCTCTTCTCCTGTAGCAGGTTCTGGATCCTTTGAAGCTAGGGGCAATAGTGGCTAAAGGCCCTCTTCATAATGTCTTCCTTAATCTTTTGTAGGAATGAGATTAGCTTACTCATATCAAGCATCATATGAGGCATTGTGCTAAGTACCTCTAATACAGGTACAATAAGCGTAATTCTAGCTACTTGCAACTACGGTTAAGATAATGGTTTCCATACTTAGTATGAAATGTATAAAAGCATCAAAAAACCAATTTGCAACTTAGGTGTTCCCTACATGGTGTGAAACATGAACATATTATAATCTGCAAGTCTTTGCATGACCATAGATGTAGTGTTCTCATCTGCCACATGGACCTGCTCAATTACATCAAGCTGCTTCTTTTAATCTAGGGGTTTGACTCTTATGTAGCCTTCTTGCATGCAAGTAGTGTGCTTATCACAACTCTCGTCTGGTCACCACAAAATGTGTGGTAGGTTTACCTTGGCTAGTTCATCACATGCAACTAGTATGTCAGTCGACCTAAGGAGAGCTTTGAGATGATGACATATATACGGATATCTTAAGAAGAGGCTTGTGAGGAGGAACAAGTAGACTCAGCCCCTTAAGCATATGAGTATGATAGAAAGTCAAATTAAGTAGACTCTATCAATCTTAATTCATTCTTCGTAAATTATACATTTTGATTTTTCACAAGGATGTTTTAGTAAGTCTTTTATGCTGTTATTGATCTTAGTAATATGTAAATGATCCAAAATGGGGAGATGAGCCCCTTATTCATAGATGTTGGAAGCTAATATGACCATTAGAAAATATCCGAATAGATGGTTAAGATTAAAGTTGTTAGTAGCTGTAGATTGCTCCCAAGAATGTAATGGCCAATATTCATCCTTTCTTTTCTTACATGGACATAGGCTTTAGATGTAGGACTTGAAGAGTTTAGAAGCTTTTATTATATAAAAAAAAGCTCAGTTCTTTCAAAAAGTAGGCTGTTTTCTATGTAAGAGCTCAGATCTTTTTTAGTCCACATAAGTTTTAGTGGAGTTGAACAAAGCCTAAATTAGTCTCAAAAGTATTTTCTAAGTTATCTTTTCATGCACAAGATTACCAAGTAAGGTTGAGAATGGATAAAACCAATTTGACAATCCTTAATCTGAGCCCATTAGGCTAGATCTTCTCAAGACATCCTTTAACAAATTCGATTTCTTGGACCTATTCATTGACTTAAAAGATTGATCCAGGACATTAAATTGGGCTAAGAGCTTACTAACCAAAATAACTCTCTACATTTATAAATATTTGGACAATATAAATTAGCCATTAAGGGTTGGATACTGAATTATTAATTTCATAGAGAAAATGCGGAGGTTGGGAGCCACTTTAGAATTTTACTAATATTATTAGAGAATATAAAAAACAAGCAATTGTTCCATTGATAATTAAAATTGATAATTGAGTACAACTCCCTCTGTGGGAAAAAAAAGTAATGTTGGTATAGGAAATAGATAAGGTAATACTTTTCTTTTTATATATTTTGAAATAATAATATCAAATTATTTAGGCTCTTGTTATAATCGAGACCTGATTTGGTTGTGCTTGAACTTAATGTAGGGTTCAAACCACTAGAATAATCTTTCGAGCTAGATGCTCGATACGCTTCCTATTCCTTGCTCTCTATTTTATATTAATTTAACATGGGTAGTACTTTGTGAATACTATTATGAGATTAGTTTGGTGGTCATCTAATTGTTCTAAACTTACTCAACCGCAACCATTAGTGTCGAGGCTACCAAAACTTATTAAGCCATTTGAGAAAGGATTAAAATGTCTTCCTATGTCGCCCCTACCAATCCAAGGGGTCAAAATTACATACACGTATACTGTCATCAAACTAAAAAACAATAGTTAAAACATTTTCAAGTTTCGTGGAGCATGTAAATCCTCTCTACCCCTGATGCATTTTCAATAATTGCATTATTAGCAATTGAGGATCCATTAAAGGAGCATGTTTATGTGGCAATAGAAGGTGATTGGTTGGTTAGGAATATAGCAACATAGATAAAGTCAAGTTTGGAAATTAAAATTTTTAAACATACTTCTAATATCATATCATCTCTTGCATTAAATATGGTTGCAAGTGTGTTTAAAACTTCATTGTCCTTGTTGCTCTTCAAACTATTACTCTTGAAAATGCTCTTCTTGTGCAACTTTAGGTGGATGACATTTGAGTTTCCTTGGATTGTGCTTGGACTTAGGTAGATAGAACTTGGATATAGGAGGAATAAACTTAAACTTAAATGTAAAGATACTCCATTACATGTGTCAACCTTTCTTTCCTAAAATATGCAAAATTATACTATTCATCCATATCCTAGGTGCATTAAGATTCATTGCCAGTTTTTTTCCGATTACCTTTATATGAACAACTTTTTCGACTAGAGGTAGATGAACCACCAAAAAACTATGCCATTGTATACATAAATTATAAGGTACTCAAAAATTATAAAATCTAGGAGGAAAAAAGAAAAAGCATGTCTCAAAAGCATTTGTGACCGGTAGAGATGTTGCCAAATATAAAAATCACTAGTAGTGATAAACAAGTATTTAATCTGTTGAGCTACTTCAGTGTTTCTATCCAATTTCCTCCTTCAAATGAGGAGTGATTGGGAAATATATAATGCTTGACCATCAATTTATCCACTGTATCATGTTAACGATCGATGGCTAGGATGAGTCACTTTTTAGTACATGAGTCATAATGAAAAATGTTAGTCCACTATATCAAATCTCCTTTAATCATCTCTATTAGATTTGGAATCTGCAAACCATGTCACTTAGCCCAAAAAACCAATCCCAAATAAATGACAATAATACTTATATAATTTAGTCCCATTTGGAACAACAAAATATACTAAAATCAAATAGGGAGCAGAATAGATAACAAAATAGAGAGTTTATTAGCTTTGGTGAATACATTCATTCTTCTTCTTTTTAAAGTGAAGGATAAGAGATGTTATTATTCCAACATTGATGCTTTCATTTCCCTTTTCGGCTCTTTTTTTTTTTTTTTATAAAACATTTGTAACATTGTTGCAACTTGTAGCCTTAAATTTGAATCGAAGAGCTCGTATAAGGCTGTACGTGCAACCTTCTTTTTTCCCTTTTTTTTTTTTTATATTATTATACCAAACTCTTAAGGAGCTACCGAATATACTAGTCTTCATGTGTGATTGTTGCTGCTACTGCCCAAACCTAACCTATAAACCCATCAGTCCTCATTTGAATCTAGATTCATCTCATAAGCTATGTCTAGGTCCTGGATCCAGCAAGATGAGCCCATATATAAGGGTATTTAAACGACTCGATGGACAGAATTATACATACCTATGTATAATTTTAAGTACAGCGGTTATGCCCATGAGATGTTATTACATAGTCATTCATGTTGTTAATGTTATCAAATTGATATATCTTTTTTAATTTTATGAACGCACAGACTAATAATAAGGTAAAGATATTTATGTAGTTTAAATGATTGATGTAGGATTTGTACATAGCCTAATTTACATAATTTTCTATACTAATAAATATAAGGGTAAATATCACAAATGGAACATGAAATATGGTATATGAAATTTGACAAGACAAGTAATTATGTACCTAAATTTTAAAATTTATCAATTTCGTACTTGAACTTTAAAACTGATCAATTTAGTATTTGGAATTACTTTTGGTATATGCTAACTAATATCAAAGAAATACTATTGGTATGCGCGAAAAGTTTTTTTATGTATTAAATTAATCAATTACAAAATTCAAATATTAAATTGATCAATTTTAAAGTTCAAGTACCTAATTGCATATTTTATCAAAGTTTAGGTATTATTCGCACCATTAGTGCTAAAGATAAATAATGTTGCATGAATTATGAAATCATATGGATGGATTTAGGGAAGTTAGAAGGGACTTCGATCCCCATCTAAATTGTCAAGAATTTTGTATGGGATTTCATTGATGAATACCACGACAAACTTGTTAAGTTTGTATTATAAAATACATATACTTTTAAATTTATTATTATACATTCTGCATATAAATTAAAGCCATTTTTTAGGTGCACTAAATAAGGTTGCGAAAGTCATTGAACAATTAAATCTTAAAGTAAATATCGACATGCTAATTTATGATATGATCTCACATTTCCCTAGAATTGGCGCAGTCTGCGGGGATCAGCTCTCTAAATGGTGTTTTGCTTTGAGTCGCAATTTAAAAGAGTTTATATATATATATATATATATATATATATTATATATGAGTTTGAACTTTTTGATACAATCTTATGAAAGAAATGGCTTTGGAGGTTGTGCTGCATTGAATAAGATAATTGTTGAACACTCAAAATTAGGTTAAACTTAGTCCATCAGTTCAATGAATACTCCCTAACTAATAAATTTCTATATGGATCTTATTAACCTAAGAGCCTATGGTTGTCCCAACTACCTACTAACATAACAATATTTTGAAAAGGTAAATTGATGGAATTTAAGAGAATGTAAAAAGAGATATATGAAAAGCATCCACATTAATATAATCAATCTATCAAACAACTACCGGCATTGACAATTGATGCAAGAAAATACCCAAGAGAATGTAGGGTGAAGTGGATTCACAATCTTAAAAGCTCTACTCCAAGATGAATTTTATAAGCTATATAAATTACCAATGATCACGGGCCGGTGGATCATCTTTTTTACTCACTATATTGTAATTCCTTTTTTTTTTTTTTTTTTGGCCTCTGGTTTTATCACACTTGGTTGGAGTTTCCAACTCCATAATAATATTGAATGCGTCTTTATTCTTTAATGTCTCTTCATAGACATAGTATTTTGTTTCATTTGAAGGTGTCTGTTACTTTAACCTAGTATTGTATTTAGAGGCAGGTTCGTGTCCTCAAATGGCTTACCTATAATTTTGATCCTAAGTGGATTGATGTTAAAGAGTTATATTGTTCTTGGTAAATCGAATTACTCTATAAAGTTAGAATAAAGTAAGTAAGATTCGATGTTAAGACAAAGATTTAATAATCAACTATGAACCCTTACAAGTTATATAGCATCTCTTTCTCAACTTTCACAAACTCTTTCATAACTATAAACAAAGGGGGGGAGGGGGAAAAAGAAAAAGAAAATATTTCACCTCACTATGACTTAAGACATTTACATGGCTAAATTAAGTAACCATGAATATGAAACTCAGCGTACAAACGGTGGTCAATGTGGTTTTAACCTTGAACGATGGGATCGTTACAAGCATTATGATGGGATCGTTGACGTTGATTATTAGCAGCTCCGGCTGCATATAGAGGGAGAGCTCTGCCTCCTTCTGGGTGGGATGAACCGGATCCACCGTTTTCTCCGCCACCACCAACACCGCCATTGCCACCGCTGCCATGGGCTAAATTGACTGCTTGTTTCATGTTGGTTTCATTTTCCTGTACGCCTTTATCTGCCAAATATGATACCAATTTCAGAAATGCAAGCATAAAGACTTGCTCTTACTAGATTTATTCTAAAGTCTCGGTCAGTGTTTTATTACGTCCCAACTTATAGAAGATTATTATTGGAAAGCTAATTCCAACAAACTTACCATGAGAAACAAATTCAGTTTGGTTTCATGTGGCCATCAGTATGATTAATCAAAAGAATCATATTATCATCAAATATTCTTTTACACCTAGTAAGTCATTTGAATAAAAAAAATTTTAAATTAGAGTTTTGATGATTAAATGACGAATTGGATGACCTTATCAATTTTGATAAATCCTCCGATTAAAAATTTTGATACTTTTCGACATCGTGGAAGTGATTCCACTCCTTTCTTTTTTTTTAAGTATTCTATTGCTGACATATATAGTTATTGTGGTTAGAATTGTTAGCTTCTAGAACAAATTCTTTTACGTGGGGGCCAGGAAACACAAGGAAAACGCTAGATAGGCATGATTATTATGCCTCTTTAATGGTCATTACGACACTTGTAGATGTGACTTTTCTTAGCAGTTTTATAATTATAGAAGATTTATATCACCCATTTAAACAAAATATATTACTCAGTTTCCATTTGGGATGACAATCCAAGGTAAAAGGTTGTATATATTTCAGTTTTTTAATTTTTTTAACAACTTCATATTAGTTATTAAAAATTTATAATATTGAATAAAATTACTTAAAATTTTATATGATTATTGTATTTATATCCATGATAATGCTAATCATATCACTTATATTTTGCGTTAGACAGCTTCATATCGACAAAAAAAAAAAACATAAACTTAATTTCTATATCTTTCCTATAGCTAGTGCTTCCACTGACAAATTTTTTGCAATTATAATAACAACTTGTATGCTTATGCTTTCTATCGAATTTTTTTTCCCTTAATCAGATACCCTAATTGATAATCTCACCTTCTTCCATATCAATGACAAAAGTTTCACAAAGGCGAGGATAAATGACTCAAGATTACTAGTAAAAAACTAAATAAATAAATGGCTTGTAGTCTAGTCATAAGGTTTTCTTTCTTACTGGAGCTTTCAAATAATTTAAAATTTTTGTCAGACTGACACTGCATTCAATATGCATATCCATATTCTACTTTTATTTACCTGAAATATCTACTTTACTATAAAAAAAATATATATCTATTTTTATATAACGTGAATAAAATAAAGTATGTTTATTCTTTTTCCTTCCAAAAATACCTGTACATGCATCAGCTCCAGTGTTAATAATATATAGAATTTTTTCCAGAGTTTTAAGTAAATTTCTCTACTTCCATCACTAATTTTATCTCTTATCACTAGTAGAACTCACTTTAGATAGAGATGATCAGGAAATGAACACTTTAGCCCAAAAGATGGCTGCCGACAATTGCTTTGCTCCTTAAATAATATTGTTTTCATAATTAAATTCGAGCAATTATTTATAAGAACTTAGGAACCCTTGTCTAGCCCAAAAACGATTTCGATAGTGAGACTTCGAATGATTTGGTTTTCAGACTTTTCAGTGTGTTTAATTTGATTTGTATTTAATAAGTGAAAATTTTATTTTTCATTTCCACAGGACGAAGTTGAAGATAAAACAATTTGCTTTAGTGGTTCTTGTTTTCATATAAATTATAAATGGATTATTCAAATATTCACACTTTCTTCATGTAATGATTTCAAAAATCTTTCGAATAAACCTAACTAGTTGATATATTATTGCCACGAAATCATTAAAATAATGATAAACATGCCTTTAAACTATCAAGCAGCATTGATTTCAACAATTGATATATATTTTCATGAAAAAGGCAAGAAAAACTAAAACAAATCTATTATTTTATATAAAAAAAAAGTACAAAACGAATTGAAGTATAAGAAGTTAACCTGATGAGACTGTAAGTCTGAATGAACAAGAGATTACATGCACAAAGACAAAAATGAGAAGCAACCGCCTCATTTTTTTTTTGGTCTTTCTCTTTCTTCCTTCTCTCGATACCTCTCTTTTCAGTACGTCTCTCTTTTACGTCCTAGTAATTTTCCTAGGACAAGAGGGCATAGGAACATGAATTTATAGGATACTCAAATAGATTCGATAAATACGAAGAAAGACAAGGGAAGCTTCGTAGCTCAATATATCTCTAAGGTTATCCAAGAATTTTAAATAAAAATTAATATGTGGTTCTCATTTTATGAATTGGAATAATTGGATATGTCCTATCTTTTTCTTTTTAATAAAATTTTCCTCCATCCCATTGCCTATTACCAGGGGCCACAAAAAAGGTGGTTTTACCTTTTACTTTTTGTTTTCGATTTTTTGCTTTAAGTGTATTACGATTGAGCATGTGTCAAAGCGTATGGAAAATTCTACATCTTAAAATGGATTTGAGTCGACATTCACTTGACATGAACATCTTAAAACGACAGGTGTAAGAATTAATGACAGAACCATGTGTACTTAAGGGACACTTGGCAAATGGGAATTCGTTGGCAGCTTAATGTCGGTTCATGAAGTTGTAATCAATGAAGTGCGTACGAAAACAGAGATTCAGCGACAAATATAGCATTCAATTGCCAATTGCTAACTTCCCAAAACACGTGTGAAAAATGGTCTAGAATATTTTCGATTGGTGGGATCATAACAAAATTTGTGGATATTAATCTTACTAAGCTCAAGTATTAAACAGGATCCCTTTGTATTATCAAGCTTTAACTTGTAGTAACCAGCATGCCCTTTTGGACTTCTAAGGTATTACACTACTTTCAAGTCCATATTTGCCATAGACATATCCCAACAAAATTCAAATCATTAATTACAAAGGAAGGACATCTACCACTTCTCCTATAGGGTCCTGGTAATTCCTCCTATAAGAGAACTTGACTATGGTGTTTGGTCAAAAGATTGCTCATGGGTTTTTACTCTACGGACTTCCTTATCGACTTCACATACTAATATGAAAGTCTACTTGTTGATAGCTATTTTCTGTAAAGGCACATCAAGTCCAATCCAACCCCATATCCACATGTGTTGATGTCCCTAACTTACAAACTAGTTGGCCTAATAAGGTCATCAAGGCACGTACGCTTTTTCTACCACTTCACATGATATAAAATGGAAATTGTTAAACTAAACTCATAATTAAAATTACCATAAATGAAAGGAGTTTACTACTTTTTGAAAGGGAAAATCATCCTCATAACAGTCCCTGAATATCTAGAAGGCATTTGCCTAAAATGAACTAGGACACTTTCCATAATAAACAAAAGAGAAGATATCCTATTTGAAAGATCTACTATCCTAACAAAGGAATGAAGTGACGATATATAAACAAGATTAGACTGGCTAGGAGCTAAGTTAACTCTCTCTACTCCTTTTTTATCTCAATACTATGCATCTTTGCCTAATTTACTTACTTAAGCATTGGAGCAGTCACATTGCATATACCTCTGATGCCAACTAATTGGTTTCTGACTTATAGGTTTGTCAATCACCCACCTCATAGGCCCAACAAGCTCAGAGTGGAGCAAACCACAATTCCAACGGCCAAAAGTAAACTGGCCAAAATCCACTTGGAACACTACTAAGCTTTTTTGTTGTTCCTATTTGATCCTCTTCAATTCATCTCTGAATATAGAAAATTGTTCTAAGTGCAATGCTATTATACATCAATAAAACACTATATTTACATTTAAGGACTCGTTGACAAAGGAAATATTGGCATAACAAATGGCACAAAGGAAGAAGACACATAGACAACCCCACCTCTATGTACTTGCTAATGGCCATGAAGCTAAAGTATAGCTACCATGCAAGTGAAAAGTGCCTTAGCTTATATACTTTAACAAAAAAAAAAAAAAAAATCTAAAATTATAAACAAATTTTTTGTTACATTAGCCAACCCGTGTATGTGATTGCAAAGCTGTGCACAACATGATGAAAATTCACCAAATCTTAGTATCATAATATTCGACTACGATATTTATTAAAGGCATCATTATAAAAACATGATCCGTGTTTTGAACAATTTGCAAACACATGACCTATGTTATCTTATTTTACAATCAAGTGACCCGAGTTTTGTAAAAAAATGTCAATATTATTAATTACTATTAGAGAGAATGTGTTAGAGTCTTATTGGTCCAAAAAAATTAATGTAATAAAATAATACTGAATAAAATTAAATAAATAAAATGTTAAAAATTATTTTTGCAAAATAAGAAAATTGAAGAAAATGTAAAATTAATTTTTATGAAAAATAAAATATTGACATGTATCATTCTAAAATTATTAAATAATATTGAAATTTTTATATGAAACTCGAGTCACCTAATTGTCAAAAAAGATAACACAAGTTATATTTTTGCAAATTGATCAAAACTTAGATCATGTTTTTATAATTAACCCCTTATTTAACTTTAGAACCCTTGATTCAACATAAAGAAACTATGATCAACATTAGGTGCCAAAATCTATTGTAGAGAACATCTATCACATTTGATAAGTAGCTCTTTGATGGTGTAAATAGGAGTTAGCCATAAACAAATTTAGTCTGTTTACATATTATTCAAGCTTAACTTGATGCTTATTCAAGTTTAAGTTTCTCAAATAGTTTATCAAGTTAAGCTTAAAATTTATTATATTGAGCTTGATTAGTTTGTAAACCTAACTAGACTCAAGTTGAATATAAATCTTAATCAAGTTTAATTAGATTTAGATACTAATCTACTAATACACACACACACACATACTCTTTGCATGTTACATAAGGTTACTTTAATTGTTCAGATGAAGTGAAAATTATTAGCTTAAGGAAAAAAAACAAAGGTATGCAATTAGGGAAGGCTAAGCATACTTAGTATGATCCATCCACAATAAAAAAAAAAAAAATTGTTTGTTATTGCAATTATTTTGCATCTTATATATGTGTATAGTTATATATAATTATTAGTAGTTGTACCATCATTCTCAAGTGGATGAAAAGATTCTATGCACATATATATATATATATATATATATATATATATATAAAGAGAGGAAAAAAAGAAGGAATTTAAATTACTTTGGCAATAAATTGTTCAATAATAATGTACACTTATTTTCATAACATGATTGTTATAAAAACTTGCTAGATCATTTAATTAGTATTATTTGTCAATACATTTTGCAATAAGATGGCATATTTGTAATATGGGTAGTATGTATATATATATATATATATTTATATTTATGGTGCACTACTAATAGAAATAGTAATTAAAAGAATTTATATGGTTAAATATAATTTTGTAATGAATGAATTTAATATTGTTAAATATTGTAAAAAAAAAAAGCTATAATATAAAGCAAAAAGTGAATGACTTTTGAGTAATAAATGCACCTTGAAAAATCTATTTGACACTTGTGATTTTTGAATTCAAGATCTCATGTTTATGAAAATAATTATCTAACATTTGACTATACCTAAAGTTATTATGATTATCTACTCTTGAAAATATGCATATAATATATTTTTTTAAAAAATTGAATAATTAAAACTCCTCCAAGCTTGGGGATAAAGCTCCATCGACCCCTAAATTCATCCATGCATTGAAAGTATCACAAATATATGAAAAGAAAGTCCTTGCCCTGTTGGAACCCAAGGTCATTATTTATTTTATTCTATACTAATGTCGATAAGGAGGTGAAAGTAATCACTTTTTAAAAACAATTAGTTAGGATAACCAAAACAACTGGATTTTGTTTTTGGCTTACCTAGTATACATGTATTGCTAGTAATATTTTCAAGGGGAATTGTCAAATTTAGTACATGAAGCAGTCAATTTAATATATATATATATATATATATTTTATTTTTTGGCCATCATAACAGGGGAAGAGAGATTTAAACCTCATACTTCTTACTTGAAAACCCAAGGTGATGCAACCAAGCTATAAAGCTATTAGCGATCAATTTAATATTCAATTAAACTTTTTATGACTATTTTTGCTAACTTCCTTAACATTACTTACTCTATTTACTGATGCAGAAGAGACAACATATAATATAGTTTTACTACATTCTCTAATGTTGTCGAGCATTGATTTTTTGTCTATTCCACACCAGTTAACAAAGCAAAAGAAGTTAGATTAATTATAAAAAAAAGGACAATAACAAAAATGATACCTAAACTTTCGCAAAAAGAATAATTAAATAATGAAGTTCGGTTTTGAATAATTTGCTACATGAACAAATTTTTCATTAACTTTTTTCATACCTAAAGTTTGGTTTTGACAATTTTGGTACTTGAACAAACTTTTCATGAACATTTTCTATACCTTATTAAACTTATTTCAGGTTTAAGAAAAGTCAATAGAAAATTTATTTAGAAACTAAAATTGTCAAAACCAAACTTTAAGCATGAAAAAAAATCAATGAAAACTTTGTTTAGGTACCGAATTATTCAAAACGAAACTTCAGGTACCTAATTGTTCCTTTTACCAAAGTTTAGTTACTATTTTTGTCATTAACCCATATAAAAATTTGATTGTATATTAAGTTAATTACTTCAAAGTTCAAATGTGAAATTAAATGTTCATATAAAATTTAGGTATGAAATTTAGTATTTTGCCTCTTTTCTTAATCTCTTATTTGTTTTCTATTAAAGTGTGGTTCCATTGTGCATTATGGAGATAGCTTCCTTAAGAGAACATCATAACAAAGTTATTGTTATTTCTCAAAATCTAAGTAACATAAGAAAAGGAGAAGAATCTAGTAACTAAGAATGAGAGTAAGCCAAAAAGGGATGAATGGAAAAAGAAAGGATGCAAGGGAGTCCTAAGTAATTATGAGGAGAATGGAATGATTAAAGTGATTTTTTTTTTGTGTATTTGAGAATTTTTCCCTTTTTTTAGAATAGGAAGGAAAAAGTTGATGAGACATATTGTGAGAGGATTTTCACTAGTAGAGATATCAATCCTCTTATGGTCATCTAAGGTCCAGCAAGCCTTTGATCCACAAGTTTTAAACCTACATGATATACTAGAGTTAGTGGATGTTAGGGGTAGTTTAGCATGGCCATTCCCACATTTAATTTAGTAAGTGCGAGAATAAATTGATAGCAAGATGACTAGAAAATTGTAAGAAAGTGAATCTATCGTACTTACAATAGGTTTAAGGTATTTATAGTAGTAGTTTCATTATTGATTAGGAAAGTAAGTTAGCTCAAATGAGGAAATTGTCTCTTAATTATTTAGGAAAGTGTATCTAAGAGGATTTAGAAATGAATCTTCATAAATTAGCCAAGAAACCTTTTAGAGATTATAATGTCAACTGGGGCAACAGTTGGCAAGTTGGCTTACTATCCTGAAAATTCAAGCAACTTTAGCAACTTACGATGAGATCACCAAGGGGCTATTGAGCTATTACCAAGTAAGATAGCTCAGTCTAGCCTTACTTTCCTTATTCATGGTTGTCTTTGGGTCAATATGGAATCTAAATAGGTTGGCCATGGTTAAGACATATCAGCTTATGGATTAAGAGATTGGCATGTGGCATAAAGAGGTCAGATTGGGCATAAGAGCTCATTACCAAAATTACCCATGAATAAGATGGAATTAAGGAAATTTTCCCTTTCCAACAAAAAACAATTCTTCCTATCTATAGAGAAACTAGAGAAAAAAAAGTAGCAATGTAACCTTGGTAAGTTTACAATTAATCTTGTAAAACTCAAATCTATCTCAACATCGTATAGGGTTTCTGAAACTCAGCAAAAACCTTATAGAGTTTCTTTTTTCCTTAATTATGCTCATTACCTGGCCTAATAGGAATTTCGCAAACTCATAACATGTCCTGTCTCGACCCGATTGGCTTTCTTTTCTTTTATTTTTTTAAAGAAATAATCAACATATTTAAAAGATTAGCCTGTAATTATTATAATAAATATAACATGAAATTAATATATTATCTAAATGGATGACAAATCTTATAATTTTAAGATCTAATATGGTGTTGATCACATCACTAGATCATATTCTTTAATAAGTGAGATATGGCATAATATATAATATATATATGCTATATATAAATAATAAATATACCTAAAAATATATTATGATATATATGTAATGTATAAAATTATATTTGTCTAATTGATTTCTTTAATCTTTGATATGCAATATTTTTAGGATAATGTAAAAACAAAAGTCATAAAAAGTATAAGAACAAGGATTGAATTAAAAAGGAAAAAAAAAAAAGAAAAAGAAACAAAAGAATAGATAAAAGAAGGAATTAATATAATGATAAATAAATCATAGAGGATTAAATTTTGTTCATTGATTTTTATTCATAATGATATGCTATAGGATAATAAAAATTTACTCTTACTATTATTATTATTTCAAGATTTCTTATATTATTTTATTGGGTCTAGTTTCTAAATAGGTCATATCTAAAACCTAAAGTTCTATAGGGTTTCAAAATAACGTCCAAGATCGGTTAAAAGACCACCCAATTATATCCCTATAGAAAGATGTCATAATAGTAAATTTATCAATTGGCTCTTTTTTTTTTCCAACAACTTCTAAGAAAGTATCGACACTTTGTTTTAAATAATAAATGTATAACATTATGTTTCTCTAAAGTATCTCTATTTTGCAATTGAATCTATATGTTTACAAATTTCCTGCTTAAAATTTTATTATTTAATTATTATTAAAAGCATATTTGTAATTCAATGTTATACCTTATTCTATTCTTAATAATAATAAAGATTCTTTCATTTTTCTTTCCTTCGTTATCCAAATATATTAAAAAAATGAAATACCCTTACAATTGCCTTCCCCCAACTCTTTTCTCTACAATACACACACATATATATATATAGGCCTTCTCGATTCTTCCCCTATGCCAACCATGGTTACTGTTTTGGTTTACTTGAAAGGAAGAGGAATCAGCAAAGCGAGAATCGGACCTACTTTTGCAATATATATAAGGAAAGAGAGGGAAGGGGTTTGTTAAATGTCACTAAGCTTGCACAATTTAGTACTTTAATAAATGACAAGAGGCTTGTCCACTTATAAAGTAACGATAAGAAGGAATCTTTACAATTTAGCAAAGAATAAAATTACAATTCTGTTATTAACCTTTTCATTAATACTTTACTTTTCATAAGTCGAGTTTCTTGGAGCTTAACTGGCAAAAAAAGTTTGTTGTCGGTGGAGGTCAATAACTTAAAATGGGAAAAAAGGTTAAATAGAAGTAGCACAAATAAAATATCTTGCATCCAAACTTTATCCCTTCCTTCGGAGTTGGTCATGACTTACTAGACTAAGTTAATTGTCTAAATCTTATGGATATGGTGACGTGCATTCATCTCGCTGGTGAAAAGATTCAGCAGGTATTACATGCCATGTGTAATATATATTTGGTATGTAAATATTAATTGTTTTTTAACACGTAAGTATGTGAGTAGTGATTACTTTAAAAACTACTCACTACATTGTCCATATGTTAACATGTAAATGATAGTTCATCCACTCAATATTTTCCCTTATAGACCGCTGGACATGCAAAGGGCTAGTCCCTTTTAATTTAAAGCAAGTTCCTATAGTTCTAAGCCTTTTAACATAGAAGTATTATGCATGGTTGTCGGCAAATTTTTTGTACGTTAAAGACTAGCATCTCAGCCATTAAATTTAAAATTTAAATTATATAGGGCTCATATGAGTACACAAGGATTTTAATTCAAATGGTTCTTTATACCATATTAAGGTGTAGAATCATAGGAATTAGATAAAAAAGTTTAGATATATAAATGTGGAATAGACTAATGGAGAGATTCTTAGACTCAAGAGAAAGAAAAGAGCCGATTCGTTATGAACTTTAAGTATGGAATAATTTTATGCAAAACGACAATATCGCTTGGCCAGAGAAATTTTGATTTGGGTTCTGAAGTTTCGACACAGAGCAACATTGCAAGTACTTCCTTCTTTTTTGCCAAAGAAGAGGAAGGATTATCAAAATTTTACATTGTCTGGATACAAGAAGAGCCATGATGACTATATTAGCTGCCAAACCACTCAAGTTTCTCATGTCTATTTTCATGTTCGCTTGGGAAGAAATTTTCACTCGTGTTAAAGCCTTCATTGAGCTGTTTAAAAAGGTCAGTTGTTCTTGTCATTGTTATTATTTTTTTTCTTCCAACTTTGGCAAGTATGTGTTGCTGCATAAAGTTAGATAAATATTATATTCTTTATGTTTCTTGGTAGAACTATATGCTTGTGTGAGTCCAAAATAATTCAATATTGCCTATCAGTTATTATTAGAATTAATTTAACGCAAATCACAATTTCCATATATAGGCCTTAAAATCCTTATTGTCCATAAGATTGTAGTGGAATTGTTGTTTTTGGGGATAGAATAGAATTGAAATAGAATTTTCATTTGTTAACTTTATAAGAGTGTTTTAGAAAAATATTAATTCCAGTATTAAATTGTTATACAAAGTTCATGTAATGAATGATTCAATATTATTTATAGTAGGGATTTCTTATAGAATCGCTGTTATGATCAACTAAATGTTATAATAACTTTTTATAACGAATAAAGATTTAATAAAATTGTTATTATAATAAAGTGAACGAGTAATTAATAAAATTATATGCAAGCAACTGAACCTATCCTCATCTCGTTGTCTTGCTAACAGACAGTGTTTGTTCCCATGACATTGCACCAGAGTGAGTGAAATCGGTATTCATTCACGAGAAATCATCCAAACAAAACCACTTTAGTAGAGATCACCTTCCTTGTGAGTTTGAACTACGAGAACAGCTTGATCTTACTACATGATCAGATAAATAGTCTTCATATTTCCCAATCTAAAAAATATATTCTTCTTCACCAACTAAACTAAAGCCAAGACAAATATACGAATTCAACTTAGTAGAGATCATCTTCCTTGTGAGTTTGAATCACGCAATTGTCCCTAGGGTACGAGACACAAGTCAGTAGATACCCTTTCTCCATTTGCGTATCATCAAGGAAAGATCCATCCGTCTGGTCCACTAACCCCGAAACCATCTGTCCAGCACATGTTGAGCAGGCTCCAGCCCTGCAGGAATACGGCAGTTCCACCCCTGCAGTTTCAGCTGAGTCTAGGATGTACTGATCATCTGGTGCATCGAACTCATTCTCTTCACCGTTCGGTCCAATCAGTTTTACCTTGTATACTGCCATAGCTGAAACCCTGAAGGAGGAAGACTTCAAGCCAAAGGCTTTGGAGACACCCCTCACAGAACCCAAGGATGAGGGACTCTTTAGCATAGCACAGGACTTCCTTGGCACCGCACATTGAAATGTGCAAGATGCTGGAAGTCTTACGGTTGACATTGCTAACCCTGGATTAGGCCTGTAACACCATAAAAGAATTTAGAACATAGCTAAAGAAAGTGGACACTGTCAACAAGAATTGTAGGATTTAAAGAGCAAATAACTCATGATCACATTCTTAAATTTCAAGAAGAACAACACTTAATGCATTCACTCAGTTTTATAGAAATTTGTCAGTCTTTGAAGCTGCATTATCCTAGATGATCTAAAAATAACTTGAGCTATATTACTTACCATCCAACTGAAGCAACGCCAAAGAACCAGAAATGATTTTCTACTACATACTAAAATCCAAAGATTCAAAACTATGTGATCTTGACCCTCGTAGGAAAAGTTCCATGAAGTAGTTGAGTTGCCATATATCATCATAAGCTCAAAATACAAGAACTGGACAATAGAAGAGTAACTGAATAGCAAAGTATAGGAAATACTGGATAATATAATTCATTTGTATTGCATTTGTTTTGCATAGTATTTGATAAGAATTGTGTTATCCATTGTTTAACATACACAAATACAACACAACAATATTATAAAAAGTTAAGGATTTGCCCCATCTCCACATGGTAGTTTCCTTCCTTTTTTTTTTTTAAATTTGTCTTATTGTCCAGCCCAGAGCCTATAACAACAACCAAATAAAGGAGTAGGATTTTTGTCCAATCTAGTCCTATATATTTATGCAGAACCAAAATAGATAAACAGGAAAAGAAACAATCAAAATCCAAACACTATGCTACATACTTCCTTGATGATTGCTGAATCAACAAATACTTATACATACAGTGAAACTTCAAGATATTTAATCAATTAAACAATTAAAATAACAGAGATTGGACATTAATATTCTATTTTATCTTGATCAAGACAACAGCTTAAATTTTAACATTAAATAGGACATACAAGAAGAACCCAGATCATTTGTACGAACATATGATGAAAAAACAATTATATTCTACAAAACTTACAAGTGATGAGCAGAACAGTACACAAGAAAGCAGGATCAGCCAAAGAAATAAGACCAAAGAGAGACGTTGAGCAGTTAAACAAGGTGTAAGAAGTACAAACAACAAAGAATCTTTGGATCCTCGAAACAAAGTACGAGGACTATCTTACGGGGTGAAGCAAGGACGAGTTAAGAGTTAATCGAGCGTAAAGTCCAATGGGAGGGAGTGCGAGACCTAAGTTACCTAACTCTTCGGTGAGCGTACTAAGTGTCGGGTTGGCTTTCATTCTATGTGAATTTAACATGGCGAACTTCTAGGGTTGATCAACCGACCGTACCGTATCAAAATTAAATAGATAAATTGCACAACTACCGTTAAAAATTTTTAAAATTACTCAGAACTCTTACTTCTTAAAAAGTCATCACCTGGATCTTTAAAACATTTTGTAGGCTTCTTTTTTTCTTTATATATTGGAAGCTAACATGTGTCATTTTATTAACATAAAAAAATAATTAGATTAAATACCTTATTTAGTTTATGCTATGACATAGCTTATTTAACCTAATTTTTCTCAATATACCAATATTAAATGAAAAAAAGAGAAAAAAAACCAACTTTATTCTATACCAAATCGTTATTCCTTATATCCAATTTTCTTTCGATTGTTATTGGTATTAATCTTTCAAATGTTCATAATGAAATTTTATGAAAAAGAGAAAATAGGAGAAAATGTAATGACAACAATGTTTAACAATAATCAAAATCTTGATGTTGGTCCAACTCTTGTCCGCTTACAACTCCTCTTCGTCAAATTCTTGGACATTGTGCTGTTACTAATTTTAATTAATTTATGGCATTAATACATTTTATTACTCTAAGCACGTTGCTCGCTAACACGATTCTTATTATGAGCAATTTTCTCAACCAGATATTGTTTAATTACAAAATCATGATTAGCAAGGATGCCAACTGAAATCAATCTCTTGTCACACTACATCAGCTTTAATTTCAGTATTGATGATTAAAAGGAAATTTTTTTATAAGTTTTTCTTTTTATGGCCAATTTTTTTTCTTTTTCTCTCTATTGTAACAACCACCTTATTTATTTATTATTATTATTTATTTATTTATTTATTTTTTTTTTTTTTGCAATGAGGTAGCTAACACTTCTAAATAGGTTCTTTTGTAAATGACAGAACTCCAATAAGAGTTGGATTCCAAAGGTTTGACATTTTTGGGGATTTTATTTTTCACATTTGGATAACAATGTATTGTTACATATCTATAACAATTGGTTATGTATATTTTTTTCATTATGTTTCATCTCCTATTTATGAGTCTTGTCCCTTCACACCAAGCATTTTTATTTTGTCCGAAATTCATGCCAAGAGTTAAGTTGGGGTTGTTTGGCATAAAATAGGATTGATTTCTTTTTATTTTTAAGATATTATCTGATATGCTAAGAAAAAAAAAGGTAATAGGTTAAATTATGTATATTAGTGCATAAATATAATATGACATTTAATCTATTTATTTTTCCATGTCAATAAACGATATATGCCAGCTTCTACTATATTAAAGAAAAATATCCACCAAATATTTTAAGGGGTGCAAGCGCTGATTATTTAAAAAATAGGAGATTTATGTAATTTTAAAAGTTTTTAAAGGGTGTTCATATAATTTAATCAAATTAAATTAATTATGAAATACAAATGTTAAAAAATTAAAAAAATTTAATCATAAATTAAAAAAAAATCCTGGCCATTTATTAATATGAAAGAATGGATCACTTTATAGCCGCCAGCAAAACAAAAATTTTCTTTCTCTTAACATATGCGTGCAGTCTCAGATGATGTCATCACTCGTAACTAACTTTTGGTACGAAGTCAAAAACAGGGGCAGACACATTGGATTGAGCTTATGTCAAGGCATCGTGCTCTTCCTATGATAATAATAAATAATTAAATTGCGAGGATTCTGTTGGAATCATTTAAAATTTTACAATTATTTAATTTTTGTGAAGTTTAAGTGCTGTATTTTAAAAATTGGCGTCTGTACAATTTTATAGGATTTCAGGGGTATTTATGTAGTTTATCTTAATAAATATAATGGATGATATTATTAAATTCAGTTGTTTACAAGTTATTTATCTTTTTTTTTTTTTTCATTTGGTATTAAATATTTATGCATGATCTAATTAATTTCAAAACTTTTAAAATATAATTATAAATTTTACAATTTTTAAAAATATAAAGTATCTCAAACAATTATTGAAAGTTCATAAATTTTAGAGCTTTAATAGTGGCTTTAAAAATTGTTTCATAAAATTTGAAATTACTATTCAAAAACCTAGAGTTAATAATAATTTTGAAACTCCTTCCAGATATGAGTTATACCAATAAATAAAATTCTAATCTCAGTTAAGTGCCCATAATTTTTAATTAATATTATATAAATTTTAAAGCTGACACAAATTTTGTATATAAAATGAGACACGAAATCGTGACCGGAATGGCATCTCTAACCGTCAATGGCCGCTAGGAAAAAAAGCTACAATCATCAATTATGTCATGTCAAGTCAACTGTGAGTTGTCTATGTTTTACATTACCCAAATAATCAGTGATTTAGCAAGAGAGTTAAAGATGCCCATTTAAGTCCTCTATAGCAGGAAATTACATTACAGGGTTAAGTCTATTACTTGCCACTTAAAATAAGGATTTTGGCTCAATAGGATATGTTTTGGTGTAATTATTCTAGATTAGTGCAAAAATGTCTTTGGTTCATTTATGATAGATTTGTACAAATGTGGTAGGATCAAATGTATAAGTTTGTTATATCCAAATGTCGTACATACATCTATCTTTATTTTAAGACGACTTAACTCAATAACAACTCCCTTTAGCCTCTATGTATATCATGGTTCATGTATGAAGGGTATTTAAACTTCAATAAAATATGAAATTAATATTTAGATTTTAAAATTGATTATTTTAGCATTTTAAAGAACTTTTTGTCGAGTACTTCCGTCAAAGTGGATAATACCATCATCTAAAAGAGCAATTTTAGCCCATAATGGCTTGGCTTATAACATCCCACATTAAAAAAAAATTAATATTTAAAAATTTAAACAAATAAAAAGATAATATATATATATATATTTACATCTTTCTCACACTCATCTTTTTTTCTTTTCTCCAAATAATAAGAATTTTTCTTCTTCCTCTTTTTGTCTTCTGGTGCACAACACAAAATGAAAACCATTATCATATGAAGAGAGAAATTCATTAAAAGAAACAATATAAAAAATACGAATGCATTGAATTCTTCTTTATCAATTGGACGATAATGAAACCTTAATTAACAAAATCAACATTACCTTGCAATTAACTTATGAATAATCAATTTAAAAGAAAGAGATAATGACTGGGTGAATTGGCCACTACGACAGTTATTGTTGGTAGTGTGTGGTGGTCATTTGGCTTGCGTATGGTAATGTGGTTTATGATGGTGGTTTATGGGTCCGACTTAAATAGCAATGATGGTAGAATTATGTCATGATGATGATTAAGGGTTCTATAGTGGTCAAACACAAGCTTTGGTCTAATATATCCACGAAGGATTAAGATGAAAGTTTATTCCTTTTTTAATCTCTACACACTCAAAACCTACCTATACTATTATTATGTCTTGACTTTTGTCTAAATTTGACAAAATCTTAAAGAGAAGTTTAATTTTTGTAGAGTTTAAAGAGAGAAAATCTTGATGAATCTATTCTCCAAGTTTTTTTTTTTTTATATATGAAATATTCAATCTTTTTATAGAGCGTTGCATTCCTAGAAATCAATTATCATGAAGAAGATAGGGTTTCTTTTGTATCCTGTAAATTCTGGATGTTGATTTTTCTCTTTTTTTTTTTTTTTTCTTTTTAATGTGGAAGTCACTTGTCATACTATTATTAGCTAACAACACCACATCTGATGATAGTATTAGTTAATTTGACAAAAATACTAATGATATGCATAAAAAATTCTTTTAGGTATTAAATTAATTAATTAAAAAAAAGTATCTAATTACATTTTTTGCTAAAGTTCAATATTATTTCTGATACACTTTGTATATAAATATCTAGATAAGTCATTTTAACTAAACTCGGGATATCTTGTCAATATAAAAGTTGAATATTACATAGTAGAATAAAATTCTCAGTTTGCCTTTTTTTTTTTAATAATAAAGCAGTTATTCCTTTTGTTTGTAAAAATACTATTCTATGAATAATGTCCATTTAGTATAATTTAAAATATAGAAAATAGATAAATGAATTCCATTCTTCTATTTTACAAGAGGGATTGCTTTTCTAATAAAATAGAACCTAATAAAAATGCCTCTCATCCTAGATACACAAGGAGAAGTGTGATTTTTTTCCTTGTTTTAGCCGTATCCCATGTCCACATGACTAGATGATTAGTTTCTAAAAAAATAATAAAGTGTGATTATTCGATACATATTAAAATAATAAGAAAGCATACAAGCAAAAATCAAGGAAAAGAAGAAGAAGAAGAAGAATTTGAGAGCACCCCTTATGGCAATTATGAACTTAATTTTACCTAATGTCGCCCAGCTGTCCATCCGATTTATCAATAGCAATTTGGAGTGATAAGCGCTAAATAGTCGTGTATTAAATCAAATATATATATATATATATATTTTATTTTATGTCATGAGGGAACTAAGGTAGCAAACTTTTATATTTTTATAAAACATACTTGTAAATAATTGTGAATAATAGAACAGTAAGAAAATTACTCCCAAAAAAAAAAACACAACTATTAGGGAAAACAAAATGATAGCACTATTAAGGATAACTAGCAACTATTGTATAATTACCTCATAAACACATTCAAACATAGATTGTCATCCATAAAAACTTATAAGGAGTTTCTATGGTCCCATCGAGAGGACCGATCAGTCAGTTATCTAATTGTTAAAATAAATATAATAATTAAAATATTAACTATTTTAGTGGTCAATGTTGGATATAGTATGAGCCGTTGGATAGTGACAGAGTTATGAACCATTGGATAGTGACAATACTGATCCCATAAAAATTAATGATGAAACCATAAAATTTTCTAAACTTATATTTCCAGACAAGCTTCTATCGCAATGGTGAATTTAATTTAGCAATGACGATTTAATTGACAGGGATACTATAATAAAGGAAACTTACCAAAGTTACTATATAAACAAAACTAAGGAAAATAAATGTAGAATGTCAAATAGAAAATTTTTTCACACTTTGAAATGTCTCCTACTTAAGCGAACCAATTTGAGGCAATCGGGCTAATCCCATTTACCGACACATCATTCCTAAACGTAATTGGCTCATAATAACAAAATTAGAAAGAGAAAATGCAAGTATGAGAAGTAAGCTATCATTTGGTTATCCATGTACAAGTAGGACACTTCCAACGCTTACATAATCTTATATCACAAGAAGAATATTAAGTTCAGCCTAACTAACTAATAGACAAGTTTTAGATAAAGGAAGTTGGGAGAATATAATTTCTCTTTATAAATTATTTAGAAGTGAGAGGAAATCACTTTTATATATACATAAAAAAAAAAAAAAAAATTCTCAAAGGCATAACTGAAATTATTACAATTTAATTGTGCTACTAATGTACATTGTACTTGGAGATAGAACAGTAAGGCTTTCCATTGTACCACAATTTTGGACCACAATTGATCAAACCATTTTTATAGAGCACCCAATAAGTTGTAATCGGGGATTGCAAATAATTCTCATATTATTTCCCACCTAATTCTTGTAACATCCTCGTCTTATCTTTAACTATGGACTTTTATTGATTTGTGTTTCTCTATACATGGCTTAGATCTCCAACGAACATCCTCATCCTTCTTATATTGCGCATATTTTATGATAGTTTTTTGTCTTGATTGGTATGACATGCTACGTTGGTTGAGGCCTCTTTTGGCTATTTTTCTTCCTTCTAAATGAAAATAATAGACTTCACAACTTTTAACGATTCATGAAATAGGGATTTCTTTAGAATTTACTGTCTTTAGTTGAGATTGAACTCCTCCCCTGAACCAAAATTCATCATAATCCCTTGGAAATAAATAAATGCAGTCTTACGTTTGTACCGCTGCATTCATGTTCCTTCAAACCGCCTTGACTTTCACATACATTTAGCCTTTCTACTTCCTGATTTCTTAGGATTTCATGGTACAAAGAAAACTTAAGAAGAGAAGTTAGTATTTTGCATCTAAGTTCAACTTATCCTCTATCATTAGAATCATTAGATGTTCCTTTCAAATGCACTCCTTAATATTAATGTAGCCTACCACAAAAATAACACTTCAACTCTCAAACTTTCCTCCTCTTTATTTCTTTCTCCTTCATTTTTCCCTTACTCTTTAGGGTAATCAAGACCTATTATTTTTGAAATCCTCCACTTCCTCCTCATTGCTTGTAGTCAGATCCCACCTTTTAAGATTCGATTAGCTGTTATGCTATACTTATTGCATGTAGGAAATTTTCACCTCCCATTAATCTAACTCTGATTTGACCCAAGGTTTAGTCCACCTAAAATCATGATAGGAGCTTCCTTTAGGCTCAAATTTGGTATTTCTAACATAAACTTGAAAAAGTCTTGTACATACTATTTCATATTTCTCTTGTAAAATAAGATGGTGATGTCTAACCTTGATATCCTTTGTCATTTTAGGAGAAATAAATCGTTGAACTCTTGCATAAACTCCAACCAAGAGGTGATCTCTTTGTTGTTTTCCTTACACTGAACCATAGCTAATTTTATCAAATACAAAGATTGCAGTCTGTACTTTCTTACTTCATCTAGAACCAATAACCTTGAAGTATTATTCGATACCTATAAGAAATTGTTACTTCTCTTGTGGAGTTTCTTGAGATATTTAGTTAGATATATATCTACATTAGGATTCCTTATCTCCTTTCTTTGGGCTACAATAGTTGCATCCAATTCTTTTTTCACATGCCTCCATATTACCATTCATGATCCCAAAAGTCTTCTGATTTAAATTCAACGATCTTGTCTCATTCCACCAAGCTTCCATGTACTATAAAGACACATTTTAATTCTCTTGGGAATTTCCAATAGCTCTCCTATGTGGAAATGACACCTCAAACCCCTTCATTCCTTATCGCTACACTACACATGTTCATCTTGTCAAGATTTGCACCAAGTGCCATTAACATGTCTCTAGACTAAGCCTTATGCTTAGTAAAGGGATGTTCTTCATGATTGGTCTCTTCTCCAATAAACTAGACATTGTTCTTCATACTTCTAGGCGTCTTGATTTTCACCCTTACAAACCCTACTCTAATGCAACTTGTGTGAAATTTTTGCTTAGGGTCTTCCATGTAATAATTTTATACTCTTGAATCATAAGATGAATGCTAAATTTAGCCTAACCCACAAACAAATAAGTTTTAGGGAGAGAAATTAAAGAGAGATGTACCAAGAGAAAAGTTTTTTATTTAATAATTGCATGATTTAAAAATTAAATACACTTCACATTATCGTTAATTTTTTAACCTACTTTCACTTACCACAACACTTCCTAGTAGGCTTCGATTTTTGGACTATAGTCAACTAAGCCATTTTTATTGGAGCCCTTTAAGTAATTTTTCTATCACACATGTGTGTTCATATTAAAGGTTCGGGATTCAAAGTGTCTAGGTTTCTTATAAAAGTTTACCTCGTATTTCAATTTGTTAATATAGGCTCCTAAATTGTGAGATTGGAATTTAGAATTAACATAAGATTTTAGAACCACTTAAGATACCCAGTTTTAAGGCTTCTTTTATATCCATTGAATATCGGTAAACCTAAATATTCATAAATTGCAACGTATCCTCTGAAACTATAATTTTTTTTCATCTTTCTTACCATGTAAAATTACTAGTGCAACCGCTTTCGCTAGAAAGAAAAGCGGAAAAAAAAAAGAAAAAAAAAACTTGAAATTACAATTGATTTTTGTACATAATAAATATCTTTTAAAATATATAGGCCTAATATGACATAAATTTTTTCCCTTTTACAGCAATGAACTGGGCGATTCAGCATGTATTGATTTACTTAAATAACGGTAAAAATGTTCCTCAAAATATGGTATATCTTGCATAGTAATTAAATATAAAATATCTAAAATATGTAATCTATTGAGGAATTTTTTTTTTTAAATTCAAGAGGATACATAAGAGGTTTTAGTGTATCTAACTTTATTGATGCACATTCTTAAAATTTGAAAATAAAGACTAACAAGTGATATTTAGTTTTTGCGGTTACATCAAAATAAGTAGTGGGCTTTTGGATGATTAGGCTTGATCATAGACACACAAAGTAGGACCTAAAAAATAAAGTACAATCAAAGATGCATTGGTGACTGGCCAATGTGACTATTCTAATACTCAAGTCAATATTTGTCCAAAGCAGGGGATAAATGAAAATAATATAGAGAAGTTACCAGTATGGTCTATTTGTCTCTAGAAGCTTGCAAAAATTGTATTTATAGGAGGAATCCTTGTAGTTACTAATGTTATGGAAAATGTTGAGTAGTTGGGAGTTAGGAGTAAGTGCCAAGAAGGCCTTGAGTTATGACAGCATATCCTAGCTATATCCATGGTGTAGAGATAGAGGTTGAATGCTAAGTGATTAGAGTCAGCTTTACAAAGTAACTAGCTTAGAAGGTGGACTTCTCAAGTTAAAAAGTCATTCATAATCTTCAAGAGCATGTGATGAGTCCATCAAGCTGGACTTTGGCTTAATGGGTTGACCTAAGCGTCAAATGAGTCAAACTAGATTTGTGGAGTCTATATCTCAAAATTGACCACTAGCATTTTCCTAACTCAAAACCTTTTCCTTGTCATCTATTGATTTCATATAAAACACGTATAGAATAACACTTTTGCCATTTAAGATCCTAACATTATTGATGTTAGTCAAAGGCCACATGTCTTTCCTCATGAGAACTAAGAAATAATTTTGAAAAATGCTTCTTCTTTTTTTTTTTTTTTTTATTGTTGGGAAACAAATTGATGTGAATCAAGTGGAGAAACAATTGGTCATGCTGTAAAAAAAATGAGACAAATGGAACATTATTAGGTTAGGTTTTTGTGATTTTATGGAATTATAAAAGAACAAATCTTGTAATATGACTTACTAAGAGAATTGAATTAGATTTTTCTTAGTTTGATGTAACTCATCAATTAAAATAAGAAGTGTTTGCCATGATCATTAAATTGATAAGAACAAAATATTGGAAGAGAAAAGTTTTATTAGAGAATTATCAAATAATAAGTCTTTACATAATAATAACTCAAATGAGGGCAAAATAATAAATAAATAAACAAACTATTAGAGATTAGAAATAAGGTACTATGGTTGACTTAGTTGATAAATGCATAAATGTGGTTGGCTTAGTTCTTATACAATTGACTTAGTCTATTTAGGCTCAATTTGGATAACCTAACAAGGTACTTAGTTCAACTAAATGATAACTAGTTGCTTAATTAGTCTTATGGTATATCAAATTGTACTTCGATAACCTTTATTAGATTGGGTCTTGCACAACACGACTCAAAGTTCCAAATGATTTTATCTTTCGATCATAAGTAATTGCTTTGTTTCTACTACCGTAAAGTAGGTAATTTTATTAATTTTTTTTTTCATGGAGTATACTATAAAATGAAAAAATTCAATATATGAAGCTCTCGCATTGGTTGGGTATGATTTTGACCATCCTGTCACCAAACCTTTTCACTACAATTTAGGCTTGACTCAAACACTCTTGCCACCAAAACTTCTTGCTAAAGCTTAAGCTCACATAAAATTACCCAACTTATGACTAGTTTCCCATGGAACCTATCATGCTCATTAGGCTTTAACTCAAACCTATTGCAACTTGCAAATAGGGTAGAATGCAAACCCACCATAGCTAGTGTCTAGTGACTTAGGTTTAAGGTTTGAATGTTTAGTTAGGTTGTGGTTCTTGCTAGTATTTTTAGGGTTGGTTAATGGTTAAGAACTGAAATTTCAATAATATTATAATTAATAAAGAAGAATAACATTTTAATTCTATTTCCAATCTGTTTTGTGTTACATTTATTAATTCGTTAAGCATTTTGATAAACATGCAGTTATAGTACTATTGAATGATTGAAAGTTGGTAAACTTGATTAATAAGAAGAGTGTGCTTGCTTCACATATTGAGGGATCCATTTCCCTTGTACTCTTCATTGAAGGGTACTATCATATTTCTTCAGTAAATAGTAATTTAGCAAGATGATAAAATCTAGTGAAACGTCCACCATCCCTTGAACCATGGGGCTGCAACCACCATGTTCATCTTATCAAATCCATCCATATGATGAGGCCTTTTTGCAAACCCATGGATTATATTCTAGGCTCGAAGAAAACATAAATAGATTATACTGTGTTCGGATCTGGTGAACAAGGTTAATGAAATGGATTAGCTTTGTAGATTGCGTTGGATCCGTACCAGTAACCCACAAAGGATCACATTAGGTCCAAATTGACGTTACTGACTAGTGAAAGATTGCTAGGGTATGGAAAAGGGTTTGATAAATTTATTTTTACTTTCTTTTATTATTATTATGATTAAGACAATTGGAGGTATTAGTCATTTTTTCAGTGATTACAATTGGAAAGAGGGATTGGATTCTAAAATTAGTATACATGTATATATATATATATATATATATATATAAGCATGAACCGTTCCACCATAACTTCGATAACCATTCTTTCATGAAAGGATTACGTATTTCAGATTTTGAGAAATTAGTATGGAAGGGTGAGAAAGGCCTCTTTGATAATTTTTTTTAAAGTACTAGACCAATTAAGTAGCACGAGTTTAACAAGAAAAAATAAAATAATGGCAAGAATACTTCTTAACCGATCAAGTCATCTGCACAACTACTTCTGTCGGGAAGTGGAAAAGAACATATTTTAATAAAAAATTATTAAAATAATAAAAAATAGTCTAAGAATTATATAAGCTAAACTCTTCTTTTGTAGAGATATATATTTAATTTGTCTCGTCTCTTGTCACAATTTTTATAGATAGAACACTTGTTGGAATAAGATAAGATGGACCACGTGTTTACTAATTTTACAAATTAAAAAGAAAAATTGCATGAATACAAATTAGACAAAAATAATTACACAAATACGATGTAAAATCCTATATTAAACAGACGTTTCACAAATTTACATATAAAACGCCATTTAAAAATGCTTTTCAGTCAAAAGTCAGACAGTGCTAAATCGTATTTTCAAAGGCGTTTGATAATTTTTTAAGATAAATGTATCTTGAAAGAACAATTTACTTATTTGCATGTAAAATCGTATGTTTAATAGGCGATTCATATTTCTTCATTAATTGCATCTTCAACAAGAGATTGACGTGCAAATTTGCGAAACGCTTGTTTGATATGCAATTTTGCATTAGTATTTTAATAATTAATTTTATGTAATTAGTATTTGTATATTTTTATTTAAGAGTGGTATAATCGTATAATTTCCTCGTTATCGGAGAAGAATTCGGTTTGTTTTGATGGTATTATGGTAGATTAAAATCCAATTATCTGGAGGATAACATTTATCTCTTTGTGAATAGAAATTGAAAGATCTAAATGTAAAACCATGGCCTTCATGAGATGCAATCCTCTTTTTGCACAAATCTTACGTAAATAATTGATCGTATCCAACCTTCCTCTTTCTCTGTAACATTAATAGCATCTAGCCATCTAGGTTAGGAAAAAAACCGAATTTTTAAAACAAATCCAAAAAATATCGTTAATTAGTTCATCAATTTCAATTTAAGATTATGATTTTTTTTTATTTTTTTGTTTCGATTTCGATTTGTATTGTAACCACAAAAAACCAATAGCTAATGATTAACTAATCCAATATCTACATATATAATAATATATTAATTTAAAAAAATATAAATAAATAAAGTTGAAACCCTAAAATCTCATCACTTTTCTCTTTTCTTAATTTGTGTAACATTATATTAAAGTTATATTCCTAATTTTTTGTTGGTTTTATGGTTATTTAACTTGTTGATTTGTAATTTAAAAATGTAATTATAATATTTAACTTTTACTTTACAATTTTTTTAATGTAATTATAAAAGAAAATTTTAAATTTTTATGGACAACTGAAAATATAGTTAATTGTAACTTTTGGTTAACTATGTTGTTAAATGATTAAAAATCGATAATTGAAAATATTAAAAAAATAATTAATCATTAAAGTAGTTAACTATTAATAATGAGCTAATTTAGATTTAAAATTTTAAAAAATAATTATTTTGATTTAATTAAAAAAATAAAATTATAGATTGATTAACCAAGCCATACCTACTCTAGTTGAGTTGCTGGTGCTGCCAACATGGTAAGGTGAAACTTGCTCATATATTTGACTTTTAGTCCTGTGTGAGCCACTTTTTCCTCCACGCAAAAACAAATTTATTATTTTCAAGAAAAACGAGATCCATATAATTGTTTTAAATTCGAATGTGAGTTTGCTGTATAATAAACCGGTCTCGCCAAAGAGACAAGTTTAGCTTATTTGATTTTACGATTATGTTTTATTTGGTAATAATTTTTGTAATTATTTTAATGAAATATTCTTTTTCCCTTAACCCTATGTCTTTTATTAACATAATTCTTGAAATTTAAAGTTGTTTTATCTAATAGAATTTTTTATTTATTAAATTTATTATTTCTATTGTCTTAAGAAAAAAGAAGTAATTTGATAAATGGTATAAGCATAAAGAATTAGAAATAAAAGGTAAATTTAATAGTGAAAAGTTCAATTTAATATAATATTTATTAATTTTAATTTTAAAATGTTAAATAGAAAATAAAAAGTATTTTTATTCCTTTCCTCTTTTAAGGAAAATATATTTTACAATATTATTATAAATCATGGCATATTTGGTCCATTAGAATGGAATTGATATTTCACTTTATTATAATAGAATGTTTATTTTTTATTCGGTTTATAAAAAATTATATAAAAAATATTTATTTTATATAATGTGAAATAAATAAAAAATATTCATTTTATTATAATAGAATATTTATTTTTTATTTGATTTATAAAAAATTATATAAAATATTTATTTTATATAATATGAAATAAATAAAAAAATTATTTATTTTTATTAAAAAATAATTATTTTAAAAAATATTTTATTTTAAAAATATCTCTAAAAATAAAATAAAGGATGATTCCAATTTTATTCTATCGGACAGCCTGTCAATGTTTTGTTTTGTTAATACTTATTCCGGACTCCAACTCCACGGGGGTTGGTCAGGACTCAGGAGCCACCTACTCTCAATTTCGCTGCCCCTGGAAAAAGCATTTATTAGCTTAGAAACACACGCACATCACAGCGCAGAACGTATTTCGAAAATTCTTTTGGCTACCCTCTGTAGTCTCCTAAGTCACAACAATCCCGTGGAGTCAAAACTAGAGTGATTTGGTAATCGGTCACTCTATGCATGATTTCGCGTTTTGTATATTTTTCTCTGAAAGTTATAAGCTCAGAGTTCCCTTTCTCTTCATTTCAAGAAAGTACTTGATAATTCGTTTTGAAGTTTGATGTACTTTTTTCTTTTCTTCACAATGCGATTTCCCAGAATTTCATGTATTGCTTATTGAGTTTGACAATTGTTCTTATGTTGAGCTGAGCTGAAAAACAAAGTGGGATTTTTCTTAAATAACTAAAATATGATTAATTTTAACTTTAATTGATATATAGTGAACTGTTGACGCCAATCACATGATGGGTCATTGTCAAAAAATGAACTTGTATATATTCTTCATGATGGGTCATGTTCATTTTGCCATTTTGGGTTCCTAGCAAATGTTTTTGGGCCTACTATAAACTATTTTGGTGGGTATTTTGCGTTTTTTAATTCCTTTTGGTTTCTGAATTGTTTTCTATTCTGTTCAAGCAGCTTGGTACTTCTTCTTTGGGTTGGGCGAAAATGGAAAGTGGGGGTATGAGGAAAAACGCAACCTTGATTTGTGTTCCTATAATGGCGGAATCCGTTGGTAACATGGTGATTGATGTGGCTAGAGCAAAGGAATGTGGGGCTGATTTGGTGGAGATTAGATTGGATAGCTTGAAGAATTTAAGTCCTTATGAGGATTTGAATACATTAATCAAGTCATCTCCTCTGCCAACTTTATTCACATATAGGTGTGTGACTGTCTTTCTGAATTATTTCTATGTTCTTTCATTGGCTATTTGTTCTGTTCTGGATTCTGTAAAGAGTTGGTTATATAAGTGTGGCAAGACGTTGGAGATATTTTGCCCTTTGTCTGTATGGGGTGATTGGGAGGATGAAATGTGATAAGAGTGATTTTTCTTACATATCTTACAGCCCAGAAGTTTCTGCATAGTAAAAGGAAAACCAAATTTGTAGCTACTATGCGAATTTTTTAGGAACGGGATTGTAATTCTTTCTCTATCCTATTCAACATTTGCAAAACTGAAAAATGTTTTATTGATCAGTGAAAACACCAGACATGTTTAGGTATTTGCTTTAACCCATGATTCAGAAAAAGGGGAAACATCTACTTAAGTTGGTATTTCAATTGTGTCTTCTTTCCCGTCTTACGGATTTCATTCAGTCCTAGTGACATAGTGCCAGAATTTTCTCATCTCAGTATTTCTGCATAGCATATAGTGGTCAGTGGTCAGATATGATAGAAATATGACATTTATCTAAGGCTGAAATGGGGGAGATGGATTGGACGGTAGTTATGCTACACATGCAGACTATATAATACTAGAGAATTGATTTCATCTCAAGGATACATCTAAGCATCACTGGGTCCTAGGTTTTTATCTTGAGTAGTGGTAATTTTGTTGTATATGATGATCTTATTTTATATTGCTGAATAAGCTAAATGAGGAATAGACTGGTGTAAATATTTTGATCAGCAGTGAATTCACATGGTCTGATATAGTAAATTAAAGAAGCTTAGTGCTTACCGCTGGTATAGTATAGAATTCCTGTGCACTTAATCTAGGCTTCAAACTACACTTCTGATTTTTGATCAAAAAATACTTATAATAAGCTAGCAAATTAAGGGAAAAAAGAAAAGTGCACAAATAACCAATATCTTGCACATAATTCACGCACCACTTCACTTTGTGGTCCATGCTATGCTTCCCTTGCTTTGCAAGTAAATTACTTCATACCTTTCTTTAAACCACTGAGTGAATTTGTGAATTTCCAGAAGTCAATTATACTGGCATGAATATCACCAGCACAAGCTGCAACGTCTTTTGCTTTTCCTTCCACAAGGCTTGCCATTAAATTCTTACAGTTGTTATAAACTTATAACCTAGAATGGTCATTTGACTTTACCCCTTTTATGTACTTTCTAGACCAAAATGGGAAGGTGGGCAGTATGATGGTGATGACAAAGAACGATTAGACACTCTCCGATTGGCGGTGGAGTTGGGAGCTGATTACATTGATGTGGAGTTTAAGGTATCTTATTACTTTTTTCGAGAGTTTAAAATTAAGGGCTGAAATTGTAATAGATTATATTGTTTTTTCTACTCTATCTTGTATAAAATCCTTTTGTTTAATCTACCTGGCATACTTGAGACTAGTAATATAAGACTCCTTACTGCAAAGTAGTCTATGCAGTTGCTGTCTTCTTGAGAATTTATTTCATCATAGAATCAAAAGATTATTAATATTTTGTTATTGCCATACCCTACCATGAAGGTGGCTCGTGATTTTATTGATTTCATACGAGGAAAGAAAGCTGAGAAATGCAAGATTATTGTTTCTTCTCACAACTATGAAAATACCCCATCCATTGAGGATCTTGGAAATCTTGTGGTGAAAATACAAGAAACTGGAGCTGATATTGTTAAGATTGCAACCACTGCTGTAGAAATTACTGATGTTGCAAGAATCTTTCAAATAACAGTGCACTCTCAAGTAAGCCGCGTATGTAGCATGCCTGTCCTTGCTTTTCACTTTTTATGTTTGGTAAAATTATTCTTTGCCAAGTCATACTCCAAAGTTGCAAAATATAATAAAAATTATGTCACGTCCAATGTTGTTTGCATGGTAGTGCTTTTTATTGCTAATATAACAGTGTTAAAAGGGGCTATGCATGGTTGAAAATTATCAGTTAGCTGTGCAGAGGCATATTCCCAGCTATCATTGAAACAGGAGTTTCATAGTTGCCATTCAATGATCATGGTGACATTCCTTTTCATGCTTTTCAAATATGTTCCTAGAAGAGATTAGAATCTCATCTGGTCATATGATGAAGCCCTTACAATGTTGTTACAGAAAGACAAATGTTGCTGGTTTTGTAGCTGTTCTCTATCTGAATATAACCTGTAATATAGTTAGTAGTCATATGTACAAAAATAGTCAAAAAGCCAGGAGACAAATCAAATTAATGTGGACATGATCTGGGTGATCTGAGTGTTGGAGTAGTGGTGCTTAAGGTACGTTAAACAATTATAGTTTACATCCTACTACATCACATGAAATATAGCAGGCAAAATCTCGTGTTGCTATTGAGAAATGTTGTTAGGCTTATGGGGATTTTGGTATATAATCGACTGCATAAAACAAAGTTACACAGCCTCTGCATATGCTTTTCAACTGACTATTTTCGTCTACGCTAACCAGTCTAAAGAGCTGTTCATTTGGCCAGCTACCCTTCTAGTCTTTTCTAGACTTTTCTACCTCTTCCATATCTGCTCTGTCTACTTTACTTACTTCCATATCAGCCCTGGTGATTTCATTTCTCCCAAAATGCACTTTAATGATAGGATGACTGTAACTATTGTGTTCCCTAGCTCCATTTTCATGCACTATAGCCTTACTCTTGCAATTTCTGCTTGCATGCCATAGCGAAGTAATATAATCAAGTCACAACTTAAAAAATTAGGGTGATTTCAACGGTTGGTAGAGGCACTTGCTTGAGTGCTGATAATAAAATTGATCATCTGAACACTATATACAACTTTTCAAGGAAAGAATTTGGGTTAGGATTTTTGTACTTAATCTCATTATATCAAATAACAGAAGTCTTGGTAGGACAATGAAGTTGCATAGAGTATTTACTAATAACTACTACAGTAATCAATGGAGAAAGAAAACTGTTAATACTCACCAAACATGGTGTAAAGTATTCAGGGAATAACCCAGTGCCATGCTTAGAAGCCTACTAGACACTCTGAAGCTGTTAAAGTATTCTTCAAGACACTTACTTTTCCACATTGAAAGGAAACTGTTAAAATAGAGAAAATTATTTGCCCTCCTTTTCCTATAAGAAATATACAGTAGTTAGAGTAGAAGTGCATATGCTCAAGAAGTCTTCAGCTAAGTAGAGTTGAGGTGTTCCTTATCTCTCTCCCAAATGATGGGCATTTTTGCCTATTAGTCTTCATGTACGTGTATATTGTGCTTTAATTTCTCTGGATCTATACAGTTGCGAATCATATAGTTGAAAACAATGGTTTGCCCATTATAACCTGCATTTTTATGTTTGCATGCCCAAATAAATTACTTAAGTGGTGTTTGGTTCCTTTTAATTGGCATTTCTTTTCAGGTTCCAATTATAGGTCTTGTAATGGGTGAAAGGGGGCTGATGTCGCGGATTCTTTGTGCAAAATTTGGTGGATTCCTCACCTTTGGAGCCCTTAAACCAGGAGTAGTTTCAGCTCCAGGTCAACCTACAATAAAGGATCTATTGGATCTCTATAACTTCAGAAATATAGGCCCTGACACAAAAGTTTTCGGAATTATCGGGAAGCCAGTTGGTCACAGCAAATCGCCTATATTATACAATGAAGCATTCAAGTCAGTTGGTTTTGATGGGGTATATGTGCATTTATTGGTGGACGATGTTCAAAGATTTCTCCACACGTACTCATCCACTGATTTTGCTGGATTCAGGTTTATCCTCATGCATAATCATTTAATTCCTTATCTTCTTGAATTATTTCATCATGTCCAATTGTCATGTTATCATCTGTTGTTTTATATTCCTTGAGTTTTCATTGCTTTTTTGTTGAAACTTAAAGTATCACAATTTTTTTCTGAATACAGCTGTACAATTCCCCATAAAGAGGCTGCACTTAAATGCTGTGATGAGGTTGATCCAGTTGCTAAGGTAAGTTTTTCTCTTGGGGTCTCAGCCTGTGTAATAACTTGACATGTCAGCTGTATTGATTTCACCCCCCTCTTTCAGTCAATTGGAGCTGTCAATTGTATAATAAGGAGAGAAAGTGACGGGAAGTTATGTGGTTATAATACAGATTATGTTGGTGCAATTACTGCCATTGAAGATGGATTTCGTGGTTTGTCATGTGATATAATATAGCTAAACATTAAAAGCAATATATTGTCTGTGTATTTTTGAGATGAATATTAGAATACATTTTGTCACTTGCAGGTTCAGAAAATACTAGGAACATGGGTGGTTCACCTTTAAATGGAAAAGTATTTGTTGTGATTGGTGCTGGTGGTGCTGGCAAGGCACTTGCTTATGGTGCTAAAGCAAAAGGAGCGAGGGTTGTAATTGCTAATCGCACCTATAGTGAGTCCCCACCTTTGGTGCAGTCAAACGATCTTTATAATTTTCTGGTACAGTCAAGTACTTTATACAGTTGAGCTTGTATTCCTTCTTGGCTTCTGGTAAGCGAATCCCTTAAATATGCTATGAGCTTATGAAGGGCATTTGGGGCATGTGAAGGTTCCTCCTATACACCCTCATTGATTTAATAATTTTTCAAGGGTACAATGATGTCATTTAGTTTTCTAACATGAGTTCTGCCTATTGTTGTGTTCAACTGAATGCTATCCTCTTTAAAGTTCATTTCTGGACATCAAAGCCCGTTTCTGGTTCTTGCATTTTGCAAATTCTCCTTCCTCCTCTAACATTACCCACTTGATGATAGCAGATATCTGAAATGTGGCTGTAGCTGCAAATGTTTATGTTCACTTCCCACTATGCGGCTTTATACTTGTGTTTCACCATTTAAAACTGTTTATATATCTCCAGATTTCTTTTCATTTTAGTTATGAATTGGCTGAATGCTCCTTTGGAGTAGCGCAAAATTTTTGTGGTATGACATCTTCCTTTTATTGACTCGTTGCTTGTGTTAACAACTTAACATTATTCCAAATGGCTTTGTATTTTGGTTGACTGATAAGAAGATTATAAGTTGTTTTACCACACCAGAAGGTATCACTTTGTGTTTTAACTATTATTAACATAATCACACTCTTGATAATCTACTTCTCTTTTTCTTGAAGGTCGTGCAAAAGAACTTGCAGAGACAATAGGGGCAGATTCCATATCTCTTGCTGATCTCGAGACTTTTCATCCAGAGGGTGGCATGGTTCTTGCAAACACAACATCAATTGGAATGCAGCCGAACGTGCATGACACACCAGTTCCTAAGGTTGCATCTCTTATTTGGCATTCTGAAATATAATTACTCTGTTATTATTTTGTGCATGTACATTGCTTTCATTTTGCATAATTTTGTAAGTAAAAGAAAGGATAAACTTTCTATTTAAATTGGCTGAGGTACCACCTACTTAAGCTTTGACTGATTGCCCAGGGTTTAAAACAACTTATGCTTTAACCTGTAAAAATAGGGTTCTAGTGCAGCCTGACACATCATTTGAGTTGTGCATATTGAATTAGCTTTAGTTGATTATTGGTTTGCAATCAAATATGTTTTATCACCTCAGAAATTACTGCAAGTCTGCCTTGTCTGCACAATATAAGATATATTTTGTCCCTTTTTTGTCCAAAAGTTGAAATAAACTCTTGATATATGTTGACATAATCTACATATTTCTAGATGCTTTTAACTGTTTTCCTTTCATTTGTTTTACTTATTTCACTTGATTTGACCAATTGAACATCCATTTGATATTTTTCACTGGCTAGACATGGGAACCAAGCGAAACATCTACCCTCTCTCAAAACTAGGGAAGGTTGCATTATTGAAGAAATAATAGTAATATACTAGTGTCTGAGTGTAATGTACGCCATCAACATCCTTTTTCATTGAAGTGGGCCCAGTTTATTCTGGTTGGCACATTATGCATGACAAGGGTATGCTTGTCCAGTCAGTGTACCTCTATGCTGGTGAACTGCAATGATCTGCTTAGGATAGAATTCCAGTTCTTGAAACTCCAGCTCTCTTTTATGTAGAAAATGAAATAATTTGGGACAAACTTATGCCTTTGCAGGAAGCTCTTAAACATTATGCACTAGTCTTTGATGCGGTTTATACCCCAAAGATGACCAGACTTTTAAAGGAAGCTGAAGAATCTGGAGCTATAATTGTTTCAGGATTGGAAATGTTCATTGGTCAGGCCTATGAGCAATATGAACGATTCACCGACCTGCCTGGTAAGAATGCCTCCTATCACATACTTGTTTTATGAATTTTCTTTTTTTTTCTACAATTGACTATAACAATTCTTTGTTCCTGTGTCCTTTTTCATGACAGCTCCCAAAGAATTATTTAGAAAGATTATGTCGAAGTACTGAATACAGCTACCGGTAATGTTTGACACAGAGAGCAGACTGTGTATCAGCTTTTGAGTATTACCTCGCCAAACTGTATCATTTTACTACACTAAGGTCAATCATTTAAACCTCCTCTCACTTTAAATGGGATCCATCACTTAAGGTCAATAACAGTTAAATTGTATTCATATTTGAAATAAAAGTACCATGATAACATTTAATTGAGTTTCTCTGCAAGTTCCTTTCGCATTTCTCACCACGAAGGCATCATTTAAATAGAGCAACAAAGGAAAGACATCTACAACTGTCTGCCTAGGTTGATGGGATCATGTTTCTGTTAGCTGTAGTTTGGCTTTGCAATGGCATCACCGAGTATTCTTCAAACAGTTACATCATGAAATGGTTTTTTCTACCTGGAAGTCTATGATATGTTGGTGCATGTGACCGTGCTTGTGTTTATACGACTTTTTGTTTCTTGAGAGGGAACAGGTTGCATAAAAATGAGGTATCTCATGTATTGAGGCTTTTGCCAAACCGTCACCCTGAACTCAGAAAGCTGAGCTTCTAAACATGATGGGATGGGCAAAGGATGGCGATGTTGTGTTTGTGCTCTAAGGGCAATCTAAATAAATCTTCTTCTTCCCTTATTCGTTTTTCTACCAAATTTACATATTGAATTGGCGATTGGGACACTTGAGGGAGAACCCAAGATGATCTCATACAGAACACAAAAGCTGTTTCTTTTGGTAGAAGTCCACCGTGTCCCTCCTTAATTTTCAGCTACAGCATATACAGATGCCCAATTTGTAGTTTCCCCCACTCTAGCCTAAACATAGGAGAAAATGGAGTAATGGGCATTGATATTAAGTAACTAACATGAAAATAACTTACATCAACATACATAAAACGAAAATAGACATATAGCACCTAGAATAGGATGGCATTACTAAAAACGGATAAAGGAAAAAAATAATAACTTTTTTTAAAAAAAAATTATAGAAATCCCTCTAATTAAAAAATAATTACAAAAATAGGTAACTTAAACTGGTTTCTTGAAGAGATGAGATTGCAGATGATCGACCTTTTCTTTTCAAGAGACGAGGTCAGTATAATGCATTGAACTCATCTCTTGAAGAAATAAGGATAGAATCAATCTCGTCTCTTCAAGAGATGAGATTGATTTTACAACACTAGACGCTTCTCTTAAAGCGACAACATCAGTTATTTTTATCAAGAGACGAGGTTGATTTTACAATACTAAACGCTTCTCTTGAAGCGATGAGGTCAGTCACTTTTGTCTCTATAAGAGACGAGTTCAACTTGCTTAAAGTTGGGATTTTTTTTTCCAATGGCATTTTTGTAATTTTTTAGAAATATCAATCTTAATTTCTTTTTACCTACTAAAAACAAGGAAATTAATTAATGAACTAAGTAATATCAAAACTCTAAACTAGTTTAAGGAGTGCGAATGGATTCTTCCTCGTTACCTTGTGGCATGCTCGGCTGAGTGTTAGATAATCCATGAAACTGTTTCAGACAGAAAAAATGTAGAATGCGAGATGGGGTTTGGCTTTGGTAGGTAAATTCACCTTGAGCTTGGTGTTTGGAGTGAAAAAAAAAAAAATGACCCAACTGAACAAATTTATAAATTGATCCAAATCAAACCGAAAATATGTTTTTTTTTTTAAAGCAATTTGGTTTGAAAATTTTCTAATATGTAAATTTATAATTGGTTTAGATGGTAAACTAAACTAATTCATAAAATCAAGTTGAACCACTATAGAAAAAACAATAAGATCCTATATATAACTATAAATGTTTTTATGATGATTGATTTAAATGTCATATGGTTTATGAAAGTGATGATTTTATAAAGTATGGTTTATAACTATAATGGTTAATGACTCACTACAGGATTTCATGAAGAAGTATGGTTTATGAATGTAATGATTTTTAAAGTATTTTATTATAATTTGCAATTTAAACTTTATAGAGAAATCTTTTTTGCCCCCTCTTTTTCCTTTTTAAAGCAATTTTTTCCTCCTCAAAAAGTTAATTATATCTATATATTATACATATACACTTCCATTTCATATCAATCCTTTTTTTTTTTTCTAGTTTTAAATGTTTGAATCTCCACATAAATGTAAAAATTAGAACAAAACTCTTTTTTAATTAAAAATTGATTTAATCTAATTTGAATCGAACTAAACCAAAATTTTATGGTTTATAAAATTTCTAATATAAACAAAATCGTTATTTAAAGGTTTGGTTTCTAATAAAAAAAGAATCAAAATTTTAAATTAAGGTTTGAATCAAATTTTAGTAAAATCCAAACTTAACTGATACATGTCCATGCCTGATATGTCTGGAACTTGACGAGAACAAGATTATTCATGTTAAATTGTACTTCTCAATGATTATTGTAGTAGGTTGCCTCCTTGTGGCTTTATGCTTAGAGTAATCGACTTCTTAATTTCTAAATCATGTTATCCTTATCTTAGATAGTAATGTCAACATTCAACAGCAACGATCTCAGACCGACTTTAACACTGGGTTTCTTATGAAGTTACTTAAGGTGCCATGTCAATAACTTAAGTAACTCTCATTGTTAAGTAACTCTACATTTTATCTATGAATTAGTTAAAGAGAGTTACTTAGTATTTTGTTAACAATTTTTGTTTTTTAAGTGAATTAAGGAACTTATTTTTTGAGTTGCTTAATTAAGTAACTTTGATATTAATTCTTGTGTCAAGAACCTTGCTATGTTGGTTGAATAGAGTTGCTTGGTTTAGGTCATTGTGTTAAGTAACTCCAATGAAGATGGTCTTGAGGGGCATATTACACAACAACAATCGTAGGGATATTCAGGCAAATTGGCTCTAAAAAGTTTGTTGCAGGTAGAACACTACTGGGTTTTGTAAAAGATTTTGTAATTTGGAAAAAAAATAATGGTATTTTTTAAAGATACTTGTAAGATAGGTGTGGAAAGCACATGCATGCAGCTTCGACCTAGACAAATGTTCAAAAAAAGAAGTTTCATTTGGTTAATAAAATTCACTTGTACGGAAGCATGTATGCTAGTTGTGATTTTGAATTAACAAAAAAAAAAGGAAAAAAAAAAGGAAAGTCTACTTCTTCCCTAGCGCTCCTCTCTCTCTCTCTCTCTCTCTCTCTCTCTCTCTCTCTCTCTCTCTCTCTCTCTCTCTCTCTCTCTCTCTCAAGCATCTCTGCACTCAATCTCCACACCATCCAAAAGCCAACATCAAGATTCATCCTTTACGAACCAAATCATCACTGCATCCCCTTTGCTAACCACCATGTTGATTCTTCACCACTCGACACCTCATCCACATCACAAATATAGACCCACGCTAGCAACCACTCGACATCCCCACCAACAAACTCCCCACAATGATTCATCTCAAAACTAGATACTAAACCACTACCATCAATAACCAAATCAAAACCACAAAACACACCATCACTACCATTGAACTTCTAACTACCCCCACTATTTATATTGAAGTTGTATTCCATTAATGTGCCTTTAGCATCTATACTAAAGGTGCATCTAAGAAATATGTTTTCTTTGTTAGAAAATGACCAAGTCAAGTCAAAGGTTTAACACTTATTTTACTAGTATGGTAAATTACACAAGAAAGTATTAATATTTAAAGATAAATTCATTTAAGGTATCAAAGTTTCAAATAGTTAAAAAAAAGTATCAACGTTTGGTGATAAATTCATTTAAGATATTAACTTTTTGCAATATAAGTCAAGTAAGGTATTAAAAATTAATCATTAACGAAGATTTAGGAAACTTCATTGAAAACTAATCAAAGCATTGATACCTTAAATGAATTTTGCAAAATACCGATATCTCATTTGATTCACTTTGAGAAACGTTGATACCTTTTTTTCACTGTTGGAAATATTAATACTTTAAATGAACTTACCCCAAACGTTGATACCTTATAATGTAATTTACCCATACTAATATCTTTTAAAAATGTCATATTTAAAGACTTTGATTTTGATTAAGGCCTATTAAGTAGACAACATAATTTTAACTGGTTTATAATGACTGCGCAAGGAAACTTAGGACCTCTTGCCTGATACTATGTTTAGATTAGTACCACAACCATCTAATCTGAAAGCTTGAATTTGTAGATATGATGTGGGCTATTATATTTATGTCATAGCATAAATATTTAATTTTCAAAGTGTGACATTTCCTTACAAAACCCAAATGGTACCTTGTATTATAGCAATCTTTGGCCCATTAATCCACTATGTCTAATGCCTTAGGTGTTTTCTTGTGAAGATCGAAAGGTATATCTCTAAAGTTTGATTCATGACTCCAGTTTATCCTTTCCTTTAGGGGTTATATAAAAACTTAAATACAACATAGTGCCACTCAATTTAAACAATTTAATGTTACATCATAATCGCTTATTATGGTTTTTGGTAAACCATGGAATTTAAAGATAGAATCAAAGAAAATTCCTACCATTAATAATATCATGTAAGGATGCTTTGAGAATTACAAAGTAAGCATACTTAGAAAAGTGATTTACCATTTTGCATGGGACGGTGGAAGTCCGTATTCCATAGAGATGTTAGACCATACTTGATGTGAAGTATCCGATAATTAGAGTAATCCTGCAATAATGCTATTCACATATGCCCAAACTTGTATATATTTATATATATTATATGTGTGTGCAACATGATTTACATATTTTCATAACATCTTAAAAGACATCCTTTTTCCCTTTATAATAAAAATTAGCAGCTACTCATTTGAGTCTTTTGATTGCTTTTATGGTGCTAGTTATACGTAGCTACGACAACACTTTATGGTTCATGAACAAACAAAAGACCTTCATTCCTTTCCATCATGTATGCGTTAGTGAAGCTCCCACAACTAAGAAGACTCTTCAATCTCCCTTTTTGCATTATTAAAAAGGATTAAATTAAGGAAATAGCTAAGAAAAGTCTAGCTTCTTCATCTTTGTGTTATTGAGGTCGACTGCCTTCTCTCATGATGTCCCTCTTTATATAGCACAACTCAAATACCCTTATTTAAAGTTTCACATTTATAGCAAACTTTTAGAAATAGGCTAATGTTGCATTTGTTATTCTGATTTTGGTCGATTATTTAATTAACTACCTGTATTTTCTTATTGCTAATTTTGCTATTGAATTAGATTTTTCAAGGTCCATTATACTGCCTATTTTAATTCCATATTGAATTTCATGTCTAGGTACTTCAACCAATTATTTTTTATGTAGATATTTTAATTAGAATATATGATGTGTGTGTGTGTAATATATATACATATATTTATTACAATCATGAATTGTTACATGTGTTAACTATATCTTATGAGATGTTGTTTTCACTAATCATATGTATCCTAAGTAGAATACCTCCATTAAAGTAATCATTTAAGACACATGGTAGTTTATAATTGGTAAAAAGAAAAAAAAAAAGGTTAGTTGCGTGAATGGGTTAATATAAGTAATACCACTAACCTCAAAAGGCCTAATTCCATATTGAAATTAACAATTTCAAAATTCAAGCTGATTAAAAAATAAACTAAACTTAAGGTACCATATGTGATATTATTGTTGAGATATACAAGTTGTAACTTTTTGTAAATATTTTTTCTTTTAATTTAGAGAGGAAGATTAATGATATGGATTGATACACTTATCACAGACACATTATGTATATATATTTGATATTTCTTATACTCTATTTTTAAAAATAAGAATACAATTCTCTCTTTTCATATTTTTTAGTATTCTTCTTTTATATTTTAGCAAGGTATCAGAGCCCTAGGTTTCTTTCCTAGGATTTCTTTTTCACTTTTCTCAAGCAAGCCTTCATCGCTACAGGGATTGTTTTTCTACTTTTTTTAGCCTTCTTAGATACCATGCTTCCTTAGTTCCTTTTTTTTCTTATGTCAAACAGCCTTAATTACTGGACATCCCTTTCTATCACCATGTCTTGTAAAACTACCATCTCTAGCAACCCTAAACCATCTGAAGACTAGGGGTAGGCATGGATTAATTAACCAGTCTATGACCCCACTTTTTGAACCTAACCATTATAATCGGTTTTTTAAAATGTCAAACCTAAACTAATGAATTATTAACGATTAAGCATTTTTCTCGGTTAACATTTTTAGTTTTCGGTTTTTAACCATTTAGCATAATGGTTAACTAAAAGTTCTGGTTGACCATAATTCTAGTTCGTTCATAAAAAATTAAAATATTTTATTTCTTAAAATTGCAAGCTATTAAAACCTCATCTTAAATATAATAGATAAAATCATGTCAGGTCATGTACAAAGGAAGAACAATACGAATAGCAACCTGAAAATAATAATCATATATATTGTTTCAAACCCTCTCAAGCTCATTGTCAGGAAAATCAAATGCTTATCTTTCTTATTACTTCTTTTCCATCACAACACCAATAGCTTTTAAAAGAAAATAGATAAATAAATAAAAACTTTTTTTTTTTATATAGATAGAATATAATATCATAAAACACAAGTAGTGAAAGTACTTTAGATCATGACCAATGCCTAATAATATTACATTAGGGCTTCAACTCTTTAGCCTTTTATATTTAAAAAAATTAATTATATATAATATTATATATTTATAAATATCGGTTGACTATTAACCATCGATTTTTTGTTGTTACAAATCGAAACCAAAAAAATTAAAACCATAAACCTAAACCAAAACCAATAAACTAGTTAACCGTATTTTTCGGATTGGTTTTGCGGTTTCGTTTTGGTTTCTTGATTTAGTCAGTTTTTTTGCCCAGCCTTACTGAAGACCCTAATACTGCCAAGAATATTAGAGACATGCAAAATATTCGAGCTTCCTACAAATTCAATGGGAAGAATTATCTCAAATGGTCTTAATTTATTTGCACTTATCTTAAAGTCAAAGGGAGGCTTAATCACCTTCTCAGGATTAGACTAGTTAAGGATGACCCCTTGTTTGAAGCATTGGATGAGGAGGATTCCATGATAATGTCTGGGTTGTAGGATTCAATGGATTCTACAATCAGCGACACATGCATGTTTTTCACCATGGTGAAAGAAATTTGGCACTTCTTACATCACACATATTCAAAGGCTCATGACACTACTCAAGTATACGAGATCAAAGTCAAATATGGAGCCACTAAGCAATGAGACAAATCAGTCATGAAATATGCAAATTTCCTGCAAAATTATGGTAAGAAATTGAGCAATTTTTTGAGATGAAACATCCTAAGGATCCCACAATCTTGAAGAACTTCATTGAAAAAGATCTTGTTTATGATTTTTTTGGTTGGATTTAATCTAGAATTTAATTAGGTTTGGGTTTAAATTCTTTGAAAAAAAAGAAACACTCTCTCTAAAGGAGACCATCTCATTGATATAGGCAAAAGAGTGTCCATGTATCGTTATGCTCAAATCACAAATAGTAGATAGGTCAGCCCTAGCAACAAAGATAAAATAGCAAGAGAAAGGCAAAAATGATAAGTTAAAATACCTAAATAGAGAAAATCATATTAAGAAGAAGAAGGACAATCTCTAGTGCACCTATTTCAAGAAATCGTAACACTAGTGCGAGGTGTTGCAAATTGAATGGTAACCTACCAAGCTAAGAGTGGGGAAATCGTAGGGGCCAGTAGAGACCTCATGTACACATGAAAGAGTAGTTCAAACCTGAAGAAAACCTAACAATTGAGGGGTTTAATTGTGAAGAGGTTGAGAAGCTGAGAAATTTGTTAGAATCCTAGAAAAGGCCTCTGGAACATGCTCTTTAGCTCTTTTAGGTAAACCTTTATTCTTTCTTTGCATGAATTCCTCTGAAAACTTACATGCCTATTCGTGGTATTGACAATATAATATGGCTCTTAGTCCACTTGATCTATTACACTTTGAGGCCTAGGTACACTAGAGGGTCCCAAAGGGAGTCCATGCTTGTAACGCCTAAGAAACCTCACCTCGGAAAGGCTGACTAAGCCACACGAGCTTGGTCATCTGACGAGCTCGATCTCTCGACTTTGTGTGATCTCCAACCAAGGAAAGTGCTCCAGTCGTATATCGCGACTAGGGGAGGAGGGGGGACACAATCAGCTCGCCCCATTTTGTAAAGCCACGACTCTTCAGCTTGGTTATCCACACTACATCGGGTACTAGTTTAGCTACCAGGAAGCGACCTATCCTAGTATAACCCTAAACACTTTAAATACCTACATTACCTCTTGGGAAGGGGCATAAGAAAATAAGTAACAGAAAAAGAGAAGTAGACTTGTCTACTTCCTTACAGACAAAATTGTCTTTACCTACAAACTAACTTATACATTGGAGTAGCTGCATCGGCCAACCCTTAATGCCCCTTTGACCCTTTTTTGTGTTTGCAGAGCTATCTCTACCAGCCTAGGATCAGCTTGTGCAACATTTGGCGCCGTTTGTGGGAACTTAATCCTGTTGTCTGAAATCTTATCTGAAACCCTTCTGAAAAATCCTTCCTATTCTTCGTTGCCTTTCAACTAAAACCCCTTAAACCTATAACAGATACTCTTATTCCCCTACAATGCCTAAGCTATAGTGGAGTAAGAATTAAACCGATCCTACCTTCTACAATGCTCTGGTGTGTGACTATGCAACCCAAGAACCATCATGCATAGGCTAGCTGGCCGCTGCCAACGAAAACCCTTTGGACCCAAGGAATTTCCTGGAATTAGAGGATTTGTACAGACAACTTGTCCAAGAATACAAAGAACAAAGGCCTTAATAACCCTCCTCCAACCCAGGATCATGAAGCTGAGGGCCTGAAGGACCTCTATTTGGAGGAGCACACCTCTAGCACACGGTAGAGCAACTTCTAGACACAACTGCCTTCTAAACCCGATGAGGAACTAGTTGAAAGGAGCTATAGACGCACCGTGATATCACCATGGGCTAGCACCTCCACCAAAAAGCAGTCCTACAATTTGAACCTACACTCGAGCGAATATTGAAGACCTATGGCCCCCAAGAGCCTAGTGAGAGTTAATGAAAGCATCTCACGAGGACGCATAGCTTCCCAACACTCAGCTCGAGTTACCTCAAGGCACCAAATGGAAGACAAGTGACATGCTAAGGCAGGCTAAGCTCACAAGGATAGTTCGTGCGCACCTGTTGCCAAGGATACCCAACTTGGTTCCAATAAAGAGTGCACACTTGAAGAAATCAAGGACATGATAAGAAGATTGTCAACCATTAGGGAGGGTTTTGGTGATGAACCTACTGTTAGATATCTCACGGGTAAGACGTCCTTTATGGCAAAGGTCCAAACTGAGGTGCTCCTAACTGGAGCTTGGTTATCCCCTTTAGAATCATATGATGGGTCAACCAATCTGGAGTGATACACGTCATTTTTCAGACACCATATGGTGCAAAACCTTCCCTACCACCTTCTGAGGGGTAGCTCGGATATGGTTCAACAAACTTGAGTCAAACAGGATAGACTCGTTTGCTTAGCTCAACGACCTTTTTATGGCTCATTTCATGGCTAATAGGCTACCAGAGAAAAATGCTTCATACATTAATACGATATGGAAAAAATGAAGCGAATGCTTAAGAGAGTACTTAGTGAGATTCAATAAGGTGTGCTTAGAGGTTCAAAACCTCAACCAAAGAGTAACCATAGAGCCTATCAAACAAGAAGTCCTCATGGATAACCCGTTCTTTGACTCCCTATTAAAGTGCTAGCTCACTATGCTAGAGCAAGTAAGGGAAAAGGCATGATAATACATCCACTAGGAGGACACCCAAAATGCAATGAGGGAAGCTGAAACGCAAAACGAGCCTCATCAGGCAGAGAATCCACCACACAAAAAGGTCGACAAAAGGATCACTGTGACTTAACCGAACTAATGCACATCAGAATTGTAGGGATGATGACAAAGTGAAAGCTCTTCTCGATGTATGAAAATTTCAAACCTGCCCCCCCCCCCCCCCCCCCCCCCCCCCCCCCCCCCCCCACCCCCTCTTAAAGTTGCTTGTCCATGATGTGCTCCTTAAGATAAGGAACCAAGATTTCCTACCCTCACTATGTCCGATGAGACTGAGCTTGAAAGGGAAAGATTATAAGGAATATTGCAAACACCACCGTGACCACTGAAACAATACAAAAAATTGTTGACAACTCAAGAGCACCATTGAGGACACCATATGATGTAGGTGGCTCAATCAGTATATCGATCACAACCTAAAGATGGAGCTAGCCGCATAGAAACACAAGACAAACGAGCACGAAAAAGTTGCTAACACCTAAGATCGCTTAAATCATCTCTAACTCTGCCAACAATACCACGGTGAGGTTAATACCATAATAGGTGAACCTATGACTTCGACAGAATTAGGCTACTGCCTAGCTTAAGCTCATACAAACAAGTAATGAGCCTATAACGTAAAAAGGCTAAGGTCAAAACCACTATTGCTTTTCGGACAAAGATTTTGAAGGGATCCAAACTCTCAAAAAGATACCCTAGTGATTTCCGCCTACATTTCAAGCTGGAAAGTCAAAAGGGTCCTGATTGACATAGGAAACAGTGTTGACATTCTCTTCAATCAAGCATACGAGCAAATGAAACATGAACTAAAACTGAAGTTAAGGCTATATGATCACAGGCTGTATGGTTTTGACAACCGACCTATCCGATCACGTGGAATCATCACTTTACCCCTCAAACTCAATGAAGAATTGTGTAATGTGATGCACCAGATTGACTTTCATGTAGTAGATTGCTGGTCCACTTACAACGCCATATTAAGGAAGGCCATGCTATCGATCCTCGATATGATTGTTTCCTAACCCCACCTTAAAGCGAAGTTCCTATCCCCAACAGGGATAAGGATATGTTGAGGAGATCAAGAACAATCCAAACAACTATATATCAAGACCTAAAGGGAGATCACATTTACCATAAGCATAGAACCAAACGATGAACCCGGGTCGAGGTAAGCCAGCCGAGTTTACAGAAGAAGTCATATTAGATGTTAACCCCGAACACAACACTAAGCTAGGAAAATTGATCCTTCCGACATAAGGGAGAGCTTGATTACATTCTTACAAGAAAATAAGGATGTCTTTGCATGGTCATCTGGTGACATGACAGGCATAAGCCTAAGTGTGATCACGACAGCTAAACATCAACAGAATCCAGAAGCTAGTTTGCCAAAAAAATCAAGCATTTCACCCCACAAAGACAAGTTGCCATCGAAGAAGAAGTCTAGAAGCTACTTCAAGTAAGGTTCTTTAAGGAAGAAAAATACCCCACATGGCTAGCCAATGTAGTCCTAGCCAAAAAGCCCAGCGAAAAGTGGTGAATGTGTGTCAATTACACCTATCTGAACAAAGCATGCCCAAAAGACTACTTCATGTCTCCTCAAATTGACCAACTCATGGATAACACCATGGGGCATGAGCTACTAAGTTTCATGGAAACCTTCTCAAGCTACAACTAAAAAAAGATGAAGGAAACCGATGAGGTCAATACGTCGTTCGTCACATCCTTTAGCACATACTGCTACAAAATGATGCTGTTCAGATTAAAAAATGTTGATGCTACCTTATAAAGGCTAGTCACCGAGATATTTAAACTACAAACAGGCCGAAACATGGAAGTCTATGTTGACGATATGATTGTAAAGAGTAAACAAGTGGAGGTTCACCTACATGACCTTTAAGAACCCTTTGATCGACTTCGCTGATATAATTTAAAGCTCAACTTGCAAAAAAGCATGTTTAGCACCTCGTCAATAAAATTTTTAGGCTATGTCATGTCCTAACAAGGGATCGAGGCTAACCCCAAAAAGATTAAGGCAATCATGATAATGACACCACCCACCTCGGTTAAGTAAGTGCAGCAACTCGCTGGTAGAATAACGGTGCTAAGCAGATCCCTTCCTCGGAGCATCGATAGGTGCTCAAAGTTCTTTAAAATCCTCAAGAAACTCGATCAATTTGAATGGATAGAAAAATCACAGCAAGCATTTGACAAGATGAAGCAGTTCCTGGCAAAACCCTTGCTATTAACGACCCTACTTTAAGGCGAGATTTTGTATCTTTACCTCGCAGTGAGCAATAAAGGTCTCTCATTTGTGCTAACCAGGGAGGAAGGAAAACAACATAGAATTACATCAACCATGTTCTGTAAGGCCTAGAGCAAAGATACGACAAATTAGAAAAAAATTGCTTTAGTAGTGGTGATATCTGTACATCAGCTACACTCGTATTTTCAAGCACACTAGGTTGTTGTCCTCACCAACGTACCGATAAAGATAGTCCACTGCATGCCGGACGTCTCAAGAAGAATGATGAAATATATAATCTAACTTAGCGCCTATGGAGTACAATACCTACCACACGAAGCCATAAAAGGCACAAGCTCTTGCAAATTTTGTGGCTAAATATACCGGTATACCCTAGGCCAACGACAACCAACGACCCGTGTGGACCCTCCATGTAGATGGATCTTCCACATAGGGGGAAGTGGTGTTAGCTTGGTCTTGGAAGGACCCCTTAGAGTCAAGATCAGTTACACCTTAAAATTTGACTTCTCTGTAACCAACAACAAAGCAGAATACGAGGCCCTACTATCGAAGCTCAAGCTCGCCACATGTGTGGGAGCCAAAATAGGAGACCTCACAATCTTTTCCGACTCCTAGCTCATGGTGCAACAGGTCAAAGGTGTATACAAAGCAAAAAATGAAGAAATGGCTGGATATCTAGAAGTAATCTGATTTCTCACTAGAGAGCTACCTCCTAAGATATCATTAAGATACCCAAAGCTGACAATTAAAAGGCTGATAAACTTTCCAAGCTCGCCTCTGATAGCCTCCAACCTGAGAAAGACTAAAAAAAAATTTTCATCGAGTTCTTGCCCAAGAAATCCACGATTACAAGACCCCTCGAGGTATCAAATCTGCGATAGAGTACCCCATCCCCGAGTTAGATGACCTTAATAGAATAGTACCTTAAGGATGATGCCCTACCTCTAGAAAAAAAAATGGATGCAAAAAAAATTGATGTACAGAGCAGCCAATTATACTCTAATCAATGGGGTTCTATACAAAAGAGGTTTCAGTTTCCCCCTCCTTCGATGTTTACACCTAAAAGAAGGGCAACGTGTCTTGGAAGAGTTCTTTGTCGGGGAACGCAGTAGCCATGTTAAGGCACAATCATTGCACACCCGAGTAGTGTGAGCTGGCGATTTCTAGCGAACAATGAAGGCCGATGGAAAGGAGTTCGTCCAATAATAAAAGCACTATCAAAAGATCGCCCCAATCAACCATGCCCTAAGCGTTGATCTACTGTGCTTCAATAGTTCGTAGCCATTCGCTATGTGGAGACTAGACATCTTAGACCCATTTCCTCCCTCCATAGGCTAACGGAAGTTCATGATAGTTGGTTGTGACTACTTCATAAAATGGGTAGAAGCTAAGGCAGTAGCAAAAGTCACAGACAAAAATGCCCAACACTTCATCTACACAAACATCATGGTCAAATTCAAAGTCTCGCACTTCGTAGTGATGGACAATGTAAGGTAGTTCAGCACCAAGAGGATCAAAGATTTTTATGTCGAGTATCATATTACTCTACACTACACCTCGATTGAGCACCCTTGAGCTAATGGCCAGGTCAAAGCACTCAACAAAACCATCACGCAAAGTCTAAAGGCTAAGATGGACCATTAGAGCAGCAAATGGGATGATGAGTTACCTAACATCCTATGGGAATACCACACCATTCGACGAATCTAGATAGATGACACCCTTTTTTTGAATAGCTATGACATGCTTATGTATAAAACATGAACATAAGGAGAAAACGATCATGAATATAATGGAGATTCTACATTAAAATCACCTCTCCAAGGTTTTATGTATTCAACAGCACACAACAAACAAAAGATATTCGGCAGAGGCCACGGGCTTTTAACCAACTCTCTCCCCTCATGAGCTTAGGTAAACCCCTCTCAAAGGTAAGTCATGCCAAGAGCTTGGGTAACTCCTCATGTGAGCTCGGTAAATCCCTTTCAAGGGTAAGTCCCATCAACAGCTTGGGTAACTCCCTCTCATGGGTGACTCTCCTCGTGAGCTTGGGTAAATCCCTCTCAAGGGTAAGTCCCATTAAGAGTTCAGTTAGCTTCCTCTCATGGGTAACTCTCCTTGTGGGCTCGGGTAAATCCCTCCTGAGGGTCAGTCCCATCAAGAGCTCAAGTGACTTCCTCTCCTAGGTAATTCCCTTGTGAGCTTGGGTAAATCTCTCTAAAGGGCAAGTCTTGTTAAAAGCTTGGGTAACTCCCTCTCATGGGTGACTCCCCTTATGACCTCGGGTAAATCCCTGTCAAAGGTAAGTCCGATCAAGAGTTTGGGTAACCCCCTCATGGGTAACTCACCTCGTGAAGTTGGGTAAATCCCTCCTAAAGGTAAGTCCCGTCAAGAGCTCAAGTAACTTCCTCTCATAGGTAACTCCCTCATGAGCTTGAGTAAATCTCTCTCAAGGTAAGTCTTATCAAGAGCTCAGGTAACTCACTCTCAAGGGTAACTCTCCTGAAAATGCCCAGATAAAAAAAAAAAAAACACAAAAAAGAAGAGGTATCAAGAGAACAAACTCAAATTAAAGAAACAACTTTCATTGATTCAAAGAAGATTGTTACAATATTTTTTACTGGCATTTCGGATAAAATTACATTACAAAGTTTACACTAGTACAAGTTTCTTCAAATTGAACATGACTTCAAGCTAGAGGCCTTCGCAAGGATTTGAACCTCAAATTAGAAGAGTTCCCCAATATCCAACTTATTACAACTCGAAAATATGAATTCAAAATGAACATGACTTCACTTCCCTGACCTCCTAGTAGCAAGCCTGAGCTCATCCATCAACCTCCAGCTGATAATGAATGTCAGTTGGAGAAGGCATCATAACGACCAAGAGGAAAATGGCAAAACGGATTTGCCTTAAGTGAGCCTATAACCAATAAGCCATGAGGAGACCAAGCTCAAAGGGGAGAACATTCCCCCCATAGTCCAACAATATCCATTTTCCATTAGAGATGGCAGAAGAGAGGGGTTGGAAATAAGGAGAAAGAGTTAGGTGGCGCTTCTATGATGATTTCGACCTCGAGAAGTGCTTTGAAGCCACAGATCGTTGATGGAGGATGAGCCCCTGCTCACGAACAACCTATCGTCGTAGTCACATCAACCACTCTACCAAGTAATAGGTTGTGGCAACCTCGATCCACAAGCCATAGAAGAGAAACATAGCCCTCAGTGAACATCCACAACAATAGCAAGAATGGGCATAGGGCAACCCGCCCAACATATTACCACCTCCTTCCCCCCTCCCCCAGTAATGAGCCCGTGTAAACAAGGACTCTAGGGCTTCCAATATGCTTAAACAGAGATAGCAAGGCTTCAACAACACCACAGGACTTGCCACCTCTAGTAGCTCAACCTTTTTAACTTATAGCGGGTTAAGGAAAAGAAGGTTCATGGTTTCTCAAACTCTTAGCAACCGAAGGATGGACAGGTAAGTTTAAATTTTTGAAGCCAAGTAAGATAAATTAGGTTAGTGGAGAGATATGTACCTATTGGCTACTTATAGGCAACAAAGGATTCTACTTCTAACCTACATTAAATGCCACTAAACCTTTGGCATCCTGAGGTCAACTTACCCTAGCCGTCCAATCGTGCTTAGGGAATCCACATACATTAAAAAAAGAAAGTTTTCTAGCACACGTTGACCATCCCATAGAAGAATGACATCCTTTATAAAAAGTCGCACTAACAACCTACTGTTGAGTAAGGAGCTAAATGACAAATCTAACATGGATGAAAAAAAAAAAAGGACTCAGAAAAACAAAAGCAATTGAGAACGAGCTTATTGAGCACATAGCAAAATCATAGGCATTGAAAAATGCATCCAAAAATACATACCCTTAAAGGATTGCAAATAAAGCTAGCCCCTAGAAGATCGATACATGAAACAAGCTCAAGACAAATCCTGTAAAAAAAAATAGTTAGGTCCAAACTTGCCAAAAATCTCCTCGCTTGTCATGGGCTAAGGAGCCACTAAAACAGCCTCAACCTGCCTCTCGACATGACCCTCTGCTTAAGGCTTGATCACAACATGGGAAGCCGCCGTCATTAAAGTTTGTTGATTAAGCACATGGGCCTCAACCACAAATAGTGTCAACCTAGGTTTCCAACTTCACCTTGCCTGCCTCCATCTCCACCATCCTCCTTCCTAGAAGAAGGCTATGTCGAAGCCTTCCCTAAATGAGCTACAAGAAAGTCGAGGCCTAATTCCAGATACCTCTTCGACAACTCCTTTTTTTATCATCTTAGTTGTATTCGTCACGAGCTGCACTTGATCTCCAAAGTGGCGAGCTCAAGCTCCCCTTTCTGCCTTGCAACGCCCGATTGGGCATCATGAAATTGATGAGAAATGTCATATCGTTCTCCCTTCACACTCCTCCATTGAGCCCTCAAACTCAACGGCCATTGTTTCAGCAAGAGAAAGCTTCCTCTTTGTCTCAACCACATTAGCTTGACTATGTAAGACCTTGCCGTCCGTCTCTGCCTAACCTTACGAACTCTTTCTCTAACCTCGCTCTAGTTACCTCGAGCTCTCCTAAACCCTGAACAAAAAAAGGTAACTCTAAATTACAAGTCATGGAGAATTCGATAAAAGGGAGAAAGGAGGAACACAATGTACTACCTCAGGTTCGCCCTCAACACTCTAAAAGCCTCAGTGGTCATCACCAAAGCCTGAAAACAAACAACAAAAGAATGTGAATAACTGAACAACAGAACACCGACATGAACAAACACCGTAACCTCACCTCATACATCTTCCATGCTAAAAAATCTACAACTGAATCCATCAATGACAAACCATCACAAAAAGCCCTCAACCTCTTCCTATCTTCCATGCAGGCTACCTCCTTGCAAGAGGGATCATTCCATAGGTATGTCAGCTTACTTTAAAGCCTTCCCCTCAACAAAGTCGAGAGGACCACCAGTAACCCCTCTATCAGGCTAACTCTCATGACCTACTACCCCAACTCAATTAGTAGAAGCACTATTACTGCTCCCAGTAGCCTCTACCCCAGGAGATGGCATGTTACGAGCCCATATAAGCATAGAGGAAAGATGAGCTGGACTCCTCTCCTTGGGAGATCGAGCAAGATAAGAAGGCCCCTTCGAGGGATGTCAAGGCTAACCTTTCTAACCTCAATAGCAACAACTCCAACCTCGGCCACCACATCTTGAACCGCAACACAAGCATCCCTTGGATCTTGCACTTCTAAATCAACAACCTCGATAGCCTGAGTCTAGACCCACTTGCACACAAAATCTATTACAATAGTTCTCATTCCTTCCTAATAAAAATATGAGGCTAATTTACAAAATGTTTTCTCTTGACCAAAATGGCCAGTAGCTGGTGTGGCACGATACCGATACGATAAGTTTAGAATTAGACTAGACTGAGGCACTAGAAATAAATTATTTCCAAAATAGAGTAAATCATTAAGCCCCTATAAAGGCTACTTAATGGTTCTGCCCTCTTTCATATCTGCAATTAGCTCCTTGAATTTTGACAAAAGAGTATATTCTAATTTTAATTTGTCTACTAAGGAACAAGTAGGAATAATAATGCCATCAACTGAATATTCTCATATTATCTAGAGAGTTAATCTGCCACTTGGTTATCAACCCCTATCTTATGGACAATAAAATAATCATAACCAATGAGTTTTGCCAAAAAATTTTGTTGTTCTAGGGTTTGTATCACTTGTGTTAAAATCTCCTTGAGACTTCTATGATCAGATCTAATAAAAAGGTGTGAGCCTAGCAAACATTGCCTCCACTTCTTAATAGCCTTTACTATTGCAAACAATTCCCTCACATATGTAGATACTTTTCTCATTGAGATGGTAATTTCTTGCTAAAGTAAGCAATTGGGTGCGACTCTTGCAATAAGACTGCACCAATACTCGTTCTTGATGCATCTATCTCTACTATAAATCCCTTGCTAAAGTCTGGTAAAGCCAATATAGGAGCACTTATTAATGCTGCCTTTAGTGTCTAAAAAGCCATTAAAGATGAATCATTCCATTCAAATTTGTCTTATTGCAACTTATTTGCTAAAGGAATTACTATAGGTGCATATTCCTTAATAGATCTTCTGTAATAACCAGAAAGGCCAAGAAAAGCTCTTAATTGCTTAATATTCATAGGTCGTTGCTAATTCTTCACATCCTCTATTTTCTTCGGATCCAAAGATACCCTATTGGCTGAAACAATATGGCTTAAATAATCAATGTAGGTACCCCAAATGAACATTTACTGTCTTTAAGATAAAAAGTGTTGTCAATTAAAATTTGTAACACTGTAGAGAGATGTTCCACATGCAACTCATTCGTCCTACTATAAACTAAGATGTCATCAAAAAAACAAATTGACGAACTCCTTAAGTATAGATGAAAAATATCATTTATTATCGATTGGAAAGTGGCTGGAGCGTTGCTCAATCCAAATGGCATAACCAAAAATTGGGAATTACCATCATGAGTGCAAAATGTTATTTTATCGACATCTTTGGTATCCATCCTAATCTAATGATACCCTACTCTCAAACCAAGTTTAGAGAAAATTATTGCACCATGCAATTCATTAAGAAGGTCATCAATTGTTGTATAGAGAACATATCCCTAACAATGATACCTATTAATGCTCTGTAATATTTGCAAAAGCCCCAACTGCCATCTTTTTTCTTAACTAGTAAAATTGAACTAGAAAATGGACTAGTACTTGGTTCAATAACCCCCTACTCCAACATATCTTTAGCTTGTTTCTCAATCTTTTATTTTGGAAGTGTGGATACCTATACGATTTAACATTCACAGGAGCTATTCCTTCTACTAAATGAATTTGATGTTGGAGTTTCCTTAATGGAGGCAGGGACGAAGGTGTCTAAAACACTTTCGAATGTTTAGCTAGTAGTTGTTGAATAATAGTGCTATTGGAAGACATCGAACATGTGTTACAATCATCTTTCTGAGCCATAAGTTGTAAGCAAAATAATACTAAACTTGTAGACACCATTTTCCTGAGCTAGTGGTGTGTAATCTGATGTGATTCATCAAATAATTCTCCTATGAGTGTAACCTATATTCCTTCTTTCAAAAACTGTATTATTAATCTATCATAGTCAATGGTAATTGGCCCTAAGTGTTGCAGCTATTATACTCCTAAAATTAAATCTACTCCATGAATAGGTAATACATAAAATGTTTGAGTGAATGGATTTCCTTGAATTACAAATGCACATCGGCTTATTTACCTTGACAATCCATTTTTCCATCATTTCTAGTCATAACTTAAAACTTAAGTGAAAATAAAACAATTAATGCCAAATATTTCACAATTCTTGGTTGCAAGAAATTGTGGGTACTACTTGAATCTACTAATATAGTCACTGATTAACCATTGATTTCACCTTTGAATTTTATTCTCTTTGGCAAAGAAGCCCCTGATAATGCATGGAAACTTATGGTAGCAGTATTGTCTTCCAATTGCATCATATTCACACAAACCTCACTATCATTATAATCCTCTACATTTTCATACTCATCATCACTAAGTAATAAAAGAAACTTTGATTTACATGTATGATTTCTGCTATATTTCTTATCACAATGAAAACAAAGTCCCTTTTCTTTTTTTCGTTAATTTCAACTTGAGTCATATGTTTGATGAGTATGGGCTATTTATTTTGGATAGCGTTTGGGTTTAAAGTCTGATTTGATTTGTTTTAGGTCAGTGTTTAGTTTTGTGTATGGTTGAATGGTTAATGGTTTTGAAAATGAAGAAGAGGTTTAGAAAGAAGACTTAGAAAAAAAAAAAAAATTTTGTGTTTGAAGGAAACTAGTCATGTAGTTTGGCTTCATGAAGTCTGCTTAAAGCCATGACTTGAGTTAATAATGATGGTTTTGCCAATTGTTATTCTTGTTCCAATAGTAGCTTCGGGCCTGATATAAAGCAACTAATGAGAATTGAATTAGATAATCCAATTATTCGATTAGAAATTTGTCATGTTCTAAGGGGTACCCTAAATGTGGTAGTCCGTCGTACACAATATTAAAGCCTAAGCATAACTACCTTAGTCACATAAAGGCAATGTCTTCCACATTATGTACAAGGCATACATCATAAAAAAAGGAACGCATCGAACTAGTACAATTTACATTGATAATAATTAAATAACAAAGTAAGAGTACTTATCATTAACATAAATAAGGTTAATTACAATTCTTAGGAGCATACCCCTACTAATATCTTCAAGTTTACATAAATACATAGCCTAGTAATCTTCAAAATATCAACATATCATATTTTGCTCATAAAAAAATTACAAGAAAGTAAATCCATCATATGTTCCTGCTTCTTCTAAAGAGCTTAAAGATCCACCAATGATTTCCTTAATATCCAAATCCTTAGGGGGAGCCACGAACATACCTATTTTAACAAAAGCCTATGAAGGTGTAAACTTACAACGTGCTTAGTAAATAATTTCCTCATTATTCACACTGATGATCATAAACAAAAAAGTTGGTTAGTCAAGCATAACATATACAACAATCACATGAAAAACACACATATGTATAGTTATTCGGAACCTATGCACATAATGGATTTACGCCCTCTATATCAAAGGTTAGGGAATTGTTGAAGAAGGTCCTATTGATCTTCTACTGCTAGTCCCTAGGTACTGGCCTAAAGCGTTCGGTTGGCATAGCTTTAAACCTAGAGTCGCATTCCCCGAATGATATGGATTCCCTAGGAAGGAGTATGGCCCGTATCCCAGCACGCTCGCGGCCATCTAACTTTATGCGTAAAGTAACAACCTTCCAAAAATATGACTCGATGGATGCTATGCGTGACCGTTTTCTTATTAATGTCATTCTATATTATGATTCATTGAGGGTGATCAATCAATTTAAAATACTTAGCAATCAAGTATGCAAATGAATAAGTATAGTTAAACAAACATTCTAGTTTGCGACATGCTTAGTATTCACTTATCACACAAGCAAAAGAAACACATGCTTAACCTTTGATAGTCCCCAATACATATCTGTTTTTATCTTTTTTTATCATGCTAGTGCAACTAGACAAAAAAAATCCGAAATGATTAAGGTTTTATTTAAACTTTCTAATTCTATCTTGTTATTTTTGTCAAAATCCGGATTATGTGAAATTCCAACTTAAAATGACAATAACTTGCTCGTTTTAACTTGAAATTTCGCATATTAGATGTCGTTTTTTACCTACTCGAAAAGATCTATCTATTTCTAGGGTTATTTTTATTATTTAAATCCATTTAGGCTCCAAAACGAGTTGGTACAGAATAGACACGAAAATTCTAGCCCTCAAATTGTAATTTTTCTTAAGTTTTACTTCACTTAGATACTTTATAGCAAACACATAAATATTTATACCTTTGAAAATCATTAAATATTGACAATAACTCATATTATATGCATGATCCTAGTGATGTTGTCTTAAAATAAAACGGGTAAACAATCTTTGTGAAAGAGTTTTGTGAAATGTCATTCTTTGACTTGTGATTAAATTTGCTATTTTGTAAATATGTGACTCAACAATAAGAAAATAATAATCACAGTTTAATATGTATTTTGAAATCTTAAAGGTCCAATATTTGAAAAGAATTTTATTTAATAATTTATTTTACAAGACATGGTTTTATTCACTGGTGGATAAAACTCTAAGTACTCGTTTACTTCGCTAGAATTGCAATTCTATTACAGCTTTATTCCTTACGAATAGCTATTATGCGTTTAGTTCACCAAATAATGATTCCACAATGAATCTCTATTACACAAAACATTGAATAGTCATTCTTTATTCAAACCTATTAATATCAATTTAATTGAAACTGTCTTTTTTTCAAATACCACCATTTAAATAAAAAATTAATAAAGAAAAATCCTATTACAACTCTATTCCATTCCTCCATAATAGGAATTCTATTACAGCCTTATTCATTCAGTGAAGTAAACGAGCCGTAAGTGTGTTTCTTATAGAAATTTTCTTAATTTGATTCTTAAACAAAGTTTTAGATTTTGTTAATATGAAACTTAATTAAAGAAGACCATGATTTATATGTATTTGAGTTCATAAATATTTCACTTTCATATTAAAATTCTTTAACTAATTATTTTCCTTCACATGAATCTTTATGTGGTTACGAAGAAAAATTCATTCTAAGATCTATTATCTTTAAATCTTTAATTTTTAACATGAGGGAAATTAAATGAAAGGCTTGTTCTAAATTTTTATTCTCATAATAACTTCTATTAATAGTTTTCAATATTTGGTAAAGGGGTTGTTGGACGAAGACTAAAATTTTGAGTTGTTACAAATAATGTCTTCTATTATAACTATTGTTTTCGTATTTTCTTAACTCCATAAATTCTTACGTTCTAAAAAAAATTGGATCCCTTGGGTTGTCTATTGATTTTATTTCCTAAGTGAGTTTTTAACTAGTGGGTTGATTTTAAACTTGACTTAGAAAAATTGTTTAGTTTTTAGTGTTTATCGAAGTGTTGGTATAAATCTTATAAATAATTTTTTAAAGAAAAGTTTGTATAACAAAGAATTATCAATATTAAAATTTAATAATAAATTTATTTTAGTATTTGAAAAGAGAGTAATGGAATCACATAATTAAGTCTTGAAGAAACTTTGCATAAAAACAACACTAAAAATTTGTGATGAACCTATTTAAATTTTTGAAAAGGAGGTTGTTGAATCATGACTATAAGTTCTAATGAAAATTTTTCCTAAGTGTCAACAATTATTTTAATATAGAGTTTAGTCTTATTTTTATAAAAGAAAAAGTCCTTTTATTTCTTTGAAAAATTCCATTAAGACAACAATATTATAATCATACATGAATATGAACTTATAGCTATGTTGTATGATAAAAGAAAAATAACTCATTTAGAATATAAGAGTAATAGAAAATTAAATGAGCATATATGTAAATTTAAGTATTGGGAAGTCTTAGTTTGCATCAAGGCTTCCGAAAACTTAGAATGGACAAGTTCCAAAAAGAGAAAAGAAAATGCATAAGAAAGCTTAAGAAAAAGAAAAAGAAAAAAATTTTGGAAGTCTTAGATTTTTTTTTTTTCTATTCAAGTCTTCCTAAACTTAGACATGGACAAATTCTTTAAGAAAAACAAGAGAACAAATAAGAAAAATCATCGGAGTTTTAGATTTATGTCAAGGTTTGTCGGACTTAGATTATGGATAAGTCCAAAAAGAAAGAAGAAAATTGTTTTGACTTAATGATGACAAGTCTAAAACTAGAATGACTAGTCTTAATAATTTGCATGAAATAAATAAATGTGCAAGAAAGTAAACGCATGAATAAAAGTTAGATTAGTGAGCATTTGGCTCTAATTAATATATATATATATACACATATACTTAGTAACACACACACACATACACACACACACACACACACACACACACACACACATGTAAGGTTAAGGTTAGAAATAACAACAAATCATAACATAAGATATTTTAGGGTTTAAAATATGGGTTGTTAGATCTAGGTTCACTAAATTTTGTTATTGCTCTAGGTTGACTTTAAGGTTTCAGTTTGACTTATGACTTTTAAGTTTTATTTGTAAGATTATATAATCTAGGGGTTTGTGATTGTATTATATTTTCAGTTCAAAAATTTAAGTTTTACTTTATTTTTATGATTCATTTAATATTTAACAGTTCTCAGGATTGTTTAGTCGAGTCTAGGATTATGTGTTGACTCGGTTTGACTTTTAGTAGTAATTTAAATTTTTTATTCTAAAATTCATCAAAGGGATTAAGATTTTAAAATGTTGTCATGAAATATTTGCTTGGATATACTGTCTAAATTTTTGTGTTATAGGTCAGATAGGTGAATTGTTTAGCATACATTTTTTGAGTGGAACAATTATTAATTTTTTCCATTTTGTTTTTGGAGGTTCTCATTTTCTTAAGATTAAGAAATTTCGTATTTAATCTTGTTTAGAATTCGGTTTTAATTTGGGTTAGTTTCTAAGGTTTTGGTTTCGGTATTTAACTCTAGGATTATTTTCTTAAAGTTTCAAAAATTGCTATGATTTACAAAAGCGATTCAAAGGTAGCTTGATATTGGCTCACTAAATCAGTTGAATAATGTGCCTTAAGGATCATCATGCTGTGATGGGGGCCAAATCTCAACTCTAATGGATTCTGGAAGGATGGCCAAGTAGTCAAATGATTATTCAAATGCATCCATTAGTACCACTCCTCTGCTTCAACGTCCATTGCAAATGATGATATTAAGATTCACTAAGATTCTTCAATCTTGTAAAAATTAAAAAATTGATCAACCTTGAATGCCCATGCTCGCACTTCCTGACCCACAAACTTCGGTAATTCCAACCTAATCCCTTTTACAAGATTTTCCTAAGATATTGAAGATGATGACTCCGTATCAATAGTTTGTTGTTGTGGCACCACTTGAGTTTGATTCACCTATCCCTCCAAAGACACCATTCTTTTGGACAGTTCTTGTAAAATAGTCTGGGATTTTTTTTCAAATTTTTGATGCTGTTATTGAAGAACAAGAAACATGTTCTTTATGGCATCCATATCTGATGCATTGGCTAAAGTACAAGTACTTGGTGTTGTTGATTCAGAAGATAGCACCAATGTTAGTAGCCCAGCCTACTTGATATCAAGAAACCCTAATATTGTTCACACAAAAAATGACTGTGTATTGTAACCAAATATAAACTTGGATTCTCTCTCTTTGTCGTCTTCTTACTCTCTTCAGCTAAGCTTCTTAACATAGCATCTCTTTCTCTTTCTCTCAATTAGGGTTTATTCTAATTTATGTCTTTATGTGCTAATGTTAAGTATTTTGCCACTTTGAGAAGGCAAGATCTCCAAGAAGGTCTATTCTAGGGTGTAATTTCGTTCCCCTTCTTTGTATTTCATATTCACTATTTATATCTCCTTTGTTACATCGTTGTTATGGATATAATTTTGTTTGTTAGATTCCTAACTATGCTACTAGATTTAACCGTTTACAACCGAATGTAACTGTTACTTTTGAAATTAACTGTAATCTTTTAATTTTTTTGGTATATTCCTTACACATCTCGTAACATAATGCATGTAATTACAAGAATAAGAACCTTATGAATGCCACAATCAATGTGAGGGATATAAGCTAATTGCTTTTTTCATATTGTTTCATGGTTTTGAATGTCAACATTGAGAAATCTAAATCCCTAATAATTCTTCTAGTAATTCCTAATGGAAAGAAATGGATAAAATTGTATGTCATCAATCATCACAGTGTGCATCTAATACTTCATTGTTAGGTGTTCTCCTAAAACCTTTATTGTAGTTAGGTACTATAAGCTAAGCGTGCGATTGCATGAGCTAAGACGAACAATCACCATAAAGAGATGATACTAAGGGAAAAAAAAGTGGGGTCACCAAGAGGAAATGCTAAAGTCAACATAATTCTATAGATTAGATAACTAGAACTGCCAAGAAGAAACTCCCTTCTATCTAAATATAAGGTTAAGCTTGACATCCATTACCAATATAAATCAATTAAGAAAGGAAAGGGTTAAGGGCACACATAATTTGAATCCAATTCAAGTAAACCTTCAAGATTTGGTACCACTACATTGGATGGAAGAATCCAAATGCTAATTGATCAAAGATGGGTTCATTTAGAGGTGATGATAAATATAATAGATCAATGCTTTACAAAGTGATCTTTCACATAACATGAATTTCTGTAGATCATGATTTTGGAATTTTGTCTTTATGGCTAAGTTAGTAACTTCATTATGTTGTTGACTTGATGGATTCGATTAAAGCTTTCTTAAGCAAACCAACTTTTCTTAAGCAATCTCCATTTGTGAATAGAGGAAACCTCCTTAGCCTTGTCTTAGCCATGAATATCAATAATCTTCTTTGTTTATGCAAAAGATGTGCATAATTGCAAAGTGGCACTAGCAAAAAAATGTTGATTAAACATATATAGATCTGTCTAGTTTTACCTACCCTATAAATGGAAAGGTTATGGAATATCATATCCATTCTCCTAATTGCATTCACTTGTAAACACAAAGAATGAGCAATGGCAAGTCCTCTCTTTCTGACTTTTCCTACAAAGACCCTTCCTTAAGTACCTGGGTTTAAGAAGAATAGGACATTTATTAGCATAATGATTCACCAAAATATTTTCATAATTGCAATGAAAACATCTAAATATTTAGGGTTTAGTTTTAAGGTGCTCTCATAGTATAAGAAAATTTGAGATACAAGTGCATACACATTTAGTGCACAATTATATATTGCTAAGATTTGTAATAAAAGGGTAGTTCACACCCAATTTAGGGAAAACAAGAGGTATTAAGTTTGATTTGAACTTATAATCATACTTGATGGGAGTCCAATAAGATTATTTTTACTTTATTCGAGGTCATTCCTTAAGTAAGGTTTATAATTTGGTTAATTTCATTTTATGCAATTAGAGTTTAAGTAAATTTTTCTTATACTCTTATCATTATACGTATGAGTAATATCATTGTTTTTTAAAAATTTCCTAAGGTTGGTTTACTTTTTGAGTTTATCTAGTTCTCATTTAGAATTTTAGAGTTTGTAATTGATTTGATAAGTTTAAGGTTTGATTTGTAGGTTTTCCAGATAATTAAGGTCGTTTTCTTAGGGTTTGAGATGTTCGATTATCTTTTCTTAGGGTTTCTAGCTATTCTTTAGGGTTATCTTAGAAATCATAGGGTTTCTTTCTTAGGGTTTGGCTTCACTGGCTAATGTTTTTATTCTATTGATTAGGGTTTGGTTGCCAAAACCTAGCTTATGTTTAAGTTGACAAACTAAATTATCGCTTGGAATTTTTGGGAGCCTACGTTCATGCTATCACTAGTGGCATGCATGTATGATTAGACCAGGTAATTATCTCACTTCAACACACACACACACACACACATGCACACACAAATAAACATATATATCATGTTTTTGGCACGTCTTATGTATTTGATAGTTTATATTTAGAAAAAAAAGGTATATGTTAAATTTGGTACTTAAACTTTAATTATTTTTGCAATTAACTATCTAAAGCTAAAAATGTCAATTTACTACCTCTAAACTTTTCAAGGTCATTTATAGCATCTAGATTATGTAGTTGATTGTAAAATATGCGTAAAGCTTAGATAGTCAATCACAAAAATTCAGTTAGTTAAATTTAAAAACAAAAAAAGTTCAGTTATCATATTGATATACTTTTAAACTTCATATAGTTTACACTATCCTTGTAGCTTAGTGGTAATACCATTGTTCTCCCCAGTAAGATATATTAAATTTAAAAGCCCCTAACTCTGTTGTAATGTTCGAAAGAAAAAAAAAATAAAACACTTAATTATAAAAATAAATAAAATTTAGGCATCAAATATAACATTTATCCAGATAGAATTGATACTAATACCTTAATATCTGATATCATGTATGTCCAATTCCTAAAATAACAACTTGAAACGACTTTAAATGTCAAGACACTTATAAAACAGCCTATGACATTTGAAGAAATGTCTTCGAGACCTTACAATTTTTCTCATGATGCCATGCGGCAAAATCTAATGGTTTTTCAATTATTGAAAATTACTTAAGATATGTATAATCCATAATTCCAATTATGGATTCCAATTTCAAAAGAAAAATCAAGTTCTTAATTCTTAAAGTTGAAGGTTTGTAAAAATAAAACTTTGGTGCCTAAACTAGTTGTATAGGTTGCAAATGATTTAGTAGCCTAATGATATCTGTTAGTCTTTCAAGTGATCAAATCTCCATCCCGTTATAATTAAAAAGAAAAAAATAAAATAAGACTAGTTATATAGGTTCACTGCTATTAATATTGATTACAAGACTCGTCAACTTTGCCCGACGAGAAAAACCAAAAAGAAAGTTTATCACATAAGTCGTTGAAAAAATTAACATAAAATAGTATAATTATTTATTTACACTAATACAACTAAAAACAATAATACTAATCATATAATATAAAATGCCTTGATCCCATAACAACATATGCAGTTCAACCTAAATACCAATGACTAATCAGTAGAATTTATATATCGTTTACATATAATAATAAATTTAGGTTCACAACAGTCAAGAAAAACAAACAAAATAAGTATTGCAGGTATACTAAAACATGAATAACTGAAAAGACAAAAAAACAAAAATAAATAAAATAAAATAAAAAACTTCATATTCTAGCGGATTCAAATGATAAACACATAAATCTCAAAATTCTACGAGCTCAAATAATGGTAAATTGCATGGATGGATGCCGACAAAATTAATATGATCAAAACAAATTCTATGTTATATATGTTATCATATATAATGCATAGTAGATGTTATGTTATACATAACACATTATTAATTTGGTAAATTACATCAAAAGTCATAATATTTAGGAGTAAGCTCATTTTAAGTCGCAATATTTTGAAAAGTTTAAAAGAGATCATAACGTTTAGTGAGTAAGTTCATTTTAGGACACAATATTTTTTAGTAGTTCAAAAATAGGTTACAATGTTCAGAGAAGTATGTCATTTGATGTCACTATTGACACATGTTAATAGGAGAAATATTTAATTAAAACCCAAAAAAACCTCTTTTTAAAAGCTTATTGACATGTATCAATAAGAAAAATATTTAATTAAATTTCAAAAAATATTTTTACAAATGTTGTAACCTCTTTTGAATTTTTCGAAATACTATGACCTAAAATAAACTTACCTTTAAAGATTGTGACATTCCGATGTAATTTAATTATTATTAATTATATGATCCACTGTTGTATATTATAAAATACTGTATTTTATATATAATATAATAGAATTAAATTAGATTTTGATAGATTATATTGTGTTTGGATCTGATGAACATGCTTACTGAAATGGGTTAGCTTTGCGGATTGTGTTGGATTGGCGTTTGCAACCCATAAAAGATCGCATTGGGTCGCAAATTGATGGTGATAACTAGTGAAGGATTGCAAAGTTATGGGAAAGGTTTGACAGATTCATTTGTGTTTTTTCTTTTACTAATTATTATGATTAACAAGACAATTGGAGGTAGTCATATTTCATAGTTAGAGATTAAATTCTTGAATTTATGAAAATGAATCATTATCAATATATTTATTAAGGACAATCACAAAGATTACCTAATTAATTTTATGGAAAGCGAAATTAGCGTTATAGTACAGGTATGGTTCCGTTCGCAACTGATTTGTATTCTTTCACGAAAGGCTTACATATTTCAGATTTCGAGAAATCGGTATGGAAGTGTGAGAAAATGCCTCTTCAAAGGTATCTATTTGAAGGACCTAGTAAAAGTACTAGCACAGTTAAGTAGCTTGAGTAAAACAAGGGTAAAAAAAATAGTGGGTATTTAGGAAAAGGAGGAAAAAAATCCAAATTATTAAAAAAAAATTCCAAAAATATATCATAGCTAGATTCATCGTGAGTTAAAGACATGATACCATATTATCACGATACGAAATTGTAACTTCAACTTACGATTCCATGGGAGGACATGGAATAGTGACCTATGATCAATCGGATCGCATGGGGCTCCAATGGTCTTTCTACATAGGTTGCAAACTGCAGATGGTGTATGGTCTAGCCAAATGGAAATCAGCATGGGCTCTATGTAGTTGGGTTCAACGTGTGTGTAGGTCTGGTGAAATACTCCAAATTTTCAACAAGTCAAATTAAGAAAGTAATACTGATTAACATAAAAATATAAGTAAATTTGAACTTTAAGTTGTATTTGAGTAATTGCTTACAAGTTAGATAATTTAGCTAATTATAAATGTTATATTATATATTATAATTAGTTTAGATAAATAAAAAAAATTAAATTGAAATAGTAAAGAATTAATGATACAATTTGACTTGACAAGTGAATTAAATAGTTTAAGTAATTGAATTAGGTAGTGTAGTAAATTAGCATGATAGAGTAATGATTGAATTTAATTGGAAAGCATATTAAACCAATTATTAATCATTATCTAGAATAATCTGTATATCCTTGGTTTCTAAAACAAATCAATTCTTAATTGCAAAATCTTAATAAATCATCATGAAATCACACAAAATCTCTCATAATCTTATGCACTAGATATTATAGGATCAATAGAATTCTACAATAAATCTTTCTTCTCATATATACACACCAAATCTTCTCAAATCATATCATAAGTAGGGCAATAAATGAACTGAACTATTCGCGAGCTACTCGAGTTTGGCTTACTTCAGGCTCGCCTTGGCTCTATCTCGATTAGTAAACGAGCTGAGCCTAAGCCCAAAGTAAAACTCGATTATCTAAACGAGATAAACTCAAGCTTTAATTTAGGCTCTCAAGCTAACTTGTAAACAAGCTCACTTAGGCTTGTGAGTACGCTTGTGTCTGGGCTTGTTAGCAGGCTCGTTAATAGGCTCATTAGTAGATTTGTGAATTTTTTTAAGCATGATATATTATCTATAATTACATAATAAAAAACAATAAATACTAATTTCTATTTAATAATTATGTATATATATTATAGCAAACCGTATATATTATATTTTACGTTTTAAAAAATAAAAAACAGACTATTTAAATGAGTCGAGCTCAGACTTAAATTTTAAGCTCGATAAAAACTTGTTAAGCTTAATAAAAAGCTCGGCTCGGCTCGGCTCGGCTCGACTTGGCTTGAGCTCGTTTCATAAATTAGTCGAGCTTGAGCTTAAACTGAAGCTCGTTTAACTAAATGAGCCGAACTCTAGCTCAATTTCAGGCTTGTTAAAAAGTTTAGCTCCAGCTTGCTAAATTTTAAACAAGCTAAACCCGAGTTGAACTTTTAAAGGCTCGAGTTCGGCTCGATTCGACTCGTTTGCAATCCTAACCATAAGGTACACCGAATCTTTTCTCTCACCTATATATACTACATCTTCTAGGATTACTCCATACAACATTAAAGATAATGTCTCTTTCTTTTTCTTCCATTAAAAATATCATCCCATTCTCCTTTTCTTCTACAAAAAGATTAATTCTTAACTCAAACACACTAAAAGCCATCTTCTCTTAAACTTTAAAAACCCATTAAGAGTCCCTACCAAATTGAGCATTAACCAAGTAAAGTAATTCTTAATGCTTATATTCATTCTTTCACCCTTTCAATGTCAAATCTGATATCTATTTTCAATTCAATTCTTAGGTAATTCTCAAGATAAATCAAAATTAGAGTTAGGAGGTTAGCATAAGAAGCATCTTCAAAGAGCATGCGAGTAGTATTAGCACTGGATCAAGAGATTGATTTAATTGTTATGTTCATAGTAAGTATATTAAATTTATGGATTAATGGGTATGTTGGTTGATGATTAAGTTAGATCTTGATGTTAAATTGATTTAATTTTGAATAAAGGAAATTAATAATAAGATTTATAAATATATATATTCATGTGTGTTGGATTCGTATATATATGTGTATGTTTATGATGTTAGTTAATTATGATTATGTGCTTAAATTAATGCATGGGTTGCGAGATTCACAAAAACTGGACATATGAATATATATGATTAAAAGGAGCTAAAGGGGGGTATGGATTGTCAATTGAAATGAAAATAGACTTTAAGTTATAATTGATGATTTTCTATACTTTTATGTTAAGGAGACGGGATTGGCTAATTTTCCTTTACTTGGAGAACTTATGTTTGAGTCTTTGTATGTGAATCCCTATTTAAATGATGAAGGTAAAGGCTAAATTATTTCGATTAGTGTTGGAATTCTAGCATCTTAATGGAAGGACATGTCACATCAAGTAGAATAGGACAATAGCACATTGAAGTATATTTTTAAATTAAATTGAGAGATACATGAATCCAGATCCATAAAAAAAAATGTACCATATACTAGTAGTTCTCCTACCCTTAAGATCGATTTTCATTTGTGTCTTTTATCAGCTTGTTTGCTTGAGAGCAAGTAAAGCTTAAGTGTGGGAAAGTTTGATGGGGCTAATTACCATGCATATTAGGGTTAATTTATGGTTGGATACTGCTTTAATTCATGTTTAATGTAAGAGAATTGATACTTAATTAGAAATATATTCATTTCAGGTCTAAAAAGAAGAAACATCAACATTTTGTTCGAATTAAGTAAGGATTGAAGTGGAGGATGTCAAACAGGAAAGACCACACCCGTTATGAAGCCAGTAATCATCTTAGATATTTATTCAATAGGAAATAACGGGTGTGACAAAGAAGAGAAGAAGAGAAATTACCTATAGAGAAGATCACAGCCTCTAATACGACCATAACCTAGGAGATGATCTTCTCGAAGCTCGCAAGGTTACGTGATACGACTATTATTCATTGAAGATAAAAGACTATAGTGGAAATAATAGCCTATGATATGACCATTTCCAAGGTGGTGATCTTTGCTGACTTATGCTAAGAGCTTGATATGGGCGTTATTCAAGGGGAATAGACGAAGCTTAGTGAAGATAACGGCCTTCAATATGGCCGTATCTAACAGGGGAACCATTTTGCAAGGTTAATTAAAGTCAATTATGGGCATTATAAGTGGTTAATCTGTGATCCAAGGAGATCACGACCTTCATCACGGCTATGATCTACCTTGGATAACTACTTTCGAAAGGATAATGAGCCGTGATGACAGTTATTGCCTTAATAATTTCATGCCATTTTAGATTCAAGTGCCTCTTTAGAAGAGATTGAAAGCCAAATGACATCTATTTCGCCGAATGGATGCACCAAATGAAAGATACATATAAATACTTAGGCGAAACATTACAAAGTATAAAAAATCATTAGAAGTTAGATATCACTTTTGGTGGAAAATCCATTCGTCATCTTGTACTTGTGTAGAAGTTCCCACCGTGTAGTAGAGTTTTATTGTATTGGTGTATTGAAGCATTATTGTATCAAGACCATGAAGTGAATCATTCTATTAAGGGTTGTTTTCATGTTCTTTTCTATTAAGTTTTACTTTCATCTTGTTATATTGTTCCGTTGGATTGTGTGAGTGGTTGTTAAGGGCTTGTGTAACCGTGTTTGACATGTACATGCATAGATTAACTGTCTATTGTTATTGATTTCCCTAATCTCTATAGTGTGTTAAAGCATTCTAATTTTAGGTAGTGCACAACTTAGGGTTAGATCAAATTTTCATAGGATGCAATCGAGATATCTACCTATGGAATAAATTTAGGCTATAGAGAGGGATTGCTCGTGATGCCTAGAGATAGGGTTGTGGAATCTTTTGGATTTAATCAAAAATTGCATTGGGCTTACTTTATTAACGCAATTTTAGCTTGCTATTAACTAGGAAGTGATTCTAGTTTGACAAGGCCGAGATTAGGGTTCAATAGACTTAAGAGAGATAATGATGTAATTGATAGAATCTCGTAATTAAGAAAGACACAAGAAGTACTAGTGTTGTAATACATGTTAATTCATTAGTAAAGCAAGTCTGATGTGTTGTTGATTGTTAGAATAACTTTAATTTGTTAATTACTTTAATGAACATATTTGTAGTTTATAATTATTTTAGTTAATTGAATTTCATTTAAATTGTTCATCTTAATTATTCGATTACTAGATAATAGGATATTTAATTAATAGTAGTGTTTGTAATTCATTCCCTATGGAGATGACCTTATACTTACCCATACTATAACAATAGGTATACTTGCCTATCAAACCAAGTGAGGGAGACCAAATAGGTTTATAAATTTAAAGACTTGGTAGCTTTAATTAGAGACGATCAAGATGTTATTATATAAAATGTTCTTATAGGAGATTAAGATATTCGGCCTACCTTAATCAATTCCTTAAGTAGTTGCTGCTACTCAGGAACCCAGATTCCTATGGTTTGTTATTCGGAGTATGAGTACTCCCATATTAACTGTTTCCTCTTAAGAAATAAACTTAAAATGTTGGCTATTGCATTACATATGGTTTAGGGGTGTATGCCATATCGTGTGTGTTTTCGTTATTGTATACTGGGCTTCGGCTCACTCCTTTACTTTTCAAGTATTGAAGATGAATTTATATGGATTACTGTTATTGCATGGAGTATGGTTTGAATACCGGTGAGAAATTAGACAAGTTTAACGCTTAGACACGAGATATTGTAATTTTTATTTTTTAAGAGTTTATATTTGTATATTAAGGTTTCAAGGAACTGCCTTTGATAACTTTAGTATGTAAAATTTCATTAGATACAATTATTTGTAAAATTTAAACAAAGATTTTTTAAATTTAAAATTGATTAAAAACTCATTTAGTTAATGATAACCTTTACGTATAATATATAAGTATTATACGTGATACACCTACTGACGTTCTAAACCATATTTGGATGTGACATATGGAGTATAGCTTGATGGCTGTCTGGTGAATGGTGATGAGTCTGGAGTAGGGTATTATCTAGTGTTTTCTTTTTGGTCAAGTGGGTTTAATGCATGCGGCGGGCAGCGGCTTGGATTCCTTTCTTCTTCTTCTTTCCCTTTTTTCACACACTCTATTTACACTTAACAATATACATGTTAAAGAAGAAAATGGAGTTCACTTACTCTAGCATGGCTGAGTTTGGCTCCATACGCATTAAAGAAGAAATAATTGCTGTTCCCCATCCCCATAGAATGTTAAATTTTAAAACCATCTGTTCGGAATGCTACATGTAGGGGCAAGTGTTCATACCTCATGTCCTAGTAATATAAAATTATGACTCCAAGTCACAATTCCACAAGAAAATGGAATTGTGACAACAACAATATTTTTGAAAATTTTGTTAAATAGTTTGGATTTTTGAATTTCTTGTTTTGCATTTTTTTTCCTTTTCCCACAATTCATATCCGACCAAGTCATTAGACAATAATGTTTGTCTTTGTAAATGTAATTTTTGAAATTCAAAGTTGTTATATCTAGTAGAATTTTTCATTTATTAAATGTATTATTTCTATATCTTAAAAAAAGGTAATTTGATAAATATTCATTTGATAAATGGTATAACCATAAACAATTAGAGCTAAAAAGTAAATTTAATAATGGAAAGTCCAATTAAATATAATATTCAGCAATTTCAAAATTTAAATAAAATATTAAAAAAAGTACTTGAACTTTTGGATAGTAATTTTGACACTATACATTAAAAAAAAAAAAAAAGTTCCTTTCCTCTTTTAAGAGGAATGTATTTTACTGTGAAAGTATTTCTTGAATATAATAATGAATAAATACTAGCGATATGTACGTACTAAATAATAAAATTGAAAAATAAAAAAAAAATAATTCATATTTTACGATATTGCTATAAATAAAAAATTATTTTATTTTATTAATACTTATTCCTAACTCGAACTCCACTAGGTGGTTGCTTTATAGGCATGGTAAACAGGCTGTGGTACGCGTGGGTCGACATGCGGACCGCAGGCTTAGCTCTGTCATGCCCGAGGGTACCCTAGTAGTAGTAAACAAGTCACACTTGAATACTATCACTAGATTACCTTCAAAAAATGATAGGTTTTCAAAACAATAGGATCTTTTTAGTTGCTCGATAAGAAATAACAAATATATGAAAGAAGTAACTTAGTGAATATATATTACAGAACTATTACAAACCATATAGTTCTTCTGAAGTACACAACTAAATAATCTATTCTAATAGTACATAACCATAAAACTAAAATATAACTGTAGGCTTCCAGCTCCTAAGCTCTTACCGGAGCCATACTCCTAGAAGTGACTAACCAAGGTCGTAAGTAAACCTGAAAAGACTGTAAGAGTATGAGCGAAACCACAGCTCAGTGAATAACCAGACATACCATACATCACACAAGTTATTAGCAGATCATATGTAATGCAAGCACTCAACCATATGCACAGGTATAAGCTTGGATAATCTAGAATCCAAACAGGAAAAAGATTTACGCCCTCTTTTTAAGGGTTGAAGAACCAGTACTCATGACTTACCTGCCCAAGAGAGACTAAGTACACATGAGAATCAACGATTTCTCATTTTAGGGTTATCACTTTGAATATAATTGATTAAACTGATCATCTCCTGCAATGCCCTTAGAAACTCCCTAAGTATTAATCATTTCAAAGCGATTCTACGGGAGACGTTCTTTGGTGCTATTTAGTTCCCGTAGGACCGCCAGACCAAAAAATACCTTGGAAGAACTAACACATTAGAACAACCAAGCATAAATAGAGATTCGAAATATTAATACGTAGCAGGTTGTCACACCAATATATATGCAGTTATGCAATTCGTGTAATGCATGATCATATTATTTTGTCAAGTCAATAATTCTTAATCAATTTCACGGTGACCATACATTACACACAATCATTATTATACTATTTCACAACATCAAATCATTGCATTATCGCTTTTGTAAGGATATTTTAACAGTCATACAATCAGATCATATCATACTTTCAGCAAATATTTATTTGATTATCTTTGCATTACATATTCAACTACTTACAAGCACAAATAGTACAATATGACTGAATTACTCACCTGCTTATACTGACTCAGTCGTAATAATCTGCTGGTAGATCCTCTACTGTATCAAAGTCACCTATTTAAGATGAATAAAGTATTCATCAATATAAATTATATAACTAAATTTCTATATGTGGCTAGTGTCCTAGACTCGATTTTTATTAAGTTTTGGTAGTGACTATTACTAATTTTATGTTATTCTATACTGATCTCAATATATAAAGTTATAGTTATTTATTATTACTTAGTGTCGTCGTGTTTCTCTTAATTTATCTCTTATAATTATTTTGTTATTTTTAGAAGTCACATTACTCGAAAATTTAGCTTCTTTCAATTTCCATTCTTACCTATTTTATCTAATTAGAACAAATATTTGACTAATACTAACTTTTTATTAATACTAAATATTGTCTTAAATTCTGGGGTTTTAAAAGTTATTAGATATAAATCTAAATATGCTTGAATGCTTGTATTTATTTAACTATCTATTATTTTTTTATATTATCATATATATATATATAATATACTAAATAGATGTATTGCATATGTATATGTATTATATATGTTTGGTTTTTGTTAAAACAAGCTTGCGTTGAAGAATTTTGAGTGTACGCCGGCTTAAAGCCGCCGGCCTTCAAACCCAGGTGCTGGTGTAAATATGGTTTCGAAGATTATTTCAAAGGAGTTGCACTGGCTTTGAAAGCTGTCGGCTTTCAACGTACGCCGGCTCTACGTCGTCGGCTTAAATCTCCAGGTAGTCGGCTTACATTCAATTTTTACGTGAAAATAATTTTACATAGCCTCTGTTCAGTATAAGCCGTTTCTATGCCACCGGCCTATCCATGTAAGCCGCCGGCGTTGAGCGATTACACTACCGCTTTGAGACAGTGTTGGTACTGTTCATCATCTTCCTCCTCTGTCCGATTTGTGTTCTTTAAATTTTACACGTTAAAAACATTATTAAACCATTTCTAAGTGTTTATATAACTTATGCATAATTAAACAACAACTCCTAACACATCTATAAACATATATACTTGGATCTCGATCTTATAGAAGTAAAACTAGGGTTTCGGATTTTTACCTCATTGGGCTTGCCCGATGAAATCCGAGGCTTTTAATTGTGTTTATTACGTTCCTAAGATTATTAGAAGTCAGTTATAAAGCTTAGATTTGAAAGATAATCATTTGAATTTCATCAACTTACCTTTGAACTCGTATTCAAGGGTTTTCGGTATTATTTTTCTTTTGATCCGAGCTTGGTTGATTTGGTCTGTTTGTTTCCTGTTTTTGGTTGGTTTTGATTGTTATTTGGGAGTAGTTTCATGTTGAGGAGTTTAAGAATTGATGAGTTTTGTTTGTTCTCCATAAAGTGTCTTAAAAACATATATATTATATATATATAGCAGAAAAAGAGAGAACTTCGGCTGCGTTTTTCTTCCGATTTTTCTCTTCGATTTGTTCTCATTTGGCTGTTATTTTCAAGCCAATTAATGCTAGGGTGACTTGGCATTGTTTGATTGGTGTGGAGGTTGATTTGTTTGACAAATTTGAGAGAATATTGTTGGATTTTGGCTCCGTAGCTTTCCCTACCAAATTTGCACCGAATTCATATATATATATATATATATACACCAATTATTTAATTGAGTTTTGAGATAATTAAACGAGTTATACAGGTACAATTTAGCTAATATTTGGGAGTTTTTGTACAAAAATATGTTCATAGGAATATACAAAACTCTTAGATTATCAATAATACAATTTTAGATTTTATATATACGTAGTTAATTATTCGTATAATTTTATCTCCTGCGATTAGGATTTCTTAAGCTCGTTAGGTCAATTTTTGTTTCAGGCTTCAATAGCTTAAGAAAACTCGAATTAGAACAATAGCGTAATTTGATTATTTATTTGGAGTTCAGATTTTGAGTTATTCAACAGTTTATGTTTTCGTTGTGTATTTATAATCCTAATGGTTTATCTTTAGGTCATCGTTTTTTGTCTATAAGCGTACATAATCGTTTACTTTGTATTGTACTTAATACGGAAACTAAACTATATATATATCTTTAGTTTTGATACTTAACGTGAAATCTTATTAATAGTTATTAATACTATCTAAGGATCTTGAACCTAGGGTTTAAATCTAAGTACAGGCTCATTACTACTTGTTGTTCCAATCTCGAATCATTATCGAGATAAAAAACAATCCTTTAATCTCTATATCATATTTTTCTATTTAAATCTATTTGTATATCAGGTTTCGGGTTTTAAAGAAATTCTTTATTCAAATTCTAAATTCTTTATCTAACCGAATTTTAGATATTGATCTATTCTTAGACTTTAATTAGAATCTAAATCTATTATCTTATTCATACAATCTATTGTAAGGTCGTATACTAAGGTGGAAAATTCCCAGGGTTTACAGGCTCGGCACGCACAACACGCGAAAGAAAAAGACAAAAACACGAGCATGCACGGGCCAGCATGCAGCACGCTAAGCACGGGAAATGCGAGGCACGCGAAATAAGTGGGCCGGCATAGCACGGTACACAAGGCACGCGAATCAGCAAGTGGGCTTTTTTTTAATAGTAATATAAATAATGATTGTTTTAATTTACTTTAAATTGTATTTAAATAAATTATTTTTATTATTTTAATAAAATGAATTTGTCTTAAAAAATATAATATATGTAGTAAATTTTATTTGTTTAAAATGATTACGATTGTATTACTATTAACATATTAACTTCAATATTGTTTACTTGTTTAGAAAATAAAAGAAAATGAAATTATAAAATAATATTATAATAGTAATTGATTTATAAGCCTATTTCAAAAAATAAAAATAAAATAGTGATTTATTTTTTGATTACTTTAAATTTATTTAAATAAATTATTTTTATTATTTTAATTAAATATATTTGTCGTCTTAAAAATTATAATATATTTAGTATATTTTATTTATTTAAAATGATTTCAATTATATTACTAGTAATATATTAACTTCAATATTATTTACTTGTTTAGGAAATAAAAGAAAATGAAATTATTAAATAATATTGTAATAGTAATTGATTTATATGCCCTTTTTAAATAATAATATAAAAATAGTGATTCATTTTTTAATTTACTTTAAATTATATTTTAAATAAATCATTTTAATTAAATATATTTGTCTTCTTAAAAATATAATATATTTAGTATATTTTATTTGTTTAAAATGATTTCAATTATATTACTATTAACATATTAACTTCAATATTTTCTAGAAAATTAAAGAAAATAAAATTATCAAATAATATTGTAATAGTAATTGATTTATATGCCTGTTTTTAATAGTAATCTAAAAATCATGATTTATTTTTAATTTAATTTAAATTTTATTTAAATAAATTATTTTATTATTTTAATTAAATATATTTTCCTTCTTAAAAAATATAATATATTTAGTATATTTTATCTTTTTAAAATTATTTCAATTGTATTACAATTAACATATTAATTTCAAGACGGACAAGGACTATAATCCCCACAAGGACAGGTTATCAAATGGTGCATTCTCCACCACCATCTCCACAAAGGCCACAACCGTCATATCACTATTAGCCCCCGAGCGATGCTGATGATCAAGACGAACAACAAGGCGGCCAATAATTACATTTGCACCATTTTTTAAAATTAAATTAATTACTTTTTTACTATTAATGCAAATAATAATGTGATGCATATTATTAATAGAGTTGAAAATATTACTTTAGTAATTGTCTAAATTTTATTTATGTTACATGTTACAATCAATAATTTATTTGTAACTTAGTTTAATTAAAATTTCAAAAACCATCGGAAAAAAAATCATGAGTAAAAAATAATAAAAACCCGAAAAACCATGTGAAATTAGACCCTATTGAAGGCACGCAAACTAGCATGCAGAGGCATGCAACATGGTAGCGAATAAATAAGCTGACACGGCATGACATGCCAAAAAAAAAAAAAGCACGATATTTGAGGCATGTGATCACGAATGTGCTAGGCACATAAAAGCACAAGACATGCAAAGCATGTAATTACTATGCCTATTGCTCAGTAGCCACGTATTCTTAATGTCGCTGTCCACGAAAAAAGCATTTATTAGTGCACATGCCCACTAACGGCACATCACAAAAGACAGAACATACCTACCTACCCAGTAGCTTCGTGGGACTCTCCATGGTCTTGTGAGTCACAGCAATTCCGTGCAGTCAAATTGAAGTTTTGGTAATCGGTCTCTCTGTGAATGAAATCGATTTGACTCCCACTTTTCTCAATCTACATAATTATAATCCCCGAAACTTATAAGCTCAAGTTCCCTTTGTCTTCATTCAACTAAGCACTTGATAATTCCTTTACTTGTATGTGTTTCTGCTTGAAGCTTAATGTAGTTTTTTCCTTGCTTCACAATGCAACTCCCCAGAATTTCATGTATTGGATTCTAAGTTTGACGATTGTTTAACTAAAAAATGTTTTAATTATAATATTGATTGCTCGTTCACTTTGCTATATAGAATAAGAGGGGATGGAATTTCAATTCAAAAGGAATGTAATAAAATTGTAATGAAACAAGTAATTTGAAATAAGAAAGTAAAATATCTATAACGTCTCTTGTATTTATTATAAAAAGAAGATAATTGTACGTGTGATATTTTTAAGATAAAAATCATTTATAATAAAGTTAAAAAATAAAACATTGAGTGACGAGTCATGGGATAGGATATGAATTGATATTCATCATTTGAAGTAATAGTAATTCACTATAAATTATCGTTCTCCTTGAGTGAACACCGTAATAATAGCTTTAAGTCGAACGATGAGAGACTGAATAGTTCATATCAAGTTAATAGGCTGTAATTTATATATAATGTGTTATGTAATAAATATAATAGTTTATATTATATTTAGAAGGTTAAGCTTTAAACTAAATGGTTATGATCCCTAATCTTAATATAATATCAAAACAGATTATCATAAATTTGAATTCCTAAACATCCGGTCACAATCCATTTAATTAAGTCGTTCATTTTGTAGGTTTCACATGTGGTACCAATCTTGACACCAATTATTGGATGGGTCATTGTCAAAAAAATGAGTTTGTGCCTATTCCATCTAATGGTCATGTTGACTCTGCCATTTTAGCTTCCAAACACGTGTTTTTCGCCTACTAGAAGCTATTTTGGTGGGTGTTCTGTTTTTTTAACTTCATTTGGTTTCTGGGTTGCTTTCTGTTCCTCTCAAGCAGCTTGGTTCTTCTTTGAGTTGAGTGAAAATGGAAAGTGGAGGTATAGGGAAAAATGCAACCCTGATTTGTGTTCCTATAATGGCAGAATCCGTTGGCAAGATGGTGATTGATATGGGTAGAGCAAAGGAATGTGGGGCTGATTTGGTGGAGATCAGATTGGATAGTTTGAAGAATTTAAGTCCTTATGAGGACTTGAATACATTAATCAAGTCATCTCCTTTGCCAACTTTATTCACATATAGGTGTGTGACTGTCTTCCGAATTATTTCTATGTTCTTTCATTGGCTATTTGTTCTGTTCTGCATTCTGTAGAGAGTTGGTTATATATATGTGTCCCAAGACGTTGGACAGATTTTGCCCTTCGTCTGAATGGGGTGATCGGGTGAGGATGAAAATGTGACTCTGTTTTTGCTTACATATTTTACTGCCCAGGAGTTTTTTGCATGGTAGAAGGAAAAGCAAATTTGTTGCTGCCATGCGAATTTTTTAGGAACGGAATCGTAGATTCTTTATTTATTCTATTCAACAGTTCCAAAACCGAGAATATTTTCATTGGTCAATGAAAACACCATACCCATTAGATAATGTGGAAAAGGACAAAAAAATTATATATTTTAATAAATAATTACAAAATTATTTTAGTTTTAAGTATCTTAAACTTGCCTTCTAAAAAATAAGTTCATTTCGTTTTTTTGCAAAAATGAAGACCATATAAAGGGTTAGTTTCACTCACGGTATCTAAACTTTTTCGATTTTTATATAAGTATATCTAAATAAAATTTTATTATAAAAAAATATTAAAACTTTTTAAATCTTTCATTCACGGTACTTTTTACAAAAATCATCCATTTTTTCATCAAATCGATGATGTGGCAAGATAAATTAATTAAAATATTTTTTTCCATATTGGCAATTTTTAAAAAAAATTTTCCTTCTCTCTTCACTCTCTTAATTAGCCACCATATGCCTATGAAGATGAAAGTCGAGTTGATATCCACAATGCATCACTTCTTTTCAATTCTTCATATCTGTTTTTTTACAGACACTATTCAAATCAACTTAAGTCCATGAAATCTTCCCAATATCTTTCAATACCTGGGCTTCATCCAAAAAAAAATCTTCTTAATGAACAGCCTTCTCTCTCTAATCCCAAACTGCATCCCCAACTCTAAACACCTCAAGGCCACCACGAACTTAAAATCACAGCACAAAACCGAAATCCCCTTTATAGCAGAATCTCACTTAAAAAAAAAAATCCATGGCAGAACCGCCATAGCCACCGACCCACTCATCACAAAAAAGACTACTCCATAACCGTAACTGAAACCAGTACGCTGCCGTTGTGCCATGACATTATTCTGTGCACACAGAACATACATAATGCATTTGTTCTCGGGTTCGTGGGGAGGGTAGTGTTACTGGTCTTTCGGGTTTAGATTAGTGCGTGAGTTTTATTGGAGGTTTCGGTTAAAGGTCTGATGTTGATAGAGGTGTGATCGGTTGTAGGTGTGGTTTTGAACAAGAGTGGTGGCTGGTGGTGGTGTGATTGAGATTGGGATGGGTTGCTTGGTTGACATTGGTAGTGCGGCTTTGTTGACGGTGGTGGTTTTGTGCTTTGGTTGGTGGCGGAGATGTATGGTTGGTGGTTGTTTTCGATTTAGAGCAGCTTGTGAGAGTTCTTTTGGTTCTTGGGTTTAGGTTCATGACTGTTGTTGGGTCTTGCAGTGTAGGTAGTGGCAACATGGATGGGTTAGGGTTATTGCGTGGAGTCTAGTGTTCATGGCAACTCGTGTGTTTGTTTCGTAGGTCAGGCGGTGTTGGTAGATGAGGAGGAGGAGAGAGGAGGAGAACGGAAGGAGGAGAAGGGGAGGGGGGGGGGGGGGCTTTGGGGTGTGGTTTGGGGGGTGGGGCGCGGTAGTTGGGGGTGTGGTTGGTGGGGGAACGTAAAAATAATTAATTAAAAAATAAAAAATTGCCAATCTGTAAAAAAAACAAATATTTTATTTGGATTCGCTTGTTATATTAGCGATTTAACAAAAAGAATGGATGATTTCATCATAACGTACCGTGAATGAAAGTTTTATTAGTTTAGATTTTTTTTAATAAAATTTATTTACGTATAATTTTATAAAAATAAAAAAAGTTTAAGCAACACCAATGAAATTAATCCTACATATACGGTTTTTGATGAATTTTGATTTCCGGTGGTTGTCATCTATCTATTCAGAGATAGGGATTGAGGGGTCATGGATGGCTCCTGTTGAAGGTCATGAATGGCATCAAACCATATATCCCACTTCCAAGTAGTGGTCCGGATCTATCTTAAAGATGCCTTTATTGCTGAAATGTCAATAATCTAGTACAGTGATAGTATGATTTTTCTTTTTATGCTATAGTATGAACGTTTGATGGCTTCTTGAATGCTTTAATTAACTTGAACCAATGCTTTAAGTTGTACTAAAAAGCTTTAGACGCCTAGCCATTACTTAAAAAGACAAGGTTAGTAGAATTTTATAGATCTCATTTTTTAAAAAGATAAGTTTAACTATTAATATACTCGCTTTTTTTTTTCAAGAAACAAGTCCAATACTTATTAAGTATTTTTTCCTTTTATCCTTTAGGTATTTACTTTAATCGCGAAAGGGAAAAAAATTAATAAATAATTATAAAAATACCACCAAGATAAAAATAATCCTAATTTTAAACAATCTAAACTTGTATCTTGAAGAAACAAGATGGTAAGTAGTCGAACTTATATTTTCAAGAAACGAAGAACATATCACTATAATGATCTCATCTCTTAAAAAGATGAGGATGAACCGACGAAGTTGATCTTGTTTTTTGAAAAGACAAGTTTAGTTACTTATGAACTCATCTCTTTAACAGATGAGTTCACACGAGGTACAATCAAGCCTAACCCTCTTCTTCCTCATTTTGATAGTCATAATTTCTCCTCGAAACCTTAATCCTAACCTAATCAAATTCAATCCCTCTCAATTTTGACTAGATTGAAGCGATTTCTTACTTGTTTTCATGCAATTCACATCACTAAAGTCGAACTTCACTTGTGGTGATTTACTAGTTTTCACTAAAAATGGTTGATTCTAATAGAGTATAGGTCATAGATTTTGAGCTTCTAAAGCGAACCAGTGAAAATCCCTTTTTTTCATAAGCAGACATCCACAAAAGTGCAAACATGTGGTTTTTGGGGAAAGTTGCGCATTTTAAGTTCCAAAAAGTCCACCTATCCAATTTTCACTAAAAACGGCTTATTTAATGAACTATAACTATCATGCCTAGGATACCCTACATGCGACAATCCACCATACTCGGTATGGAAATCTAGGAATGACAGCCAAGTCATTAATGACTAAGGGACCTTAGATATAGTGTATGATTCGTACTCACAACTTAGGGACTTCTCTAAGTCCTATTAGTTAACTATAAGATGTAAACTAATTAAGCACTTCATAACATAAATAGAGTTTTATTTTAATATCTCAAATAACAAGTCATCAAATTAGCTCATTGTAATCTGAAGTGTCTACAAAAAGTGGTTCAATTGAAACAAAATTTTTTAACTCTCGTCTCACTCATCTTGAAGCTCCCACTACTAATCTAAGTTTGCTGACGACTAATATCAATCCATAAGCTTTCCTATAAAAGTAATACATTATAGAAGTATAAGTTACATCTAGAATAGTAAGTAATTTTTCTCATAACATACCTTCCAACAAGTATACAAGCAAATTAATTGAATTCAACCATATGCTATATGCATGAACAAATACATGAATGCAACAAGTGTACACAATCATCCGAAAACTTATGTGGAATAAGGATTTGTGCGCTCCATAACTAGGGTTGGAAAAATTCCATTATAGATCAGCTCCAAGAATCAACACCTTGGGTTTACATCAAACCAAAACATAATTTCTAAATTGTTGTATAAAAAATCATTGCAAGCAAAAGGCTCAAACTCCATGGAGATCTAGCCCAAGTATCAACACTTTGTGATCCATGCACTGGTTCCCTTGCTTTGCAATTAAATTACTTTATACCTTTCTTTATTTATGTCATATAATAAATATAATAGCTCATATCATATCTATAATCATAAACTTCGAGATTAGATGGTTATGAGCTCACCTTAACACTTTTTAGTTAGTCAATTATACTGGTATGATATCATTAGCATAAAGCTACAACTTCCTTTGCTCTTCTTTCCATAAACCTTGTCAATAAGTTCTTACAATTGTTATAAACTTATAACCTAGAATGGTCAATTGACTTTAGCCCTTTTTATGTTCTTTTTAGACCAAAATGGGAAGGTGGGCAGTATGATGGTGATGAGAAAGAACGATTAGACACTCTTCGATTAGCTATGGAGTTGGGAGCTGATTACATTGATGTGGAGCTTAAGGTTGTCTTCTTATTACTTTTTTCAAATGTTTAAAATTAGGAGCTGAAATTACAAAAGATTGTATTGTTTTTCTAATCTATTATTCATAAAATCCTTTTGTTTAATCTACCTAGCATGCTTGAGATTAGTATTATGAGACTCCTTACTACAAAGTATTCTATGCAGTTGCCCTCTACTTGAGAATTTCTTTCAGGTTAATATATAAAGAAATGTTAACTTAGACAAATATGCAATTAGTAGATATTTAAATTTTGAAATTGATCAATTTAGTACCTCAACTTTGAAATTGATCAATTTAGTATATTAACTTTAAAATTGATCATTTATTACCCGAAAAAACTTTTTATGCATGCTAACACCAACTACTCTATCAAGTTCTTTCATGCGTTAAATTGATTAATTTTAAAGCTTTTCATGTACCAATTTGATCAATTTTAATGTTAAGGTAATAAATTGATCAATTTTAAAGTTCATGTGCCTAATTGTATATTTAACCAAAGTCCAGGTATTATTTGTGATATTAACTCAATTTCTTTCATCATAGAATCAAAAGATTGTTGATGTTTTTTTATACTTTCTACCATGAAGGTGGCTCGTGGTTTTATTGATTCCATACGAGGAAAGAAAGACGAGAAATGTAGGATTATTGTTTCTTCTCACAACCATAAAAATACTCCATCTGTTGAGGGTCTTGGAAATCTTGTGGTAAAAATACAAGAAACGGAGCTGATATTGTTAAGATTGCAACAACTGCTATAGATATTACTGATGTTGCAAGAATCTTCAAAATAACAGTGCACTCTCAAGTAAGCCGGATATGTAGCATACCTATACTTTCTTTTCATTTTTTATGTTTTGTAAAGTTACTTTTTTGCCAAGGTGTACCTTAAAGTTGCAAAATATAATAAAAATGATGTCACCTCTAATTTTTTTGCATGGTAGTGCTTCTTATTGCTAATATATAGAAATAGAAGGGGCTATATAAGATTGAAAATTATCAGTTAGCTGTGTAGATGCATATCCCAAGCTATCATTGAAATAGGAGTCCTACAGTTGCTATTCAATTATCATGATGAGTCCTACAGTTGCTATTCAATTATCATGATGACATTCTTTTTCATGCCTTTCAAATATGTTCCCATAAGAGATTAGAATCTCAACTGTCTATATGATGAAGCCTTTACAATGCTGTCATAGAAAGACAAATGTTGCTGGTTTTGTAACCTTTCTATATTTGAATATAACCTGAAATATAGTTAGGAGTTTTATGTACAAGAATAGTATAAAAGCAAATAAAATTTAAAGAGAATAACATACAAATTAAATTTATGCATAAATAACTGAGTAGTGAAGTAGTGGTGCTTAAGGTACACTAAATAATTATATTTTACATCCTATTACATCACATGAAATATAGCAGGCAAGATTTCACATTGATATCATACAAATGTTATTAGTCTTTATGTACACGTACATTGTGCTTTAATTTCTTAGGTTCTTAATAGTTTCTAATCGTATAGTTGAAAACAATGGTTAACTTAAACTAACCTACACTTTTATGTTTGCATGCCCACATAAATTGCTTATTTGATATCTAGTTCCTTTTAATTGGAATGTCTTTTCAGGTTCCGATTATAGGTATTGTAATGGGTGGAAGGGGGCTGATGTCATGGGTTCTTTGTCCAAAATTTGGTGGATTCCTCACCTTTGGAACCCTTGAGTCAGGAGTAGTTTCAACTCCAGGTCAACCCACAATAAAAGATCTATTGGATCTCTATAACTTTAGAAATATAAGCCCGGACACAAAAGTTTTTGGAGTTATTGGGAATCCGATTAGCCACAGCAAATCGCCTATGTTATACAATGAAGCATTCAAGTCAGTTGGTTTTGATGGGGTATATGTGCATTTATTGGTGGACGATGTTCAAAAGTTTCTCCACACCTACTCGTCTACTGATTTTGCTGGATTCAGGTTCATCTTCATGCTTAATCATTTAATCCCTTATCTTCCCAAAATATCATCGTTTCCGGTTGTTGTGTTATCATCTATCATTTTATATTCCTTAGGCTTTCATTGTTTTTTGTTGAAACTTAAAGTATAGCAATTTTTGGTGAAAACAGTTGTGGCATTCCCCACAAAGAGGCTGCACTTAAATGTTGTGATGAGGTTGATCCAGTTGCGAAGGTAAGTTTTTCCCTTGTGATCTCAATTGGTGTAATAACTTGACTTGTCATTTATATTGACTTCACCCCTCTCTTACAGTCAATTGGAGCTGTCAATTGTATAATAATGAGAGAAAGTGACAGGAAGTTTTGTGGTTACAATACAGATTATGTTGGTGCAATTTCTGCTATTGAAGATGGACTTCGTGGTTTGTCTCGTGATATAATATAAGCTAAAAGTTAAAAGCAGTATATTGCCTGCATCTTTTTGAGATGGATATTTGAATACAATTTGTCACTTGCAGGTTTAGAGAATGCTAGCAACATGGGGAGTTCACCTTTAAATGGAAAGTTATTTGTTGTGATTGGTGCTGGTGGTGCTGGTAAGGCACTTGCATATGGTGCTAAAGCAAAGGGAGCAAGGGTTGTGATTGCTAATCGCACCTACGGTGAGTACTCAGTTTCATGCAATCAAAACACTCTTTATATTTTTTTTGGTACAATCAAGTTCTTTATATAGTTGTGCTTGTATTCTTTCTTAGCTTCTGGTAAGCAGGTCCCTTAAATTTGCTATGTGCTTATGAAGGGCATTTGAGGCATGGGAAGGTTCCTCATATACCCTCATTGATTTAATAAATTTTCAAGGGCACAATGATGTTATTTGGTTTTCTAACATGATCAGTTCTTTCTATTATTGTGTTCAACTGCATGCTATGCTCTTTAAAGTTCATTTCTAGACTTCAAAGCCAGTTTCTATGCTTGAAATTTGCAACTTCTCCTCCTGCCTCCTCTGACATTACCCACTTGATGATAGTAGATATCCGACTCTAATGTGGCTGTAGTAGCGAATGTTTATGTTCACTTCCCCCTATGCAACTTTATCATTGTTTTTCACTATTTAAATCCGTTATAATCTCTTTAGTTCTTTTCACTTTAGTTATGAATTGGCTAAATGCTTCTTTAGAGTTACGCAAAATTTTTGTAGTATAACATCTTCCTTTGATTGACTCACTGTTTGTGTTAACAACTTAATTTTATGAACTATTAGCATTATTCCAAATGGCTTTGTCTTTTGGTTGACTAATAAAAAGATTATAAGATTATAAGTGGCCGAAAAAAAATGATAAAAAGATTATAAGTTATTTTACCACACCAAAAGGTATCACTTTATGTTTTTTAACTATCATTTACACAATCGCATTCATGATAATCTACTCCTACTTTTTCCTAAAGGTCGTGCGAAAGAATTTGCGGAGACAATCGGGATAGATGCTATATCTCTAGCTGATCTAGGGACTTTTCATCCAGAGGGTGGCATGGTTCTTGCAAACACAACATCAATTGGAATGCAACCGAAAGTGCATGAAACACCATTTCCAAAGGTTGCATCTCTTATTTCACATTCTAAAATATAATTACTCTATTATCTTTTATGCATGTACAGTGCTTTCATTTTGCATAATTTTGTAAAAGAAAGGATAATCTAAAGAGGCCTATTTTATTCTAGTCGGCACATTATGTATATCAAGGGTATGCTTGTCCAATCATTGTACCTCTATGCTAGAGAAATGCAATGATCTACTTAGGATAGAATGCGAGTTCTTGAAACTCTAGCTTTCTTTCAAGTAGAAAATAAAATAATTCTGGACAAATTTGTGCCTCCGCAGGAAGCTCTTAAACATTATGCACTGGTCTTTGATGCGGTTTATACCCCAAAGATGACCAGACTTCTAAAGGAAGCTGAAGAATGTGGAGCTATAATTGTTTCAGGATTAGAGATGTTCATTGGTCAGGCCTACGAGCAATATGAAAGATTTACTGGCCTACCTGGTGAGAACACCTCCTATCATACATCATGTTTTATGAATTTTTTTTTTTTTTCTTTTTCTACAATTTGACTATAACAACTTTTTGTGCATGTGCCTTTTTCATGACAGCTCCTAAAGAATTATTTAGAAAGATAATGACAAACTATTGAAAACAGCTCAAGGTAAAGTTATTTGCTTGGATAGTAGATCATGTATCAACTTTTGAGTATTACCTTGCCGAACTATATCATTTTACTCCACTTAAGGTCATCTCATTTAAACCTCATCTCACTTTAGATGGGATCCACCCCTGTAGATCAATAACAGTTTAATTGTACTCATGATTGAAATCTAATTACCATGATAACCATCAATTGCGTTTACCTCGAAATCTAATATGTTGATGCATGTTGGGTATATACGATTTTATTTTTCCATTTTTTGGAAAAGGAGTGGATTGCCTAGAAACAGAGAGGGTATCTCATATATTAAGACATTTGCCAAGTTTTACCCTGAACTCAGAAAGATGAACTTCTAAACATATTGTTGGGTTGGGCAAACGAAGGAGATATTGAGCCAAAGTTGGGATAGTTTATGCCGACAAATTACTAGAGATATGATCATGAATGAGTAATGTTCTATGTGATTCTGTCAAATGGATATGGATCTTTGCTGCTGTAGTGACTCGCCATATGCCAGCGCCACCAAAATGCAATGCAGACTAGCTAAGATATTGGGAGAGGACAAAAACAAATGTGAAAGGACAATATAAATCACACAAATTAGAATACAATGAAGGAACTGCCACAACTTCTCATGTTAAACCCCCATTTCCATATTTTCTGACGGCTACTATCCACGACATGTTTACTTGTTGCATAGGAAATCTTTGTTTATTTCCATATTTTCTAATAATCTAATTACACAATTATAAATTATACTAAAATTTGCAGAAATACTGATGTAAAATCTTATGTTAAATATGCGATTTTGCTTTCTTTATACATATAGTATGTTTTATATGCGATTTTTACGAAAATACTAAAACTTCCAATTAGTTTTTAAATTGCTTGGTTTTGGGTGAAAAATGATAGCATTTTCTAAATGGGATTTTGTATTGGTATTTACAAAATTAAAATTATATGATTTGCATTCAATTTTTTTTCCCCTAATGATCCGTAGACATATGTTAAGTAGGCCATTTGAAAATTTTGAACATCAATACAACTAAAAGATTGCCACAACCGCATATGAGAACTAGCAGTTGCATGGATCCATGGGATTGTGTTTGTGCTCTAAGGGCAATCTAGGTGAAATCTTCTTTCTCTTGTTTATTTTTTCTACCAAATTTACATATTTTGAATTGACGTTTAGGATACTTGAGTGAGAACCCAAGATCTCATACAGGATACAAAAAATGTTTCTTTTGGTAGAAATTCACTGTATCCCTTATTAATTTTCAGCCACAGCACATACGGCTGGCCAATCGGTACTTTCTCCCACTCTAGCGAGAACATAGGTGAAAATGGAGTAACGGGCACGGATATTAAGCAACTAACATGAAAATAACTTACAACATACATAAAATAAAAATAGAAATATTGCACCTATGGAGTAGCATGGCGTTACTAAAAACAAAGAACTTAAGGCTATGTTTGTTTTATCATTTTTCAGCCGTTTTAGCTTCTTATATTTGTTACTTTCAAACAAATATTTATTAAAAAATAAAAAAAGATGAAAAATAGATATTTATACTTATAAAGAGATCAAACAAATTAGATATAAATAAAACACAAATAAGGTACAGATAAAATACAAATATAGATCAGATACAGATAAGATATAAATGAAAATCAAACAATCCAAACAAACCTTAAGTGAATAAGTAATTTGTCCAATCCATTATCATATCAAAACTAAAATAGCACAAGGATTCTCACATTTATGTCCTATTGAGTAAGATTCATCACACCACAATTGATGCAAAGTTCCTTAATCCTGCCTTGGTCCTATTCTTCCAAATTTAGCTTCTTAATGAAGGGTGCTTGTCGTCCTAATAAACTCAACTTCATTTTTTAACGCACCACTGTCTCAACTTTTTGCATTATGGACCATTCTTCTTCAAGAATACCCCTACTTCTCAGAAAACCAAGCTAAGCTCATGGCATGACATAAAATCTCGTAGGTAGTGGGTTTGAATTTCCTCTGTTATGGCATCCGTCATACCATGACTTTTAGTGTGGAATTGAACTTCCTCTGCTATAACATCCTTTAAGCGGCAAATGAAGATAGAAAATTTTTATATTGATGTTGATGGGCTCATCTTGCCAACTGATTGTTCAAAACAGTATTGATAGGCTTCTATACAGCTTGTTTGTAGTAGCTTGTCCATCTTTCCCAAGTGATCCCCCACAAGCAAGGCTTAAGCCTCAAGCGATGGTGGGTTTTAAAGGCATCATATGCTAAATGCAGCTAATTTCTTCCCAGTTTCAAGAACCATAGTTGTGCATCACTTACTAGGTAAAAAGAGGCGATCACCATCTTTATCTTCCTCACTTGTCTTCAAATGCCTAAAGAAGTGCTGACAATTGTTAACTAACCTATGAGATTTGAAGCTTCATCAAATAAGGGAGAGTCCAAACAAGCTAAGATCTAATGTCCTAGTTCTTTGCCAATCAACATGCGTTTGTTGCCTTTTCATGCATGCGTAATTATTGCTTCCCTCATTCATCACACATTCTTAGTCCTTAACACCACTAATTTACATGAGTGTTCTTAAATTTGTCGAGACAATTTTTGTTTGCTGGATTCATGTATTTTCTCATCAAAATCTCTTTTTGCTTACTACTTATCTCAATCTTCTTGATACATGGTCATTGATTGCCTCAAACTGATTGAGAACACTAAATTCACCCATCACATCCTGTTTTAATATTAAGTTGTTATATAAGATTGTGTTTGTGCTCTAATATGAGGCAATTGAGGGTGAAATTTTCATTGTTGATGTTTGATTCTCTTTGACTAGGCAAGTGCACCAATCATTAGGTGTAATATAACGAATAAGATCAAGTATTGTCTCGCATGGATCACAAGAGCCACTACTCACTTTTGCCCGATCATCCAATTGATAGATAAAAAAGTTTACTATCAAATTTATTAATGTAAAGTTATTATGATTACTATCATCAACCTTATTAAGTTTTAAAGATCAAATTCATATAATTAGGTACCTAAACATTACTTCCACTAAAATTGATTATGTAGTCATACAAAAAACAATAATTACATCTATCTTCATGTTTCTAGACCATGGAAATTCCTATTATAGATGGTGGCAGCGTGTAATCTTCCACCAAATAATTAGAACTTTCCTAGTTAATTATTTCTTATTGCATTAACCTAATTGATTAATTAATTTACTTTGTGAATTCCTCTAATATGTTTAACCTTAATCCGAAAAACTTATGTCATCTCATACTCAAGATTGCATTCAACACCATTCAATTATGTATATCTAATTATACACAAGGAATACTATCCATTATATATTAACACTCTAGAAATATTAACCAATTCTATTTAGCACACATAATTGACTACCAAGAATATTGAAAACTTCGTTAACTCTAATATAATAATATATTACATAATAACACTAAGGTTATGCAAGTCTGAATACAAATGAATTTTACTCTATAGAATAAATGAAAAGAAAAGAACAAATGATTAAAATCATTTGATTATGAATCCTTGAATCTAAATCTCAACTATGGTCTTTTGTCTATAACTCTAATACACACTTAACTAATGCTCTATGTGACTGAGTTTTCAACAAGCCTCTCAAAAGACTTTTTTTCTATATGTTTACAAGATTATTTATAAGTAGTGTAAAATGTGGCAAAAAAGAACACGAATCCCAACTTAATCTAACTTTGGCCTTAAAGTATTTACAAATTATAATATGAACAATATGAGTGCAAAATTTATTCAAAATAGTTATAAAGTAATTAAGAACAATATAAAAATCGACCTACAAAATACATATAATTATGATTTATCAATATTCTCACACTTATTCGCTTTTCTTTTAATTTTTTATTTGGAATTGTTATTTAAGGATAATTAGGAGAGAATATTAGATCTCATATGCAAGACAAAACTTGATCTTTCTTATAGAAATTCACCATATCCTGATTGATCAGCCATTGCACATATGCATGACCTAACTGCTACTTTCCCTACTCTAACCAAAACATCAGAGAAAGGGCAGTAATGAGCACACATACAACATGCCTGAAATAAAAAAAGAAACACAGCAAATGACAATAAGAAGACATAATTGGGAACAAGGAGTCAATTTGCCACTAAATCCTTTAATTTTGCCTATGTTTACAAGTGTCAAAAAGGCCGGATTTTTGCTAACGTGAAGTTGGTGGTTCTAACATTATCCTAAAGAATTACCAACATATATAACATACGTGAAATTAATACAAAAACACAACACATGATAATAAAAAGATATTATTGGTAAAAAGGGATCAATTACTACAAAATCCTTAAAACTTAGGGCAGTACAAACCAATTTACATACAGGAAATTGGCAATTGCTAATCATATTTCACCATATAGGATAAATAGTGGATAGTTTTTAAATAACTATCATTTAAACTTTTCGCATATGGTATCATGTTAATATATGATTGGTACTTACACATCAAACGTACATTACATGTGATGTTATTACTAACTGAAGTTTTTCTCACAAACTTGTTCAAGTTTACACATTTCTAAAAGGCTGGAATGTTGCTGATGAAGTTGGTGCTTCTAACATGATACTAAAGAATTTTCCTTACAAATGATGCCTATTTCTCATCTTCATTATCTGCGTCAAAAGGTTGGTGACAGACCAGCACTAGGACCTATCTCCTAATGATATAAAATGGATTTGTATTCCTCTTACTCTAAAAGTAGTAATAGATAGTAATTGAAATATATATTTCCAAAAATGAAGGTGTTAAACGTGCTCACATGCATTGGGCTAAGTACAATTTTCTAAAAGCTCACATTTTTGTGCTCACAAAGATGAACACTTTATTATGCATACTTTTGGAAGTATTAATTATTTGTTCGTTAAAAAAAAATTCTATAAGCTTCAACTACTTGTTTATCTATCACAATCACAACTAAAACAATGAAACACAAGCCTAGAAAAATTTATGGATCAACACAAACTCTTAAAGCTACAATTTCAAACGAGTTTCTATTGAAGATACCCTTTCAAGCATACTACAAAATTTCTCTGATATTAGTGAAGTACGAAACATAGGATCTATTCCTATCGAAATTTCATGGCCACATACATTATTAGGCAATGAAATCTAGTAAGTGCATAAATCAAGGAACATTTGAATGGGAAAGTATGTAATTCTAAGAATAAGAACCTTATGAATGCCATAATCGATATGGGAGAAATAAGCTAATTACTTTTGTCATTTGAGAAATATAAATCCCTAGTCATTCTTCTAGTAATTCCTAATGAAAAGAAATGGACAAAATTGCATGTCATCAATCATCCCGGTATGCAGCAAATACTTTGATGTTAGGTGTTTTCCTAATACCTTTCCTGTATTTTGGTTACTATAAGCTAAGCATGTGGTTGCATAAGCCAAGAAGAGCAAGTACCATAAAAAGATAGTAAAGCAAAAAGGAAAAAAAATAAAAGAAAAAGAAAAAACAAGGTCACTAAGAAGAAATGATGAAGTCAAACCAATAGTATACACTAGATAATCAAAACCGCTAAAAAAAACTCCCTCTATATGAATAAGGTTAACTTGACATTTATTACCAGTTTAAATTAATTGCAAATAGGAAATTGTTAAGGGCAACACAATTTGAATCCAACAACTAAACCTTCAAGAATTGGTACTAGTGCATTAGATGGAAGGATCCAAATGCTAATTGATCAAAGATGGGTTCATTTTAGAGATGATAAATATAATAGGTCAATACTTTACAAAGTGATCTTGCACATAATATGGATTTATGCATATCACAATTTTGGAAATTTTTTTTTTTAATGGCTAAGCTTGTATCTTCATTATGTTGTTTCCTTGATGGATTCAACTGAAGCTCTCTTAAGCAAACCAGCTTTTCTTAAGTAATCAATAATCTTCTTTGTTTATGCAAAAGATGTGCATAAGTGCAAATGGCACTAGTAAAAATCTGCTACTGTCATAGTATTAATTGAAATTTATTTTCCTTAATTGAAATTTACTTGCCTAATGAATAGCAATAAAACAAATGTTAGTAGATTCAAAATCATATTAGTCAACTGTCTCATACTCCATTTTACAGTAGGATGATATATCACTCCAAAGCATGGCTATCTTGGAAGGGAGAAAATACTTATTCATGAATTTCTCAGCTAATTCTTGCCAACTAGTAATAGATCCTTTAGATAAAGAATTTAATTGTTGTATAGATCTTTCCATAAATGAAAATGGAAACAACCTCAAACAAATTGCATCATCACTGTTTCCATTGAGTTTGAAAGTATCACAAATCTCTAAAATGATTTGGATATGAGCATTCGGATCCTCATCTGTATGCCATCAAATTGAGCAAATTGGTAAACCATTTGTATTACATTAGGTTTGGTTTCAAAATTATTTGCTGCTACTTGTGGTCGAGCTATGCTTCAAATGGCACCTTCCAAAGTTGGCCTAGCAAATCTAACATTGTTCTCAAGGCTCCAACATTCGTATTATCCCTTTTTTACCAATCAACCGATTATTGTCATCATGCAGATTCAAATCATCAAAACCTCTACCATTATTTCCATGATTCCCTAGGTCCTCCCTCTGAGATTCTTGCAATCCCTTCGTTTTAATCTCAATATGTGAAGTTTCCAGGATTTGTTTATTCTTCCTTCGATTTCTCGAAATTGTTCTCTCTACTTTTGCATCGAATTCAACAAGCTCCATGGGATTGCTCCTGGCCATCCACTGTAAGAAAATAGAAATGATGAATCAGACTCAATGCATTATATACTAAGAAAAGAAGAATTGATTCAAATGCGTTGTTAATGATTAGATTAACAAGTAATAAGTTTTCCTAATATTGTCAGTCCCCATAACGGCACTAAAAACTTGGTCGTATGATAGTTGTTTTAATTAAATTAAAATATCTACTCTTAATCCTATCTTACGACTTAATAGGCAAATGTACCTATTGTTTACTATAATACAATGCTAAGTACAAGGTGTTATCACAAGGATTTTCAACTACTAGTATCGGCTCTTTCCTTATTATCTAACAAAAAATAATTAAGCTAAATTAATTTAAGAAACTAATAATATTCAATCAACCACTAACAATCTAATGAACACAAATTGACGTTTAATTCGATTACATTTGATTAACTAGACCTTAATTTACTGCTAACCCAACCATCGTAACTTCTTCAAATTCTTTAATTAAATGGCATTAGTTCCTTAAACCAAGGATTTCCTTTAATAAAACTAATAACTTTCTCAAGTATATTACTTTATAATTCTAAATTAGTCAATTAGAATCTCTTCTAGATCAATAGCAACTTAGAATCACATCATGGACATGAACTCATGCATAAAACCTAAGTTTCATAGAAGACTTTCACTGCTCTATATTTGAGACTATGAGAAAATCCCTTCAATTGCACAGACCTAATCATAAAAGCAATTTCTCAATCAACTTTCATGATATTATTCATAAATTCATACATCAATAATATGAACTTAAAGAGAACAATAATGAACATGTAAATAAACTCAAGGAAATATAATGATTTTGGATTAAAATGTCAATCTCAGTTACATTGTGGAGCTAAGGTTTATCAAGATCTAGATATAAATGATTACTCTTCCATAGATATGGCAATAAACTTGAATACAAAAGAATAATCAAAAGTTATAATTATAACTTGATTGCTTGATAAAATCTTGTGAATTTTCGCTTCAAGTCTTCAATCTTGTCGTTGAAGGAGCTCACAAGACTTATGGCAAGGTGGGATAGCTCAAAATGTGTTAACAAGTTTTTAGGGTTTCAACTAACAAGTAGTATTTAGCAAGGATATATGGTTGCCGTACGTATCACAAGCCATATGGCCTTCTGGTCAAGTTGGCAATGTTGGTGCTTTCCCCTTTGAAGGTTGTATCTCAGGGCATACGGTTTTCTAATCCAATTTCTAAGCTTGTATGGTCTGTTGTAGAGACCACATGGTAAGTTGTACAACTCTAGTCTATATTCTAGGCTCATAATACCTGTTGTAGGGGTTGTATGATAGGTATAAAACTCATTGATTTGTGTCTTGTGCTATTACAACATATTGTAGGAGCTATATGTACCAGCATATGGTGCTCCATATTGACATAGAGAGCTGTAACATCTACCATGGGGTCGTATAGGCTCCTTTACACTATCCTTTTTCAAGTTTTCACTTTGAATCCATTCTTTTTTTTCACCATTTTCCTTCTTTTCTTCAAATGGGCTTTTTAACAACTTAAAATAAACAATTTAGCTAAATAAGTGCTGACTTCTCACAACATATTTGACAATTTATTATATTAAGGCTCAAGATTATGCTTAAGATCAAGGTGTTTTAGACCCTTATCACTTAGCTAGAGATTAAATTTTTGAATTAACGAAAAATAATCATTATGAAGATATTTATTAAGTACAATCACAAAAGGTTACCTAATTAATTTTATGGAAAGGGAAAATAGTATCGTAGTACAGGCACAAGTACGTTGGCAACTGATATGTATTTGATGCTAAAACTTAGTATATATGCCTACATAAATATATGAATTTATAAATATAAACACATGGGCAAGTATGAACTGTTCCACGGTAGCTTCAAGAACAAATTCTTTCATGACACATATTTTAGATTTGGAGAAATCAGTATGGAAGTGCGAGAAAAGGCCTCTTCAACAATATCTATTTAAAGGACCTAGTAGAGGTACTAGACCAATTAAGTAGCACGAGGATATTCGGGAAAAGGTCAAAAGGAAAAAAATGAAAAAAAAATTGCAGAAAGTCCAAGTTATTAGAAAAGAATTTCACAAATACTACAGTTGAAATCTTGGTGAGTTGACGTCATGATTCCATATTATCTGGACACAAAATTATGATTCCAACTCACGACTTCATAGGAGGACATGGAATCGTAACTTGAATTCACAATTTCATCCATGGACTTGTGAGTCGTTTCAATATAGGATCACATGACATGGGGGCTTCAATGGCCTTCCCCCTTAGGTTGCGAGGTCCGGCAAAGTGGAAACCGACTTGGGCTCTATGCAGTATTGCAGCTGGGTTCAGCGTGTGTGCATGTGGGTCTAGAGTATAGCTTGATGGCTGTCCAGCGATGGGTCTGGAGTAGCGGATTTAATGCATGCGGTGGGTGGCGGCTTGGTTTCCTTTCTTCTTCTTCTTTTCTTTTTCTCACACACACCGTGTTAACACATAACAATACACATGTTAAGGAAGAAAATGGAATTCGCTTCCTCTTAACATGTTTGAGAGTCTAGCTCTGCAAGCATTTTAAAGAACAAATAGTTGTTGTCCACCGCAGAAAATTAAAAGCATTTATTTGGGAATATTACATGTATACGGTATTTAAAAAAAAAAAATTACACAAACCAAATTATAGAAAAAAATTAAAGGAATAATATTGATGTGTCGCACCTTAGAGGTGGACACAATTTCTTTCAAAAATTACATGAGATTCCGTCCAACTTGTATCGTCTGTTGAAGGTGCGAACATCTTCAAATCTGTATTACACACCTAATGTGTAATACAATGATTTTTTAAAAGTTTTTGCATAGTAAATCGTTATATCTCACCTCCAAGATGTAATATACATATAAAACTTTATATCATATTTTCATCATACGATATAGCGATACTATTTTAATAATTTTTTATTCAATATGTATTTGTATGATTTTTTCACCAATTACACCCACATTTATTTGGTATGCTACACGCATGGGCAAGTGTTCATACCTCCCGTCAATCACGAGTCCAAGTCATGATTTCATAAGAAAATTGAATCGTGAAAACAAAAATATTCTTGTAATTTTTTTCTAATTGTTTGGATTTTTTTATTACTTTTTTCTTCCTTTTCCCACACTTCCTATCCGATCAAGTCATGAGGACAATTATGGTTGTATTTATAAATATAATTTTTGAAATTTAATGTTGTTACATCTAAAAGAATTTTTATTTGTTAAATTTATTATTCCCATCCCCGAAAAAAAAATTATTATTTCTTTTATCTCAAAAAAGGTAATTTGATAGTAGTCATTTGATAAAAGGCATAACCTTAAACAATTAGAGCTAAAAAAATAAATTTAATAACGAAAAGTCCAATTAAACATAATATTCAGCAATTTCAATTTTTAAATAAAATATTAGAAAACTAATTAAAAATTCGGATGGTAATTTTGACAATATAAAAAAAAATGTTCCTTTTCCGCTTGTAAGGTAAAGTATTTTGCCGCAAAAGTATTTCTCAAATATGATAATGAATAAATACTAACGATATGTACACTGAAAATTTTTCAAAAAAATATGATTCATATTTTACAATATAACTAGTACTAAATAATAAATATAATAATCTATATCATATTTTTAAGGATCTCAAGAATTATAAATAAAAAATTATTTTATTTTATTAATACTTATTCCTGACTCGAAATCGACAGGGTGGTTGTTGCTTAGTGGCCAGTGGCCACGTATTTTCAGTTTCGCTGTCCAACAGAAGCATTTCTTAGTTGAGAAGCACACACCCCACGCAACACAAGGGACGAAACATACCTCTTACCAAACCTCCCGGGACTCAGTTTTGGTGATCGGTCTTTCTACGCATGAATTCGCTTTCACTCCCACTTTTTGTAGTTTACATAATTCTCTCATAAATTTATAAGCTCAAGTTCCCTTTTTCTCCATCGTGAGAAAGCACTTGATAATTCCTTTACTTGTATGGGTATCTGCTTGAAGCTTGATGGACTTTTTTCTTTGCTTCACAATGCAACTTCCAGAATTTCATGTATATGTTTTAATTTTAACATTAATTGAGTTTACACTATATTCATAACGATAAGCTTTAAATTATATGGCTATAACCATAATATCAGAGCAGGTGATTATAAATTTAAATCCTCACACAGTTATTAAAACCCAATTAATTAAATCATCTAATTTTAATGAGATTTATTCAAATCCCACCCCATAAGTAGAATAGCTCATACGGTATCCATAACCACAGGTCCACTTAACTTAACGAGCTACTGACGCGAATCACATGATGGGTCATTGTCAAAAAGTAAAGTTGTGCATATTTTCCACGTAATGGTCATGCTGATTATGCCATTTCAGCTTCCCAACAAATGTTTTCGGCCTACAAGAAGCTATTTTGGTGGGTGTTTTGTGTTTTAAACTTCATTTGGTTTTTGGGTTGCTTTCTGTTCTGTTCAAGCAGCTTGGCTCTTCTTCTTTGGGTTCAGCGAAAATGGAAAGTGGAGATATAAGGAAAAATGCAACCTTGATTTGTGCTCCTATAATGGCGGAATCCGTTGGCAAGATGGTGATTGATGTGGCTAGAGCAAAGGAATATGGGGCTGATTTGGTGGAGATCAGATTGGATAGTTTGAAGAATTTAAGTCCTTATGAGGACTTGAATACATTAATCAAGTCATCTCCTTTGCCAACTTTATTCACATACAGGTGTGTAATAATTTTTCTGAATTATTTCTATGTTCTTTCATTGGCTATTTGTTCTGTTTTGGATTCTGTAAGCCCTTTCTATGTTTGGGGTGATCGCCAGTGGATGAAAATGTGACAGAGTGATCTAGATTACATATTTTACAGCCCAGGCTGCATAGGAGAAGGAAAAACAAATTTGTTGCTACAATGCGAATTTTTTAAGAATGGAATTGTAAATTGTTTATTTATTCTATTGAACATTTCCGATTTTTTTTTTTTCAAAATTGATCAACGAAAAAAGAAAAAACGAAAAAAACACCATACATGTTTAGATATCGGGAATAGGAAAAAAAATATATATTTTTAATAAATAATTATAAAAATACACTAATGATTTGTTTGGTATACATGAATGGACTGAAACGAATCGCGATTCCGGCTTCCATTCCTTTTCTTATGTTTGGAAGTATCACGAGAAGGTGGAATCGTAATTCCTTGAAATCAATGATTTTAGCTTTAAGGTGGAATTCGATCCCGCCTTTGAGAAAGAGGAATTGCATTTTCATTTCCACTTCCATTAATCATTTTTACTTAAATTATTTTTTTATCATATATAAATTTATTATCTTATTTTTTATAGAGGGTATTTTTGATAAATTCTAATGTAAACCAATTCATATCCATTCTAGTCTGTGTTCGTATCCGAACAAAAGAATAGATTTGTCATTTCCTTGTTGGTTCCGTTTTATTCCTTCGAATCCAATATATTCTATTCCGAATGATTTCTGTGTACCAAACGTGATAGAAGATAAAAAAGACAACTAATAAGTTTATTACTAGTTGACTTTATCATGGTCATGTAAAATGTCACAATGTTTGGGCGTCCTCCCCTTCAGTCACCACTTATCATTATGCGGTCATGGGGTCAGCTATTATGCAAGTTTTCCATGGACTCGTCACCGCTTTTGCGAATGGCACATCTTTTGAGGAATTCGAATCCTACTGGAGGTCATTTGTTGATAGGCGTAGACTGAGGGGTCATGAAGGGCTTCAAACGATATATTCCGTTCGCAAGCAGTGGGTCTGGGTTTGTCTTAGATATACCTTTATTGATGAAATGTCAATAACCCAACGCAGTGACATAATGAACTTTTGTTTGCTCCATAAATGTTTTAACCAACTTGAACCAATTCTTGAAGTTGTACGAAAAAGGTTTGGACGGCCAGACATTGCCATTTTTTATTTGGACCTTGTCCTCAATAAGACAACGTAAGTGGGATTATATAAATCCCGTCTCTAGAAAAGAGGAGTTCAACAGCTAATGAACTTGTTTTTTAAAAGATCAGTTCAAACTGTTTAAAACTAAGATTAATTTCGTTTCCGTAGCATTGATGAAAAAAAAATATTTTAATAAATAATTAAGAAAATACCACAAGGACAAAAATAATTTCTATTATGAGCAATTTAAACCCATCTCTTGAAGAAACGAAATCGAATCAGCAAGGTTGACCTCGTTTTTTGAAGAGACAAGCTTAGTCACTTATAAACATATCTCTCCAACAGACAAGTTTGACAAAGTATAATCGGGTTCTTCTTTGTCATATCAACAACCCCAATTTCTCCTTAAATTTATCCCCGAAAACCTAACTTAACCCAGTGAAATTCGATCCCTCTTAATTTTGACCAAATTGAAGTGATTTATAGCTTGTTTTCATGCAATCCCCATCACTGAAGTCAAACTTCACTTGTGGTGATTTACCGGATTTCACCAAAAATAGACATTTCGATGGAGTATATGCTATGGATTTTGAGCTTTCAGGGTCATCTTGTAAAAATTCCTTTTTTGTGAGTGAATATCCGTATAAGTGCAAAAATATAATTTGCATGGAAAATGTCGCATTTGAGTCTCAAAAGGTCTACCAATAAGATTTTTGCTAAAAATAGTCTATTTAGTGGATTATAACCCATGGATTTTAATCTTTTGAAGTTACCTAGTGAAAATCCATTTTTTTTCCTCTTGAGAGAACAATTGTAAAATTATCATAAAGTGATATTGTTGGAAATTTGTGCATTTTAGGTATTTAAATGTCCACTAGCCACGACTTCTAGATTTCTTTCAAAAATCAAAACCTTCTAAAAGTTAAAGAGAATGCATTACTGAATGCCATGTTCACGCGACCAACATCCTTTTTCTTTGATTGTACTTGTCCTAAGCTAATTCTATAAAAAATTAGCCATTAAAGAACCATAAAAATTCACTTGTGTTGATTTACCAATTTTTACTAAAAATAACCAATTCGATGGACTATAACTCATGGATTTTGAACTTCTAGGGTCACTTTATAAAAACACATTTTTCATGAATGGACATCCATACAAGTACAAAAATGCGGTTTTGGTGGAAACCACCCATTTCAAGTTTGGAAAGGTCTATTAATCCGATTTTTGCTAAGAATAGCTGACTTTGATGGGCTATAACCTATATATTTTAAGTTTCTGAGGTCAATTGGTGTAAATCCATTTTTCTTTTGAGAGGACAACAATATAAGTGTCATATAGTAATAATGTTGGAAAATAGCTCATTCTAGGTTTATAAATGTCTATGACCCATGAATTCCTGATTTCTTTCAAAAATCAAATCCTTCAAAGTGTTGAAGATAATGGATTATGGAATGCATTTTCATGGAACAAAAATCCTTTTTCTTCGATGAAGAATAGTCATGTATGTGCCTATAACTAATTCTGTGGAAAAAATTGGTCATTAAATAGCCACAAATATTCTATTGTAGTGATTTACTGGTTTTCACTAATAATAGTTTATTTTGGTAGAATATTGGCCATGGATTTTGACCTTCCATGATCACCTAGTGAAAATTCCTTTTCTATGAGTAGACATCCGTATAAGTGCAAAAAAGTCATTTTTGTGGAAAATTGCACATTTTAGGTTCAAAAAGTCTACCAATCCAATTTTTGCTATCAAAAGGTTATCTTTAGTAGACTATGAGCAAGTTACCCAACAATAATCTTTTTTTTTTTTTCTTGAGAGCATGACTATATAAGTGTTGTAATGTGATTTTGGGAAAAGTCCATATTCTAGTCTTGAAGTGTCCACTGGCCATGATTTTCCAGTTTCTTTAAAAAGTTAGAACCTTTTAGAAATTGAAGAAAATGGATTTATGGAATGCCATGTTCATGCAACAAAAATGCTTTTTTTTTTTTTAATAAGGAAGAGTCATGGGTGTATCCTCAGCTAATTTTATTAAAAAATCATTCGTTAAAGAGCCACAAAAATTCTCTTGTGGTGATTTATTGGTTTTGACTAAAAATGATTGATTTCGAGTGACTATAAGTCATAGATCTTGAGCTTTTAGGGTCACTTGATGAAAATTCATTTTTTTATGAGTGAACATTTGTTTGAGTATAAAAATGTGATTTTTGTAGAAAATTGCCTGTTCTAATGTCAGAAAGTCTACTGATCCGATTTTTCCTAAAAATGATTGATTTTAAGGGACTAAAACCCAAGGATTTTGAGCTTTTAAGATTACTTGGTGAAAACTCTTTTTTTTTTTTTTTTTAATTGAGAGGAGAACCGTATAAGTAACGTCAAGTGATATTGTTATAAACGTATGTATTATAGGTCTTGAAATGTGCATAAGCATGACTGCCTGATTTCTTTCAAAAATTGAAACCTTCTAGAAGTCGAAGAAAATTGCTTATGGAATCCCATGTTCGCACAACGAAAATCCATTTTTTTTTTTTCAATGAAGAAGAGTCATGTATGTGTCCTCAACTAATTCTATGGAAAAATCAAATATTGAAGAACCACAAAAATTCTCTTGCTTTTTTGCAATCCATTGGTTCGTACTACTTTGTTTCTTTAATATACGAGTTCAAATTGATATTATTTTCATTCCCATGATATTTTCGCAATTATATATTTTCTTTTTTTTTTTCTTTTTCTTGGGGCCAATGCTCTAGTTGATATTTCAACTGTGTCTTCTTTCCCTACTTACTGATTGCAATCAATACTAGGGATATAATGCTAGAATTTTCTTTACTCAGTATTCCTGCAAAGCATATAATGGTCATTAGTCATATATAGTAGAAATATGATAGTTATCCAAAGCTGAAAGGATGGTGTTTATGCTACACTTGCAACTTGTTATATAAAACTAGAGAATTGGTTTCATCCCAAGGATATGTCTAAGCATCATGGGTCTTAGGTTTTTCTCTTAAGTAGTCATAATTCCTTGTTAATAATTCATGCATCACTTCACTTTGTGATCCATGCATTGGTTCCCTTTCTTTGTAATAAATTACTTCACACCTTTCTTTAAACTACTAAAGACTTTGTGAATTTTTAGAAGTTAATTATATTGGCATGAATATCACCAGCACAAGCCACAACATCTTGTGCTCTTCCTTCCATAAGTTTTTGTCAATGAGATCTTACAATTGTTATAAACTTATAACCTAGAATTGTCATTTGACTTTACCACTTTTATGTTCTTTCTAGACCAAAATGGGAAGGTGGGCAGTATGATGGTGATGAGAAAAAACGACTAGATACTCTTCGATTGGCTGTGGAGTTGGGAGCTGATTACATTGATGTGGAGCTTAAGGTTGTTTTCTTATTACTTTTTTGGAAAGTTTGAAATTAGGAGCTGAAATCGCAATAGATTGTATTTTTTTTATTCTATCTTGCATAAAAATTTTTTATTTAATCTACCTAGCTTGCTTGAGACTAGTATTATGAGACTCTTTACTGCAAAGTAACCTATGCAATTGGCCTCTACTGAGAATTTTCTTCATCATAGTTATTGATATTCTTGGTATTGCCATACTTTACCATGAAGGTGGCTCGTGATATTATTGATTCTATCCGAGGAAAGAAAGATGAGAAATGCAAGATTATTGTTTCTTCTCACAACTATGAAAATACTCCATCCATTGAGGATCTTGGAAGTCTTGTGATGAAAATACGAGAAACTGGAGCTAGTATTGTTAAGATTGCAACAACTGCTGTAGATATTACTGATGCTGCAAGAATCTTCCAAATAACAATGCACTCTCAAGTAAGCTGCAAATGTAGCATACCTACCATTGCTTTCACTTTTAATGTTTTGTAAAACTACTTTCTTTACGAAGTCATTCTCCAAAGTTGCAAAATATAATAAAAGTAATGTCACCTCTAATTTTGTTTGCAAGGTAGTGCTTTCTATTGGTAATATCACAATATTAAAAGAGGCCATACAAAATTGAAAATTATCAGTTAGCTATATAGGCATATTCCAAGCTATCATTGAAAAAGGAGTTCCATAGTTGCTATTCAATCACCATAGTGACATTCGTTTTCATGTCTTTCAAATATGTTCCAAGAAGAGATTAAAATCTCAACTGGTCATATGATGAAGCCTTATAATGTTGTTACAGAAAGACAAGTGTTGCTGGCTAACGTTTCTATATTTGAATATAACCCGAAACATAGTTAGAATAATAGAAAAAGAAACAAATTAAATTTATGCACAAATGATTTGAGTAATATGAGTGGTGAAGTAGTGGTGCTTAAGGTACAATAAATAATTATATTGTACATCCTATTACATCACATGAAATATAGCAGGCAAGATTTCATGTTTATATTGTAGAAATGTTGTTAGTCTTTATGTATGTGTACACTGTGCTTTAATTTCTTTAGTTCCTGATGGTTGCGAATCCAATAGTTAAAAACAATGGTTAACCTAAAATAACTTGCACTTTTATGTGCCCAAATAAATTGCTTATTCAGTGTCTGGTTCCTTTTAATTGGAATGTTTTTTAAGGTTCCAATTATAGGTCTTGTAATGGGTGAAAGGGGGCAGATGTCACGGATTCTTTGTCCAAAATATGGTGGATTCCTCACCTTTGCAACCCTTGAGTCAGGAGTAGTTTCAGCTCCAGGTCAACCCACAATAAAGGATCTATTGGATCTCTATAACTTCAGAAATATAGGCCCGGACACAAAAGTTTTTGGAGTTATTGGTAAGCCGATTGGCCACAGCAAATCGCCTATATTATACAATGAAGCATTCAAGCCAATTGGTTTTAATGGGGTATATGTGCATTTATTGGTGGACGATGTTCAAAAGTTTCTCCACACTTACTCATCCACTGATTTTGCTGGATTCAGGTTCATGTTCATGCATAATCATTTAATTCTTTATCTTCTCAAATTATTTCATCTTTTTTAGTTGTCATGTTATCATCTATTGTTTTATATTCCTTAGGTTATCATTGCTTTTTTGTTGAAACTTAAAGTATTGCAAACCTTTTATGAATACAGTTGTGGCATTCCCCACAAAGGGGCTGCAGTTCAATGCTGTGATGAGGTTGAACCAGTTGCCAAGGTAAGTTTTTCCTTAGGATCTCTGTTTGTGGTATAATAAGTTGACTTATGAGCTATATCGACTTCACCCATCTCTTACAGTCAATTGGAGCTGTCAATTGCATAATAAGGAGAGAAAGTGACGGGAAGTTAAGTGGTTACAATACAGATTATGTTGCCGCAATTTCTGCCATTGAATATGGACTTCGTGGTTTGTCTTGTGATATGATATAAGCTATAAGTTAAGAGCAATGTATTGCTTGGATCTTTTTGAAATGGATATTAGAATACGTTTTGTCTCTTGCAGGTTCAAAGAATACTAGCACCATTGGCAGTTCACCTTTAAATGGAAAGTTGTTTGTTGTGATTGGTGCTGGTGGTGCTGGCAAGGCACTTGCTTATGGTGCCAAAGCAAAGGGAGCAAGGGTTGTGATTGCTAATCGCACCTACAGTGAGTCCTCAATTTCATGCAGTCAAAATACTCTTTATATATATTTTTTGGTACAATTAAGTACTTTATATAGTTGTGCTTGTATTCCTTCTTAGCTTTTGGTAAGTAGATCCCCTAAATTTGCTATGTGCTTATGAAGGGCATTTGCAGCATGTGAAGGTTCCTCCTATACCCCTCACTGATATGATAAATTTTCAATGGAACAATGATATTATTGGTATTCTAACATGAGTTCTGCCTATTATTGTGTTCAATCGAGTGCTATCATTTACATCACACTCATGATAATCTACGCCTACACAATCACTTTATGTTTTTAACTATCATTTACACAATCACACTCATGATAATCTACGCCTACTTTTTCTTTAAGGTCGTGCAAAAGAACTTGCAGAGACAATCAGGGCAGATGCTATAACTCTTGCTGATCTAGGGACTTTTCATCCAGAGGATGGCATGGTTCTTGCAAACACAACATCAGTTGGAATGCAACCGAACGTACATGAAACACCATTTCCTAAGGTTGCATCACTTATTTCACATTCTGAAATATAATTACTCCATTATCTTTTATGCATGTATAGTGCTTTCATTTTGCATAAGTTTGTAAATAAAAGAAAGGAAAAACTATCATATTTAAATTGACCGAGATATCAACTACTTAAGCTTTGACTTATTGCCCTGATGTAAAACAAGTTAAGCTTTAACACATAAGAAATAGTGTTCTTGTAAAGCTAGACACATTACTCAAGTTGTGCGTATTGAATTTAGCTTCAATTGATTATTCGTTTGTAATAAAATATGTTTTATCACCTCATAAACTACTGCAAGTCTGCCTTGTGTGCGCAACATAAAATGCATTTTTGCCCCCTTTCTCCAAAAGTTGAAATAAACTCTTGATATATGTTGACATAATCTACATATTTCTAGGCTAGTTGCTTTTGACTGTTCTCCTTTCATTTGTTTTTGTTATTTCACTTAATTTGGCCAATTGAACATCCATTTGATTTTCTCATGTATGATTGTCCAATTAGTGTACCTCTATGCTAGTAAAGTATAATGATATGCTTAGAATGGAATGTCAGTTCTTGTAACTCTAGCTTTCTGTTACGTAGAAAATGAAATAATTTTGGTCAAACTTGTGCTTCTGCAGGAAGCTCTTAAACATTATGCACTAGTCTTTGATGCGGTTTATACCCCTAAGATGACCAGGCTTTTAAGGGAAGCTGAAGAATCTGGAGCTATAATTGTTTCAGGAATGGAGATGTTCATTGGTCAGGCCTACGAGCAATATGAAAGATTTACTGGCCTTCCTGGTAAGAACGTGTCCTATTATACATCATTTTTTATGAATTTTCTTTCCTCTTTCTACAATTTGACTAAAACAACTTTTGTGCTTGTCCTATTTCATGACAGCTCCCAAGGAACTATTTAGAAAGATTATGTCAAAGTACTGAATATAGCTACCGACTATGTTATGTACACGGATAGCAAATTGTGTATTAACTTTTGAGTATTACTTTGGTGGCATCATGTGGTATTCTCTAATACCATGTGATCTTGCTTGTGTTTATACGATTTTTTATTTCTTGAAAAGGGAACATATTATGTAAAACATATAGGGTATTTCGTATATTAAGGCATTTGCCATGTCCACACCCTGAATTCAGAAAGCTGAGCTTCTAAACATATTGATGGGATGGGCAAGGGAAAGAGATATTATGTTTGTGCTTCAAGGGCAATCTAAATAAGTCTTCTTCTTGCCTTTATTCATTTTTCTACCATTTACATATTTTTAATTGGTGATTACTGATTAGGATACTTGAGAGAGAACCTAAGATCTAGTACAAAATATAAAAGTTGTTACTTTTGGTAGAAATCCACCATATCCCTCCCTAATTTTCAACTATAGCACATATAGATGCCCAATTGGTAGTTTCCCCTACTCTGGCCAAAATTTTGGAGAAAATGGAGTAATGGGAATTGATATTAAGTAACTAACATGAAAATAATAATGGGAATTGATATTAAGTAACTAACATGAAAATAACTTGCATACAAATGAAAGGGATAATGCGAAAAAGTTAATTATATACAATTATGCATATATACTTCCATTTCATATCAATCTTTTTGGTTTCTTTTTTTTAGTTTTAAATATCTAAATCTCCACGTAAATGTAAAAGATTAGAACAATTTTTTTAATTAAAATTTTTATTTAATCCATAATTTGATTCAAACTAAACCAAAATTTTACAATTTGTAAAAATTTTAATCCAAACCAAAGTGATCTATGCCTATGCTTGATGTGGCCAGAACCTAACAAAAACAAGATTATTCACATTAAATTGTCCTTCCCAATTTCATAGGCTACCTCCATTTGACTTTATGTTAGGGAATAATGTCAACAATCAATAGCAGTAACCTTAGGGGACCTATTACATGACAACAATCATAGGGGTATTCAGGTAAATTGACTATGAAAAGTTGTTTACGGGTAGAATGCCATCGGGATTTGTAAAAGAAATAGTGTTTTGGGGAAAAAAAATAATGGTGTTTTTTAAGATTTTTGTAAGATAGGTGTTAAAAGTACATGCATGCAACTTCGACCTAGACAAATGTTTGTAGAGATGTCGCATTTTGAGGAATACACCTTGTTCAATAAAGTTCAATCATACGAAAGTGTGGGGACCATGATTGAACTACTAAAATAATTAATATTCCAATTACTATATTTATTATAGTTAGATGGTTGACTGGATAATCTTGTTAATAAAATAGTAGAAGCTCTTGAAAATGTATATGCTAGATGTGATTTAAGCTAACCGAAAAAAGAAAGTATAATTCTTCCCTAGGCCTTCTCTCTCTCTCTCTCTCTCTCTCTCTCTCTCTCTCTCTCTCTCTCTCTCTATTTGTATGTGTGTGTGTGTGTGTATAAAACATCTTAGCACATGATCTCCACACAATCTAATAGCCAATTGAGATTCGTCCCTCACGAACCAAATCACCATTGCATCCACTTCGCTAACCACTATCCTGATTCTTTAGCACCTATCACCTCATCCACATCAAACATAAACCCATGCCAAACACGACTTCGACATCCCTACCAACAAACTCCTAACAAATGTTGAGTTGTCTAGAAACTAGAAATTGAACCACTACCATCATTAACTAAAGAAAAATAGCAAATGCGCACTATTACCACTATTGAACAATTGACTACCCTCGTATTTATATTGAAGTTGCCATGAATGTGCCTTTAGCATCTATACTAAAGGCGCATCTAAGGAATGCATTTTATTTGTTAGAAAATGACCAAATCAATGTGTAGCAGTATGTTGGTCCCAAAAAGTAACTAAGAGAGGAGGTGAATTAGTTTCTTAAAACAAAAACTTTAATTTTATCTTTTTATAAAATTATAATTACAACCTTAATTAGTTATAATGAAATATAGCTTTGAATTTTGCCTTGCAACCATAATAAATAATTAAATGAGCACAAAAATTAAAAAAGAGAAGGATGAGAGAAGTTTTACAATGATTTATAGAGGTTCTACCTCGAGCGGTAGTCCCCTTTTCTAGCTCTAAGCCAGGGACCCGGTTTTTCACATCGGTATGTTTCACTGTATCCAATCAAGAAATGACTACAAATAGTATCTCAATTCACTCTACCAGACTTCACGTTAACACCAACTATCTCTAAACTCAGAGTCTACTTGTAATCTATCTCTCACACAATAATCAAAAGCAAATAAGGAATAAAGAATTAAGTATCCTCTCAAATTTCGTACAAGAATGAAAGAATTTAGTGTAACAGTATAAGCATAAATGGGAGTCGGTATATTTGCATAGGTAGTGGACTTCTTTCTTTCATGCACGCCTCTTTTTTTTTTTTTTTTTTTGTATTAGACTCCAACTGATATATTTGTCTTTAACATCTTTCAATGGCTAGATAGGAAAGGAATTTGAACGTTGTGAAGAATTTGTTCCTACTTTTATGCTCCTTGTTGTTGATGAATTCTACTGATATACATTATCTGCTTTTTCAATCGGATAAAAACAAAGTTGATGTTTAAGAGATATTTATTCTCGATATTTATCCACTTGGTAGAGATAATAATCGAATGTTGATCCTTGATCCTTATCTTGTTGTAGACAAGTCTTGTTTTTGATACTTAAAAAAAATCGTCTTTTGATACTGTTAAGTTTGAAGTAGATTTCCATTCCTTTAAAATCGGACCATGTCTTGGTGTGAATAATCTTCAACAAATTTGAATTGCTTTTGCTGTAGAAAACACGTCCTTGGCATCTCATAAATAGATATCTTTATCAAATAAGCTTCTTATGACATATATGAATCGAATTTAAACATGTCTTCAAAAACATATTTGGACTTCAATTGAATTTACTGTCAAGAACTTAATTCTTCAAGAATAAAATTTTAATCCAATAGAAACTTGAATCCCTTAGATATTTAACCAACTTTGTCAAAAATATTTGAATGTATTATCCAAATACATTCAACTTTGGAGCTGGGTCTTCAAATTAATGAATTTAAATAAAACTCAATCTGCATATTTCTATTCGGTTTTTACATTTAGTAGATCTTCTTTATGAGTTACCTTCTGAATCTTATTTTCTTCTTGAATAACGTTCTGTTAGTTTTTGAATTTCTTTCTAAATTTGATCTTATTTTTGAGAAATACTTTCATAATACTTTTGATCAACTCGATTTTATATTTTGAACTACACACTTAATAATTTTGTTAGTAATCACTAATCTTTTTATTATCATCAAAACTAATATTGAGAGAATCTAACATTGCAGATGTGCTTTTAACACCTATTTTACCAATATCTTTTGAAAATGTCATATTTTAAATTTTTTATTTTCATTCCAATCACTTATTATAATTTTTGGTAACCCATGCAATTTAAATATAGAATCAAAGAACATTCTTGCCATTAATAACATATTGTGGAAGTAAGAATACTTTAAAAAGGTGATTTACCATTTTGCATGTGATGGTGAAAGTTGTTGTTTAGTAGAGACGTTAGACTATACTTCATCTAAAATCGTCAATAATTAGAGCAATCCTACCATTCACATATGCTCAAACTTGTATATATTTTTATATTATGTGCATGTGCAACATGATTTACACATTCTCATAGCAGCTTGAACATACCCCTGTTCCCCTTATAATAGAAATTAGCAATCGCTCATTTGAGTGGTACTAATTGTATGTAGCTAAGACAACACTTTTGGTTTGTTAACACAACAAAGATCATCATTCCTTTTTACATTCTTAAAATGGATTAGATTAAAGAATAAAATAATTAAAAGAAGTCTAGCTTCTTCATCCTTATGTTATTGAGTATGGATTGCCTTTTCTCATGATGGTCCTTTTTATATAGCACATCATAGATACCCATATTTAAAGCATCACATTCTATAACAAACTTTTAAAATGGACTAATGTTATATTTGTTATCTGAATTTTGGTCAATTATTCTATTAACTGCATATATTTTCATATTGCCAATTTTAGTACTCAATTAGATTTTTCAAGGTCCATTATACTACCTACATTAATTATGTATTGAATTGTCTGTCTAACGACTTCAAGCAACTATTTTTTATGAAGATATTCAAATTGTAATATATGATTTTTTTATGATAATTTATTATTACATATGTTAAATATATCTTGCAAGATGTTTTCACTAATGATATGTATGTTAAGTAGAGTATCTTCATTAAAGTAATCATTTAAGACATACAATAGTTTATAATTGATTAAAAAAAAAGGTTAGTTACATGAATGGAGTGAATATGGGTAATACCACTAACCTCAAAAGGTCCAATTAGGTATTGCAATTAACAATTTCAAAATTCAAGTAATTAATTGAAAAATAAACCAAAATTAAGGTACCAAAGGTGATATTATCATTTTAAAAATCAAGAAGATTGATTATTGGTGATTGGGTCATTGTAATGTGAAAATTTTTTAATGGCTTCTTTGCTATCATTATCCAAATGATGGAATTCTTTCTTAACATAGTAGTTATGAGTGTGGTAATTATTCCATAATTATGAATAAATTTTTGATAACATGTTCTTAGCCTTAAGGATCCCTAAAGTGCTTGTGGCTTTATTAGGCATGTCCATTCTTACGCATCACGGATTTTACTAAGACTGATCTCTAGTTTTCGATAAGAAATAATTTTCCCCAAATATGTCACTAGTTCTTTTGTGAATAAGCACTTAGATTACTTCAAGAAAAGTAGATTTCTCAAGAGTAGATAAAAGATGATCCTGAAAGGTTTCAATTGCTAAGGACATGAATTCTATATATTAATATGACTTTGAAAAAGACCAAATCAAATCTTCATGAGTATGGTTGAAACATGACATACATGAAAGCTTGGAAAGTAAAGGGAGCATTAGAAGCCAAAAGGGCATTACTAAAAATCCAAAGGGTTAATATCATGAATGATACTTGAACGTTGGTAAAATATATAATTAGATGCCTGAAATTTAAAAGTGGTCAATTTAATACTTGAAAGAACCTAATGATGGTACTATTGGTATGCACAAAGAGCTCTTTCAGGTGATCTACTTTAGTCTAAGCAATCTAATCGAATTACGTTTTACTTCATTTCTCTCACAAGTCTATAATAACTTAAGCATCGAAATGGCTACCTCGGATAACTCCTCGATGCACCACTATGGATTTTTATATGGTTGCAAAACTATCCAATCTTTACTAGAAAAATACCACCTGCAACACCCCCAAAATGAATTTATGAAGAAATAAAATTAGTCCTCCTCTTTCTCATACACTCTCTCTTTATCCTAACACTGTTGTTTTTTGTCGTTTCAATGGAAGTTGTGATTTCAACCGATAATTTTAGTATAATATAAAATCATGGATTGAAGACATGGTTTCAAATGTGATATTTATCGAATAATATTTAAAAATTTTAGAATTTTTTAAAAGAATATATCTATATATTTTATATTCTTCTCCCCAATGCACAGCTTAATTGCTACTTTCCCTACTCTAGCCAAAACATAAGAGAAATTAGGGGTTATGGGCACTACACTATAGAATTGACATTAGATTAATTAACATACAACATACATAAAATAATAATGGAAACCCAACACATGATAATAAGAAGACATAATTGTAAACAAGGAATCAACTCGCTACTATATCCTTTAAACTTGCCTATGTTTAGACAAATATATGAGGCTGGACTTTTACTAATGTGAAGTTAGTGGTTCTAAGAGGATCTTAAAGAATAACTAACATACAACATACATGATAAATAGAAGATATTACTGGAAAAAAGGAATAAACTCGCTACTAAATCCTTTAAACTAGAAAATGCCTAATAGGTAATATATAACATGTGCACATACAGGTGATGGATAGTTACAAATTATGTTTTACCACATGGTACATGTAGTGGGTAGTGTTTCAATAACTACCATCCATATTTTATGCATATGGTTACGTGTTACTGTATGATGGGTAGTTACATGACACTTATACCAATGTATATTATCCACTAAGCTTTTCTGATAAACCTAATTGTGTTTACACATGTCTAAAAGACTAGATTTTTGTTGACATGAAGTTGGTGCTTCTAATTAATTTTGTTAAACTCAACTAGAATGTGTTAGAGGGACAAGGACCAATGGGTAACACTAGATTGAATCGCAATTGAACTAGATCAATCCTAAGGTCCAATTAGGTCTAACCAAGTTGAACCAGGCATTAACCTAGGTCTGACAACACTGCTTTTAACATAGACATCACCATAGTCCAGTTCAAGTCTAGAATCAAAACCGTGGGAGTCGCATAATCATCAAGATCACGAGTCAAATATACAATCCTATAAGTTTATTATATTATGTGTTTTTCTTAATTAAAATAGATGAAAAGTTGTTTAGATGCAAATTTTAGGTAGAAATATGAATTTAGGTTAAAGATTCTACTTGTTTACACTTTTATCGGTTTTACATAATTTTATACAATTCTATTGACTCTATGCATTCTAGTTAATAGTAAAATCATAATTTTCACAACCATGGGTGTCACGCCCCGAGGGTACCCTAAACATGGCAGCCCATTGTATACAATACTAAAGCCTAGGAATGACTATCTCAGTCACACAAAGGCTTCCATATCAAGTACAAGGCGTACATCACAACCAAGGGAACACATCTGAGCAGCGTAATTTATATTGATGATAATTAAGTTACAAGGCAAGGAGAATACTTATCATAAAATATAAACATGGTAAATTACAATTCTTAGGGGTATATGCCTCTATTGTCTTCAAATCAAAATGAATACACTTCTTATAATTTCCAAAACACTAACATAGCATACATTACATATAAGGAACCTTACAAGGTAACTTCATATTATGTTCCCATTGCCTTCATAAAAGTTTAATATCCTTCCATGACTTCTTAATGTCATGATCTTCGATTTAAGTCACGGGTATACCTATTTCAACAAAATCTATAGGGGTATAAGCTTACAACTAGCTTAGTGAGGTATTCATTTTCATTCGTACCATGGTTTCAAACAAGTTCATTTAAATTTTCACACATATACTATGCATACAATGCAACAATCACGTGATTACACAAATATATATAGTTACCAGAAACCATATATGAAAATGGATTTACCCCTCCGTATAGAAGGTTAGGGAATCAGTGTTGAAGATCTACGACCTTCTACTGTTAGTCCCCAGGTCTCACCCAAAGCGTTCGATTGGCTCGGCTCCGAACCTAGAGTCTTATTCCCGAGGCGATTTGGATTCTCTAGGAAGGAACATGGCCCGTGACCCACCATGATAACAACCAATCCAACTCTACACGTAAGAGTAACAACCTTCGAAAGAGATATGACTCAATGAATGCTATGCGTGAGTATTTTATTTTTCTTAATCCAAACCTTATTAAGGTTTATTAGGGGGCGATCAATCAATTTGGCAAGCAATAAGCAATCATATAAGTAAGTAAACAAAACATTTAAACAAGCAATTTAAAGTTGCGATATTCTTAATTCTCATTTCACACATAAGCATAGAATCACATATATACATATCCCAAATTCCCATACATATCTATTTTTATCTTTCCTTAGTATATTAATGCAACTATTTTACAAGCACAAGCAAGGTAATGAAATTAAGGGGAATAACTCACTCGTCATTTCGCAATCTTCTTAGTCATAGCAATCCTCAGGAAGGGTAATCTCGTATCCTTCGTCACCTATACAAAAGAAATACCCGGGATGAGTGTTTCGTAGAATTCTACTTAAACTTTCTAATTCTATTTCACTATGTTTGTCAAAATCACATAGAATGAAATTTCAATTTAAAATGGCCATAACTTGCTCATTTTAACTCGGAATTTCGCATATGATATACTGTTTTCTACTTATTCGAAAATATCTATTCATTTCTAAGGTTATCTTTGTCATATAAGGTCATTTGGGTTCCAAAACCATAGGGTACAGATTTAAAACGAATATTTCTAGATTTTGCGAAACAATTTTCCAACTCAACTTCATTAAAAAATCCTTTAATATATATATATATATATATATATATATATGATTGATTAATCCTTTAGTGTATAGATAAGCTCACTTTATATACAAAAATTCTAATGGTAGTGTCTCAACAATTCATCAATTTTGAAGTGTCAAAACTTAACTTGACAAATTTTCTTTTCAAGTATTTTGAAGAAATTTATATTTTCCTAGGTTATTATAAATGAGTATATTTTTATTTTATTTTCCTCATTCCTTTTTCCAAAACAATTAAATTTTTCATTTAACTTTGGTCTTTTATAATTGCTACTTCTAGTGATAAAAGATCAAAGTTATCAAAAGTCTATTAAGTTGTTAATAACCTATAAATTTGTATTTAGAATGGTTTTAGAAAATTGGTCTTTTCTTTTTATATTTCTTGTTTAGAATATATGTCCTTATTTTCTAAAACTTAGTCTTTTATTCCGTCTAAATATTTGAAAAGAATCATCTTTATTGATAAAATCCTTTGTTTTTTATCGTATCATATTTGTATTCTTTGAAATTGTTAGAAACTTGAAAATCATTATTTTTCTAAGTGGGTTTATAATTTTATGAGTTGATTTTATCTTAACTTTGAAAACTAGTTTGTTTCCTGGTTTTGTTATGAAGTTGAAAAAAAGTTTAATTTTAATCTTTTTGTGAAAACTTTGAATACTTACTAAAACTTAGGTTACCATATTATAAAAAGAAAGTGTTTATTTCTTCATATTCCTTGGTAAAGCTATCTTTGTTGTTTTGGGAAAACTTTGACAAAACTTGTATTATCCTATTTCTATATTGATAATAACTCTTTTATTTAATGACAAGTCACATAATAGAAAATTTAGTTTTGTGTTCCTTTAATAAAGTAAAATTCTACTTTTAAATTTAGTTGAGACAATATCATTATGTAGATGTAAGTATTATGAGCATGTAAAATAATAAGAATATGAGAAAATACTAGAAACAAATAATAATAAGCAAGCTAATAAAAATATTAAGTATTGGGAACCTTAGATTCATCAAGGTATCCCGGTCAAGTATTGGGAGCCTTAGTTTCATCAAGGCATCTCGGGACTAAGAATAAACTAGTCCCAAAAGAATAAAAAAAATAAAGAAAAGATTGTTTTGACTTGATATGGACAAGTCTAAAACTAGAAAGACTAGTCTTAAAAATAACATGAAATAAATAAATTGCAAAACATGAAATTAAATAAATAACAAGTGAGTTTATATACTCTAAAGATTATATATAAATACATAAATATATTTAGTTAATATGAATAAGAAGTTAGCCTAATAATAACAATGATAATAACGAATAATAACAACATATATAATATCAAGATAATAAAATAGGATTTTCATGTGCAAGAATAAAACATGAACATGTTGCTGTTTTTGCTACTCATATGAGTTTCAAAACAACACCATAGTCATATTAAGTTACATGACATGGATAAACTAAATGGTTAGAAGAAATTTTATCTAAAGTGTTTATGTGTTATGAAAATGGTAGTGAATGTATGGTTATCTAGTTATTGAGAAATGGTAATTGGATTGTGTATAAAGAGAAATTTTGTGAGTATTTGGTGAAAGAGAGTTTTAGTGGAGGAAAATTTTGTGGAGAGCGTTTGTTTAGAAAATTTAAGAGAGTTTTGATAGTATAATGAGTTATGTGAAAGAATGAAGGAAGAATGAGATATTTAAATAAATTAAAAAATAAAATAATTGAGAGTGAAGAGAGAGAGGGGGGTGGACGGCAAGCATGGGAGGAGAGAGAGAGGATTGATTAAAAATTAATTTTGGAAGAGAACTGTAAGAGAAGTTTAGTAATATGTGGTGTAGAATTTTTATGGAAAAAGAAAATTATAAGAAATAGGTATGTAGGTGTAAGAATATGTAGTAAAAAAAGTAGAGACAAAAGAATAGTAATAAATAGTTAAAAAATACCATGAATAGTAAACTAGACAATTAAAATACCGGTAGTAATAAAAATACGCGTATAAATGCGATATCTGTAATTTGTAACTACCGAAAAATTCTAAAACTGATATTTTTGAAAACCTTATATTTTTACGAGTCTATTGGTATTAACGGAATATTTTTTCCTTTTGGTGTACCAGGGCACGGTTTTTTAAAACTGATCCCGTTCAGATTTGAAGGACATTGGAATTTTGCGAATCTTATATTTTTAAGCTTCCTTATGTTTTTACGAACTATTATCAACAACTATTTCCATTTCGTTGTTTAGGGTTTAAGAGCACGGGATTGTCGGATCTTAAACACTAGGGTTTGTTGTAAGCTTTGTTGACTTTTAGGGTTCCGGTTTGACTTCTAGTTTTGTTGAGTTATTCGTAAGATCATAAAATTTTGGAGTTTTACCCGTATTATATTTTTAGTTCGATATCTAAGGTTTATCTTATTTTATTTATGATTATTTAATATTTTTTAGTTCTCGGCATCGTTTAATCGAGTCTAAGATTATGGGTTGACTCAGTTTGACTTTTGGAGAAAATTGAAACTTTTGATTCTAAAAGTCATCGAAGAATTTAAGATCTTAGTATTTTGTTATCGAGAATTATTTGGATATATCGTCTTGATTTGCGTGTTAGGAATCGGATAGATGATTTGATTGATGTACGGATGCTGAATCAATCAATAGTTGAATTTTCTATTTCGTTTTGAGGGTTCTCTTTTTCTCAAGATTAAGAATTCTCGTGTTTGACCTTATTTAGAATTTGGTTTTAACTTTGGTCGATTTTTGGGGTTTCGATTTTGGTATTAGACTTCTTAGATTATTTTTTAAGAATTATGAAAATTTCAAGGGTTTACAATGGGAGTCAGGTCAGTTCCTAATTCTAAGGAACCGACAGTTAACATAGTCGAAGAGTATCCCTATCCTAGGATCATTGACATGAGACTCTATGTGAATAACCTTACTTTTTGAGGTTCTACTGGGGATGAGAAAGGTCCTTGAAATTTTTTTGGGTTTTCTACAAAGAATCCCAAAAAGTAGGTCCTTAACTTATGTTTTGCCATATTTTATTCCATCCTTGGTAAAAAATTGCAACTACAATTTTCTTTCTCCATTCCAGCTCTAGCCATAGACATTTGTTTGTTAATTTTTTTTAATTCATTTTCTTAATTTCATTATCTTGGGCATTGTGTTTAATTTTTTTTTTAATTTTCCATGTTTAGCCATTGTGTTACAGAACAACACAATGCTTTTATTTTTTTAATTAAACTAATTATGGCTTTAAATGATAATAAATTAAATATTAATTATTAATGTATTTACTGGTATTTAACCTTTTCATTTAATTTATTCTTACATAATTTTGTAAATTATCATTTACATTAACATCACTTAGGAAAAAAAAAAGGAGTATTACGTAAAAAGTGCATGAAGCCCACAAATTCTTAAGAAGTTGTGAAGAACCCTATCTGAAGGATTTAGGGAAAAAGTAGTAAGGTTTTAAAAAAGAGAGGTTCTTCAAAAGCTAATGTAGTGCTCTAAAGATCTTGTAAAGTACCTTAGTGTTGTGAATGCTCTAATAGTTTATGTTAATTGCAATTTGTAATTACCTATATAAAAACGACTATGTCTTGTCACATCGTGGACTCATCATGCATAGATGTGCAAATTTTGACCAAAATGCTTTTTATATTATAAACATCTTCTCATTTCATGCTAACACATAAACATTATCACAGCCAATCTCTCTTCTTCTCTATTTTTTTCATAGAAGGTGTTTGGTAGGTTACTAGAGCTAGCCAATCACATACAATAGGCGTGCCGATTAACCAAAGAGAAATCTTGAATTGATGACATGTGTAGGATGGCATAGAGAGAGGCATAAGAGGAAAAGCAGGCAAACCTGGTTTCTTAAGTATGCGAGTATGATAGAAGATCAAATAAAATGGATTTGATCATTGTTAACTCATTCTTCACCGATTATAAGCTTTGATATTTCTTGAAAGTATTTCGATAGAGTTTCCACGTTGTTCTTAATCTTAACAATACACAGAATAACCGCAAATGAGAGGAGGAACCTCTTATTTATAGATGGTGGAGGTTGATACCAGCCATTGGATATCACTTGAACAACTTGTTGAGATGAAGTGCTATTGGTGACCATTGGATCATTTTCTAATGATCTGACAGCTATTATTAAAGCCTTCTTTTCTTTAATGATGGGCTAGGATGGCTTAGAAATAGGCTTGGGGGCTTTTTATAATATAAAGAGAAGCTTATTATTTTTTAAAACAGCCCATTTTTAATATAAAAGGACTTAGCGCTTATTTTCGTCAACATAAGCCATATTTTAATCAAACGAAGGCCAAATTAACTTAGGAAGTTTTTTTTTTAGTCTACTTTTCATGCATGAGAAAACTATATAAGGCCAAGAGCAGAGTAAACCATTTAGTAATTCCTGTTTCGAGCCTACCAAGCCAAATCTCCCTACAACAACATCCCTTATTGGAATCGGTCTTCTAGCCTAGTAGACCAACCTATGACATTAAATTGGGCTCTAAGCCCAACTACCGAAATGACCCTCTACATTTTACCTCCTGACCAAAAGCTCCTTTAGTGAAGTCAAAGGGAGTTTTGGGCATTTCGTTGAGTGCTTATCTTTTTTCAAAATTAATCGAAGAACATTGATTAGAGGTTGCATTTATCTTCAAATAATTTGCTGTATTGATTGAACAATTATTTCTTGTACTTGTTGATGAACCAAAGTAAGCTGAAGTAGTCTTCTTCAAACTTACTATAGAATATTTGATGAAGCAAGTTTATTGTTGCATAACTACTTATGATACTGAGTAGACCGATGTGTCTTATGTTTTTCCTCTCTTTTTTTTTTTTTTTGGATGGATTGAAGTAAGATGAAATATCCTTCTAAACCACTGTTGAAAGATTCATTTCCTTACATTATCCATGTCATATTTTATGATAGTAATCTTATCTCTATTTTATAATGCTTAATAATTGAATAAAAGCATTAACTTAAGCTTAAAAGCACATCAGTAATGTAACGCCCTCATGGTAAGGTACAATCACCTTTGTTTTTTAGTCAACAAACTGTCTCCAATAACCTTAATTCTATATTCCAAACCATTATCCATTATCTCTAAAAAGGAAACTCAATATATTTCAGTTTCCATTTTTATTATGTGTAATCGCATTTCTAAATAATCAACCTACTTAGGGTTGCCTACTTTTGCCTCTTTCAATATTTAGCTCCCTACTTATGGTTTTTAGATTATACACCAAATTAAGCTTGCTATAAATTAGCAGGCATCCTACCATTACTAATCTCAATTCCATACCCAATTGAGAACCTCCACTCCTTGCCCTTGAGATGCTCCATTGTCAAGCAGAAGAATCTTACTTTCTCCTATATACACCGATGGTGTGTAAGATCAGCTTATTCCAAGCTTTCAAGTCCTATGGATAAACTCATAAGTTGTCTAATACACTATATCATCACAGATATTGCATGCAGGAGGCCATCGTACTTAAGGAGGTTGGACATTAACGCTCCATAAGATAAAAAGCTGTGGCACAATTAGCTGAAGCACTTGACTTTCCCAAAGACGACTCCTACATCATGTCTAGCTAGTAGATCTTCATTAGAAGAAGATAGATTAGAGACAAACTTGTCTACCCCAGGTAGACATAAGATCGTGCGACTACTATGTGTATATGTATGCATGAAAACCGGAATGAGCATATATTTATATCTCTGTTATAATAGTTGTTGATTAGTGAAATTATAGTATGTTTATATATATATATATATATATTTATATGCATGCTGAAAGATGTATATAACTGTATGATTATGTTGGATTGACGTATTTTATTGAAATGATGTTATCAACTATGTGTGTGTGTGTGTGTGTGTGTGTGTGCAAGTATGGATGTATTGCTTATATGTTGGAAATTGTGAAATTAGTGTAGATGATGATGGTTGAGTCATGATTTGTGATTTTAATTGTAAAATGTAAATATATGTATGAACTAGATAAATAACATAGAATAAACATGTTTTAGATGATTAAAATAGGTTAGAAGTCAGATTAAACAATGTATACTTAGAAAATCACAAAATAGACTTGAAGCAGTCCTAGTGTTAGTACAATAGCGTTAATGTCAGAGGCCGGACTAATGGCCAAATGAGTTATGATGATGTCAGAACCTTGTTAGAATAGTATATATGTGTGTCTATTTTACAAATCTGCAGTGAACTAGCCAAGAATCGGTTGCTTTGATGGTCAAATTTGAGTGAATCGATTGGTCATCACACTGGTTCCCCTATTTCTGTATAGATTGTGTGTAATTGAAAATAAAACCATGACCAACTAATTAGTTTCGGCCAAGTGAACCTATAAACATGTAAATATATTTGTTAGAAATTTTACATAAAAATTTGAGCTTAAGAACCCATGTTTATGATAATGAACCAATTGATTTAAAGTTAAGGTGCATATTGATTTTCTATAGGAAATTAAATATTGGGATTTAAAGAAAATTTAACCTAATCAAATAAATATGAAATAAATGTAAATAATTTGTTTCCATATTAAAGTATGAATTTTAAGATGAATAATTGATTATCATAATTTTTAGAATTTATTGAATAGAATATGTATAAATATGGCACTATAAGATAATATAAATATGATAGGAAACTAGATTAGATTCTTTAGCACATTTAGAGATAAAATGAATTATTAATGATATAAGTAGAATAATTATATCTTAAATGAGTTGTTTCACTTAATAAAAGCATATTAGATTGACTATAGGATATGTTATTGAAATTACCATTTTAATAGCCTAATTGTCATAAAATGGGTTTAGTAAACTAAGCCGGTATAAAATAAACTTCATTAATTCTATCCAACTTGACTAAATTATGTTAATATAGATTTATTGATATTGGCTTATTAAGTTTTTCAAAGATTAATAATTTATACTTAACTATCAATCAAACTAGTGAACTCCTATAAGATCATATTAATTTGTAATTGGCTCAAAATAGACCATGAATAAGGGAAATATGTTGTTTCAGATGAATATTCACTAAAAAAATGAGTATTTTATATGAGTTTAATATAAGTCAACAATTCATTTAAATGCTTATACGAATTAATGTATTGAGCAGATATTTACACACTTAGAGTCTACTTTACCTTTTGAAGTTACCTCCTAGTCTATCATCTATTTGTTCATAGTATAGATTTTATACCAAGTACGTACTAACTTGTTTGTTGCTTACTGGGATAGACACCATAAATGAATTAATACTTAAAGATAGCTTTAACAATTTTCTTGCTGCTTATGCATAGTCATTTAACTTGGTCCAAAGGGTAAAAATTGTACTATGCGGTGCTAACACGGTAGTTAGGTGCTTAGGCCACCGTCATTATTGACATTGGACAAATGATGGTTATTAGTGGCTCAGCAAGTAACTGATAGGGAGTACAGTATTAGGTTAACATTTGTTCATATTAGAGAGAAGTTGTATTAAGCAGTTTAATATATGGGGTCTATTACTCTGCTTAATCACAATAGACTAAATAAATAAAGATGAGTAATAGTTGTAACCCCTAGATTGTGCTATTTATTAGATGTTGCTATAGGAGATATAGTTATTCGGGCTGCTTATATCAACTCCTTGAGCAGTTGCTGCTACTTAGGACCCAAGTTCTCAGTATGTTATAGAGTGTGAGTGCTCCACTATTATTTGCTACGCTTTAATTTAAAGATATAAACTATTGGCTGTTATATTGCATTTAGAACATGTACGCGTGTTCATCTTGTTTGTGCTTGTGTTTCTATCGTACTAGGTTTTGGTTCATTCCTTTTTTTAGGTGTTGATGATTATGATGATGGTACTATGATTACATAAGGTATGGCATGGATTTCGAGGAATTTCTGGACAAGTGGAGTGATTAGGATTCATTAGAATATTATCTTATTTCTATATTACCTACTTTTATTATCAAAATTATGTTTTGATGAGGGCCTATCTGTGTGCCTATAGTTTGTATCTGGAGATACTTGAAACCTTTTATTTTGAAATATTTGATGGTATGAAACTTATTATATATATAGGACGTTTTGTGAAATTTATTTTTCTACTGTAAATTCTAGTTGTTTCCAAAATCTAATTCAATGATTTCATAATCTAAAATTCTATTTAGCAATGATTACGATAAACTATAAATTACATTAGCCTTAACGTATAATACTTAAGTATTATACATGGTAGCTGAGCACGTCTTAATCCAATTTGGGGCATGACCTGATTTGTGAGAAAGACCTGTTAGCTCATTAGGGAACGTGTACCTAAGGTTCCATCCCCTCACAATAATTGGATAGGTAACAAGATTAACACAAGGCTTAAAAATGAGGATTGACAAATCACGAGCAACTACACTTGTAGGTGGATAACACAGGTTCATCGCTCTCGTGGAGTTACGTAACCTTGTAACTGCTACTTTTGCCATACATAGGGATGAAAGCAAGTAGTTACCTTAACCCAAAACTTAATTATATTTCCCAAAGTTAGTCATCAAAAACTAGTTTTTGTCGTAGGTGTTGTACATGGTTAGAAGTTTCTCCATATAGCTACAAAGCATCATTACTCTGCCATTGAGGATTAACTCTACTAGTGAAACACATCAATTCATCAATAAAGATTTATTCTGCCATCATGGTGGTAGCGCTCCACCAATAAAGCATTAATACTTTATCATCTAAGTATCAATCATTTCATTAGTAATATATAGTACTACTCTACAAGGGTTAGAATATCCTTGGCGTTATTTCTACCTCTCTACTACAATATCTCAATCAACAAGACTCTGTATTTGTAAAGCCAATAAAGCAAACTAGGGAGAGGTCTAAATCTAGCCAATGTGCTCTACTCACCCATCAAGCATACTCTATATATTAGCGCCAACACTAGGTGACATGGTAGCTCTTAGGGTATGCAGAACAATTGTTTGGTGTCATCAATTGAATATTATACTTACATGCTTATCAGCTCCTCATCACAATGCATTGTTCTCTTCATGTTAGTGGTACATCGCCTATGAATCCAAAGTTTTTACTTCATATAGTTTCCATTATTTTGTGAAGGTTCAATAACATGCTTCTTGCTTGAAATGCTCATGTCAAACCATTGTCTTAAAGATAAGCATATGCTTTTATAGCAATTACATTTAGGAAAACTTCTAAAAGTTTAAGTATTAACTTCTTCTCCCCCATTTGATTGCATGTCATTATATGATAAGGCAACAACTCATGCCAAGCTGTTACTTCTTGTTTGTGCATTTTGACAAGACAAAATGCCTGGGATAATAAGGCATTCTTAGGGTTGCAACTCTTGTGATAATAAGATCTAATATTGCAAATGCCAAGCCTATCATGGGTTCACTTCAAACCTATAGGCCGGGGGTACTTTGATCATGTGGTTAAATTAAGTTGTAGAGAGGGGCATTACACCTGTTGCATACTTAAAAAGGATGCTTTCACTATGCAAATATAGTTGCTATGACATGATCGCTTCGATCATTTATAGATGAGGTCACTTTAATCTCGACTATGTAGAAAGGTGACATAACTACTAAGCTTGCTATAGGATTGCTTCATTCCATCACAGCTAGGGCTGCTTTAATTGCATGGATAATGTTACAAAAGTGGACATTGTACTTGTTACATTCCACTAAGTGATGGTAACTATCATCGCAAATCGCTTCAATCATTCATAGATGGGATCGCTTTGAATTTAAACTTTGGATAAAGGCATTAAGGCTATTAAGCTTACCATCGGATCACTTTGATCTTTTACAACTAAGGTTGCTTCAATTCTCATGCATAAAGTTGCAAAGGTGGGCATTGCATCCGCTGCATGCTTAGGAGCAGATTCTTCTACTGAACAATTATGGCTACCATGATGTGATTGCTTTGATCATTCATGGATGAGGTCGCTTCGACCTCAACTCTACAAAATGGCATTATGGCTGCCAATCTTACTATGGAGTCGCCTCGACTCATCACAGTTGAGATCAATTCGATCTCGTGAAAGTTGTTATAGAATTAGACATTACACTCATTACATTTTCATGAGCATACACTTTTATTGGATGATTATAGCTACCATGAAATGATCACTTCGATCATCTATGATGAGGTCACTTCAACCTCTATTCTGTGAAATGGCGTTACGGCTGCTAAGCCTACTATAGAGTTGCTTTAACTCATCACAGCTGAGATTGCTTCAATCTCATGAAAAACATTGCAGAATTAGGTATTGCACCTGCTACAAGTTCAAGAGCATGCTTCTATTAAACAATTGCAGCTACCAGGAAATGATCGCTTCGATCATCTATAGATGAGGTTGCTTTAGCCTCTATTCTACGAATGTCATTACGGTTACCAAGCCTACTGTGGAATTGCTTCAACTAGTCACAATTGAGATCGCTTCGATCCTAAATGGAGAACATTAGACAATGATGTTAGCTATATGCATGTACTCATTGTGGTGGTAATGTTAACTACACCAAATTTTCTTTCATGAAGATCGCTAACATTAGGAAGAAAGGTAGCAATGTTAACTACACCTTCACTTTTGTAAGTACAACACATCATGATAGCTATGATAGCTGTACCATAATGGTTACAAAGTGTTTGTCTATAAGACATACTTTTGTTATGTAATCAAATAAGATATTGAATAAGCATCTTTAATTATACTTTAAGCATTATGAGATTATGGTAGCAATATTAGCTTCACCACGACTTTGAAAATTCCCCCAACCTTTACTAGGGTGAGATGATGCTTATAATTTTTTATTTGTTGTGCTTATGAGAAGTGCCACAAACATAATTGTGCATAGTGCCCTATGAATCAATGGAACCGGCAGTGATTTGACATACCGGTAGGGGTGTTCATGGATTGGTTAACCGATCCGTGGCATTTTTTGAACCTAACCGTAATGATCGATTTTTTAATATCTCGATCCTTAACCAGTCCATAATAAGCGGTTAACCGTTTTATTCGGTTTTCGGTTTTTAACCATTTACCGTGATGGTTTCAATAAATCAAATTGATAATTTCAACAAACCTTAATTTTTAGCCTTTATTATAGAGTTTTTTTTAAGTTATTATATATACTACAAGAGCTAAAAAAAAAAAAAGAAAATCAAATTAAGGAAAAGGAGAAAAAAACCTTTGGATGTATCATTATCAATAAAATCAAACCAAATCAATTACCACATTAACTCCATCAAACATACGACAATAGTATTTTAATCGAAATCCAAGGAATATTAATATAGGTAAATGATATGTATATGTAAATCATATGTATATATATTTTTAAAATTATTATATGTATATTTAAATCATATATATAATATATTTATAAATATTAAAACGTTTAACCATTAACCATTGGTTTTTTATGGTTACAAACCGAAATCGAAACTGAAAACCGAAACAAATAAAACCATAATCTTAAACTGAAACCAACAGATCAATTAACCATATTTTTTCCATACCCCTACATATCGGGTGTATGCCTTCTCTATCAAATACTTAGAAAACTCCTTGAGCCTCAGATCATCATCAAGGCCATAGACCTCAAGGGTTTCAATGAACTTGAGAACTTGCTCCTTAGCATTACCCTACTTCCTATTAAATTTAATGAACTTTAGACTAATATAATACTTAGGATATAGTTTCTTTGCTATCCTTTACGGGTATGGAAGAATTAGGTTGATGACGCTAGTAAAAGATACATCTTGTATCTTTCTCAGATATTTTTCTAGGTCTTCCTTTGTCACATTGGATATAAAGCAGATAAAGTATTAACTCCCACTTGAGGAGTAGGAGCAATGCTGCAAGGAGAAACTATGCCAGCTTTAATAGGCTACACATTATATCTAAAGGAGGAAGATCTCTAAGGTGAACCCTTTCCTTTGCTACAACAATAGGCGTATGATATCTGGAGTTGGAGGCAATAACGACTACCATGGCCCTGCCGGTGTCCTTCATTTTCAGTAGTAGGGACATTGGTTTACTCATATTGAGGATCATGTAGGGTCTTGTGTTGAGTATCCTCCGGGACAGCAACAGTTGGAATAGTGCCAATTGCTTGAATTCCCAGTGTAGGTAAATTTATCTTGGGATGTGTACTTCCCAATGCAGTAGCAGCTCCAACCATGCCTAGTAAGAATTTCTTAAAAACATTTAGAAACCGATTGAGAGTCTTAGTATTCTCCTACATTGTGCATATCATGAGCATATTATGAGTTGCTGGTGTATATACAACCACAAATGCAGGTCATCTAGTGTGTGGATCTACTTAACCACATCAAGTTGATTGTTCTAGTCTTGGGAGCTTGCCTCTTATGTAACTCTCTTTTGTGGAGGTACCATTCTTATCAAGAACTTAATCTCTTCCCTAGTAGAGTCGCCAAATAAATGTTTGATGAGGTTGTTACAATTGGTCGATCACATGCAATAGGCGTTTCGATTGACCAGAGAGAAGTCTTGAACGGATAATACATGTAGGATGCTATAGAAAAAGACATGGGAGGAGGAATAGGCAAACCCAGTTTTTTAAGTGCACGAGTATGATAGAAGATCAAATCAAATGGATTTGATCGTTTTCGACTCATTCTTCACCAATTGTAAGCTTTGATATTTCTTGGAAGTGTTTTAGTAGAGTTTCACTTCCAAGAGAGTTTAAACATTGCTTTTAATTTTCGAAATACACAGAATGATCATAGATAAGAGAATGAACCTCTTATTAATAGATGGTGGAGGGTTATACCAGCCATTGGATAGCACTTGAACGAACGGTTGAGATGAATTGATGTTGGTGACAGTTGGATCATTTCCTAATGATCCAATGGTTGTTATTAAAGCCTCTTTTCTTTAATAGTGGGCTGAACTGAGCTTGGAAATGGGCTTGAGGGATTTTTATAATATAAAGAGAAGCCCAATATTCTTTAAAATAGTTCATTTTTAATACAAAAAGGCTAGGCTTATTTTAGTCAATATAAGCCCTATTTTGATCAAACGAACCCAAATTAACCTAGACAGATATTTTCAAGTTTACTTATCACGCACGAGAAAACCGAATAAGGCTGAGAGTAGAATAAAACTATCTAAAAATCCATGTTCAAGCCTATCAAGTTGAATCTCCCTACAGCATCCCTTATTGGATTCATCTTCTAAACTCTATCACTAGCTTAAAAACCGACTCATGACATTAAATTGGGTTCTATGCCCAGTTACCGAAATGACCCTCTATAGAATCCCTTATTGGATTCATCTTCTAAACTCTATCACTAGCTTAAAAGACCGACTCATGACATTAAATTGGGCTCTATGCCCAGTTACCGAAATGACCCTCTATAGAAGGTTTACAAGAATCTTCACCAGTCTAGATAAAAACCAGTGAAATGTGCCTAAGCATGCTAATTGTCTCATTTCGTGCAGTTCATGTGCCATGCCATCCATGTACAATCCATGTGCCAAATTTTGTGTGCTTTTGCATGTCACATGCTTTCGTTTGCCATGCCCATTCATATTCAAATGATTCATATGTCATGCTTCATGTGTTTTTTTCTCGCGGGCCGTATCGTCCGTGCTAGCCCATTTATTAACGTGTCATGTCGAGTGCCTCTAAATGCCATTAATTAGGTTAATGTATGAATATTTAATAGTTCTCAAACCTCATTAACTTGAATAATATTAATGTTGATGTTTTTCTTTTTTTTTTGTGTTAACTTGTTAAAGCAACTGAAAATATTAATAAAAATAAATTAATTAATTAGATATATCATACAACAATATAAAATTACATAAATCACCACTTCTAATCTTATTTAGAAAAAAGGTCTACGTGATGGTCTATGTGCTTGTATGTCATGTCATGCTAGCCAACCAATTTCGCATGTCATGTAACGCTTCGCGCATGCTTGTGCCTTTCTTTTTTTCCTTCATGCCATACTAAGCCTACATGCTCACAAACTCTCCATCACATGCCGTAGCCCATTTTAGCATGCCTAGGTCTATCTCACTAATATCCGTCATGGACTATGCGAGTGAGGTTAGCAATTCAAATCTTGCACTTGTCTAGATCAAAGTCAAGCTTGAATCCTTAAGTGCTTATGTAATTTTCCTTGTAAATTCAATAATGGAAACAACTCAAGTTTAGGTGAAAAGTACTAAAATGTGGGATCATTTTTCAAAAGTAAAAAGTTATGTGTAATGAGGATGCATGTTAAAATGGTTGATTTGCCAAGGCAATGGTCTTGGTTAGAAAAGAGAAGGCAATGACTAGGCATGGTAAATGGGTCGTGTTGCTATCCATACGCCAAATTTTGCACGCTTTGCGCGTGCGTGCTTTGCGTGTCCAGCCCATTCATGCTCATGTGCTTTTTTTCCTCGCATGTTGTACTATGCTAGCTCGTTTATTTGTGCTTCATGTCGCGTGCCGGTTTGTGTGCCTTTAATCAGGTCCAATTTCACACACTTTGTACAATTTTTGATTTATTTGTTTCTTTGACTTGCCTTTTTTCGACGATTTATGTTTTCAAAATTTTGAATATAAAAATTACTCAAAAAGTTGGAAAAAATTGAAAATGTAAATATAATAAAGTAATTTTTGCATTTTTTATGAGTGTAATGTAATTTAAATGATGAATAAAGAATAAATTCATTCATTTTTAATGACAGTATGCAATTAACTATTTGAAAAAGAAAACATGATTAACACATTTCAAGAAAAAAAAATGAAAATTTTGGATCTTGGTTACCTTACTGACTACCTTGACTATCTGAGCGGCAAAAGGGATGACATGGTGATGGTAGATGAACATCCAATCAGTAGCCTGCCCATCAAGAGAAGTCTTCATGAAATTTAGTAGTTTAATCATACTTGGAATTGATACTTTGGAGATGTCGTTGTGATTTTGGAGCACTTGGTATTGATTTTGAAGCATTGTATGCTAATTTTGGAGTATTTGGTTCTTATCTTCAAGTATTTGAATATGTCGCCTTATAAGTCCTCTCTATTCTTCTTGATTCTTTTTAATTCGCTCTAAACAATCAAATATTGATCCCATACTAAATTTATCATGACCAGGCTATTATTCTTGATGGTATGTCTGACCTTATCCTTCTTCCTGCATTGGTTCATCATGCCAAGACAGGCCTAGTTCTTTTATGTTGAGATTCAAATCTACCTTAACATTATTCCCTTGATCTTGTTACCTTTAACCTTGACCACCATCCCTAGCCTTATAATATTCGTTGCTTTATGAATCATACATAAAATGCATTTTTTATTATATGTCGGCTTTTTCGAATTTGCCTTTCTCATGCATTGCAACATTACTCGTAAGGTTGAATCCATACTAGGTGAGAAGAGCTGTGATTGACTTTCCATATGCTAAATGGGAATCCTTTTCTCAAGCACTCGTTGGAATGTTCGCACCATCACATAATTGACATCCAATGGGTGATGTTGCAATATTGCATCCGTTAGGAATAACTCATCAACACTCAAGTTGTTGGTGTTCCTTTTTGGGAAGAAGTCGTAGCATATTATATGATGTATCAACCAAGAGATCAAGGTGAGGTCATTTTAACTTGTATGCTTAAGGTGGACATTACCTTTACAAATAGGAGCACCACAAATTCAGGGGAATGCGCTTTTTAAATGCTAATCTCCATATACCCTTTCGCCCTCGTTGGCTGAGTGCAATAGATGATTAATAACTTCTGGCATGATGCGGATCATAGTATTGAAGATATAAGTTGCAACCGTTGAGTGGCTGGACCACTCAGTTTCAATCCATGGAGTGATAGATTTATCATGTAGGACTTTTTTTTAGTCGCATTTGAAGAGAACACTCGAACATGGTCAAGATAGATCGTGTTGGGAAGCTGAAATAGAGGCAATAACCTAGTAGTAGCAATAGCACTATTGAAGTCATAGATTTTATTTAACGTGTCTCAATCATAATCCTTCCCCACTATAATGGCTTGAGAGTAGAATTTGTTCTGAAACCTTTTCCTTATATGGACTTCAAGAAAGTGGATGTTGAACGGATGGGCAGAAGATGCTGGTGTACGAGGATAAGGTGATGGTGTAGGGCGATGATAGCAACGTCTAGCTTGTTTCTTGCTGCATCCACGTTGATGTGATGATTTGCGAGCACCTTCCATTCTATTTATAGTGTTTTTCAGGTGTAAAGATGAATATAGAAGTGAGAAAACATGTGTAGAATGATATGCTTAGGTGCCCATGTCGAAATGGTTTGAATAGACGTGGTCAAAATTCTGAACATTAACACTAACATGAGCACGTTGTGCCCAACGTTCTTATTTTTTCAAATGTTTGGGTCTAATGTGTGCATGTCAAGGAGCAATGTCGGCACATTGGCATCCAATGTTCATTTTTTTTTTTTTTTTTTAACTATTGAGGGCCAACATGTGCACATTGCTCTACAACGTAGGCACGTTGGTCCCTAATGTTTAAGAAAATATAAACGTTGGGCGCCAATGTATCCCCTTCATTATTGCTACCAAATTTGTAGCTTCAAACACAAATAGAACAGTGAGATGAGGTTAGAGGATGTTTCTAGGAGGGTGTATGGTTGGTAATTTTTTTTTTTTCCCCAATCTTCTTGTAAATTTTTTGTAATTAAAAAATGTTACTAATAAAATTTAATTTTCTTCCTATCCCAATGCATTTATTAATTTCATTTATTTAATAATTTATGATTATCCTAAATAAATTAATTAAACAAGTTTAACATTTAATATAAATTAATTACTATTATAATATTATTTGGCAATTTCATTTTTTCCTAAAAAATTTAATGTTAATATGTTAATAATAATACAATTGAAATCATTAAAAAATATTATACTAAATATATTATATTTTTTGAGGAGACAAATATTTTTAGTTAAAATAATAAAGCAAACAATTTATTTAAATATAATTTATAGTAAATTCAAAAAAAATAAATCACTTTTCTATTTATTATTTAAAAAATGTTCACATGCTACTTCACATGCCTTGTGTATCATGTCATAGCGACCCACTTATTTCACATGCTTCGTGTGTTGCGCCGACTCGTGTGCTTGTGCTTTTGTCATTTTTTCTTCTTGCTTTGCGTGCCATGTTAGGCCCACGTGCCATAGCCCATTTACCATGCCTAAAAATAACAGGCTTTATCTTTTATGTCTTTTTATTTATTTTTTTTTCGAGAAGAAACTGGTATGACCTATTGGTTCAACTCGTTTCATGAATCAATTCTATACCCGATGGGTCTTCGATTTTTGAAACTAAACTACATAGACCGACCAAAACGGTTGATCCTTTCCAAGTTCCTAACCACCATGATTGGTTTATTTCTTGATTTGGGAACCATTGATAATGGTTCGAGTCAATTATTGGATCAAAACCAACTGGTGGCAATGTCTCTAAAATGATCCTAAAAAATTTTCCTTACAGGTTATGCATATTTCTCGTCTTTATTATCTATGTGAAATGTCATTGACCGAATGGCATCGATATCTATTTTCCAATTGGACAAACAGAGTTCATTTCCCTTTTCTACTAAAGGTTATAATAGATGGTGATGTGTATATATATATCTCAGAAAATGAAGGTGCTAGACGTGTTCACATGCTAGCACATTCCGCCAAGTACAATTTCCAGAAAATTTCCCAGATGTTAGCGAAGTACAAAACAGTGGATCTATTCCTATGGAAATTCCAAGGCCACATATTATTGGGCAATATAATCTGGTAGGTGCATAAACCAGGGAACATTTGAATGGGAAGTAATCCATGTAATTACAAGAATTAGAACCTTATGAAAGCGACAACTGATGTGAGGGATATAAGCTGATGGCTTTTGTCGTGCTATTTCCTGGTTTTGAATGTCAGCATTAAGAAACATAAATTCCTGGTTATTCTCTTAGTAATTCCTAATGGAAAGAAATGGACACAATTGCATGTCATCAATCATCACGGTCGGCATCAAATATATGAGGTTTAGTAAGCTAAAATGCACCAATAGGCAAGTCCAGCTTCGTCGTTAGGTTTTCCTAAAACCTTTATTGTAGTTAAATATAGGCTGAGCATGTGGCTGCATAAGCCAAGAAAAGCAAGTATTATGAAGAGATGATTCTAAGGGAAAAAAAAGGTCACCAGGAAGAAATGTTGAAGTAAACCAATTCGATAGACTAGACAATCAGAACTGCCAAGAAGAAACTCCCTTCTATCCAAATATAAGGTTAAGCTGGACACCCATTACCAGTCTTAATCAACTGTAGCAAGGAAAGGGTTGAGGGCAAACACAATTTGATGCTGTGTTTGGTATGGATGAAATCACGGGAAAGGAAAAGAAATGGAGAGAATTGTGTGTGTTTGGGTATGTTAAGTGGGTGGGAACTGAAGTGATTTGAAGAGAAATCAAAAGAAAAAAGGGCTCTGTAAATTTCTCTCGAAGAATGAGATGAAAACAAGAAAAATCAAAGGAAAGTGATAAAAATGATTTAAGTACCCTTGTTTATCTTCTTTAACTAATATTTTATAAAAATAATAGAAGAATAATTTTGCAAATCACTAACTCTATTTCTTCTCTTTTCTTTTCATTGTCTTTATAATTTACCAAACATAAAACAAACATTCCACTTATTTTCACTTCCCTTGATTTCTCTTTCCACTCATTTCTTTTCATTGATTTCCTTTGATTTCCACTTCCTAAAAGCTAGCCAAACACAACGTGAATCCAATCCAAGTAAACCTTCAAGGACTAGTAAGTGCACTGGATGGAGGCATCCAAATGCTAATTGATCAAAGCTGGGTTCATTAAGGGGTGATGATAAATGTAAGAGATCAATGCTACAAAGTGATCTTGCAGAAGACATGGATTTATGCATATCATGACTTTGAAAGTACAAGTTTCTCTAATGGCCAAGTTAGTATCTTCATTATGCTGTTGCCTGATGGATTCAACTGAAGCTGTCTCAAGCAAATCAGCTTTTCTTAATCAATCTCCATCTTTGAACAGAAGAAACTTCCTCAGCTTTGACTTAGCATCAAAATCAATAATCTTCTTTGTTTATGCAAACGATGTGCATAGCTGCAAAGTGGCGCTAGCAGAAAAATGTTGATTAATCATTTATAGATCTTTCTAGTTTTATCTACCCGGTAAATGGAAAGGTTATGGAATAGCATATCCATTCTCCTCATTGCATGCACTTGTAGACACAGAGAATGAGCAACAGCAAGTCCGCTCTTTCTAACATATTCTATAAAGACCCCTCCTTGAGCACCTGAATTTGGGAAGAACAGGACATTTATAAGCACAATGATTCACCAAAATGCTTTCATAACTGCAATGACAACATCTATATATACGAAGTTCAGTTTTAAGGTGCTCTCGGAGTATAAGAAAATTTGAGATACAAATACATGCACATTTTAAGTGTACAATTAAGTACTGCTAAGATTCGTAATAAAGAGGCTCAAAAAATAATACAGCACATCTTTTTGAATAAGAGAGAAACTTACTTCTCCTCATCTTACAAATGAGCAAAACAAAGTCAAGTCACACAACAGAAATGCTTGATGCCAATAAACTAATTGTTTTCTCTATTACCATTAGTTTGTCTGTGTAGGTCTAACCTCAAAGGGAAAAAAAAAAAAAATCTATACTCAGGCATTCATTGATCATTAAATATACCAGAATACACCATCTTTGTTGGCTGCGATGGTACTTGAGGTGCTGGGCAATTGTTGTATGCCGACATATAGATGGATATTTAACAGTAATATCTTGATGTCTGATTATATCTTGGTATTCAGGGCCTTGCCCCTCATCTATATATAGTTTTACTTTTTGCCAATAAGAACATGAAGAACATGCAGATGCAAAGAAAAAGATAAACTAAAAATTCAAGAATATATTTCAAATCCATGATGAACGAATAATGTTGGGAAATTTACCCATGCTCATTTTGAGAAATCCATGCTCACCTCAATTAAAGTGATGCAATTGTCTGTCCGCTCAGCATTATCGCCCTCTGCTTCTTTGCAAATTCTAGCAACAGACATCAGAAACAAAGTTGGATTTGACATATCAAAGCATGTCAAACCTCATCCTCTAGTCCATTAGATCAGCAGCTCAATCCAAGCTATAACAGGGTCCTTACTAGCAGATAATTCAAAAATTGCATTTTGATTGCCAAAACCAGTCTACTGTGATCAGAACTTTGCAACTGAAGAGTCTTGGCAAGAAATGCATCCACTTGCCGTAATAGGGATATTGAGGACAGAACTGGGGAAAAAAATAAATCCTGAAGAGCCTCCAAACCTACCCATAGCCCTTCTGAGTTGAATATCAATTGCAGTCATGACATAATTGCAAACTCCTGGCAGCATAGTGGCTTACCTATGATATGATATGGTATTTAGATCCCAGATAATAATACAGAATAGATTGTTCCAGAAATTTTGTCCACCAATCATCCAGATCCAATTTTATGTACCATCCATTTAGATAGAACCATGCCATACACAACTATCAATAGATTTTAGCAACTCAGGTTCTGTGGAGAAACTTTCTAGAGATTGCACCGCTAAGGCAATTGAGACCCAGATTTGGAAGAGTTACTTTTGTGCATCTTATCCTGATGTATCCTAGTTGAAGATCGCAATAAGAGCTTGAAGAGAGAAAGCTGCAGGGAATTACAAAGTTGAAAATAGTATATAGATTACTTTTCCCTTTTAATCCGGTTGATCTCTCTGTTTTCACCAATAATCTCCACAAGAACAAGAACCCCCGCGGAAGTGATGAAAGCGGTTGTTATCTCTTACTATTATCAACCTGTTGTAGATTTTAGAAATGTGCTTGATGACGCTGTGACAGTCTCCACAAACTCTCAAATTTTTCATAACACGTATTGGTCTACTAGGAGGGATGAATAAAATACCAAATGCAACTGCTAGTCTCTCACTGTGATACCTAAGCATTTGTTCCTTTTCTTCCTCTTCCACATCATGTAAAACTAATTTTGTCAGTGACACATATCCTTCTTTTTTCAATGTCAAATCCAGTTCCTCCAAAAATGCGTATATCTTTTCCTTTTCTGGGTGGAAAGGATCGCCAACAGAAAATGTATGAACCTTGTTTTGGAATTCGATCCAACTATATCCTGGTATTTTCTTTATGCCCTTATCTCTCATTTTCAATCTCATTTTACCAACATCACTCCATCTACCCGATGCTGCATATAAATTTGAGAGGAGGACATGCATTCCTGCATTTTCAGGTTGCATCTCAAAAATCACCTCTGCCGCCTTCTCTCCGAGCACAGTGTTTCCATGGATCCTGCTTGCACCAAGTAGGGCACCCCATGTTGCAGCATCTGGCTCCATAGGCATATTTTTCATCAATTTCTGGGCTTCATCTAGGCGTCCACATCGACCAAGAAGATCAACCATGCAAGTATAGTGCTTCGCATTAGGCTTTATCCCAAAATCCCAACCCATTGTGTAAAAGTAATCCATGCCTCTCTCCACTAGACCATTATGGCTACATGCAGAGAGTATACCAACCTGAAATAAGATATCGAGTGTTATAGAGAATAGTGGCCACATTGATATGTGTATGTAAATGACAATTATAGGACCATTTTCCTTTTTGTTGATTGGATTATCAAGATAATTCAATTAGAGGTAATCAGATTTTTACTATTTTCTTCCGTTCAGTACTTCAAATACGCATGCTTATGTTTGAACCTACCAATTAAAAAAAAAAAAAATCTTCAGAGGAAAGGGATCAACTACGGCCTGTAATAATTCAAAATAAATTAAATAAAAAGTGGACAATTACCATGGTAACATCATCTGGTTTTATGCCCACAGCCTGCATTGACTCGAATAGGACCAAAGCTTCTGAACCAAAACCATGCCTTGCATAACCAATAATCATGGTATTCCACGAGACAACATCCTTGTTAGATATATCTTGAAATGCATCATAAGCTTCTTCTACGCTGCCACACTTGCTGTACATTGCAATTAGTGCATTTCCAACATAGCATCCAGACTCAAAACCTGCCTTGATTAATCGGCCATGCAATTGCTTTCCCATATCCAAGCCAGCAAGGTCCGCACATGCACTCATAGAGCAAGTAAATGATGACCTGTTTAATCTTTCCCCATCTCTTGTCATCTCTATAAACATCCTTAGTGCTTCTTCACAGTGACCGGTTTGAGCATACCCAGCAATTATAGCAGCCCAAGAGATGCAATCACGTTGAGGCATCTGATCAAACAGTTGTCTAGCTTGAATGATATTCCCACTCTGTGCATAACCTGTGATCATTGTATTCCAAGAACTTACATTCCTACAGGGCATTCTCTGAAACAACTCGCTCGCCATATCTATATTTTTAGACTGCACATATCCTGCAATCATTGCATTCCAAGAAACTGTATTCTTTTCCGGCATCCTATCAAAAATTCTCCTCGCATCAACCAGCCTACCATTTTGCACATAACCAGACACCAATGCAGTCCAAGCAAAAACATCCTTTGTTGGTGCCTCTTCAAACAGCTTTCGCGCTTCTGCCAATTCCCCATTCTGAGCATACCCCGTGATAATCGTATTCCAGGAAACTGCATCCTTGACTGGCATCCGGTCAAAAAGCATCCTTGCATCACCCAACCTCTTCCTCCTCACATACCCCGACATCAAACAATTCCAAGGCACTAACTCCCAATCTGTTTTCGAGTCAAACAATCTCTGAGCTTCTTCCAACCGCCCATTCTGCACATACGCTGCAAGCAAACCATTCCATGATATCGCATTCTTACACGGCATCCTATCAAATATTTCCCTTGCCTGATCCACATAGCCATTCTGTGCGTAAGCAGACAGCATAGCATTCCAAGATACAACATCCCGAATGGGCATTCGATCGAAAAACTCCCTAGCAGCAAAAAGGTTCTTGCTCCTAACAAACATGGTAATCATCAGATTCCACGAGACCAAATCTCTCTCGGGCATATCCTCAAACATCAGTCTCGCAAGATCAAACTTCTGATTCTGCACATAACCAGATATCATAGCATTGTATGAAACGATGCTTCGGTGAGGCATTTCATCGAACAGCTTGAGAGCATGCTCGTGTTGTCCGTTCTGCATGTGGGACGTTATGGCCATGTTCCATTTGATTATGTCCAAGTCCTCTGATCTCCCATTTGGGTTATTTGGGGCCTTGTTTTGGAGTGTTGATAAGGGTTTTGGAGTACCTGGCCTGAGGTTTAAGGTTCTGGGTCGATGATGAAGATGTTTGTACCAGGAATTCCCGCGCATTGTTTGAACGGAAGGAAGTGTTTTTCAAGTTTTTTATGTCGCTGCTGTTGGTAAAAGTAAAACATTACACCGCAGTGCCATTCAGTTTATGGGATCGATCGTTTGAAGCTGTTTGTACTTGGAATTCCCGCGCATTGCTTCGATCAAAGAAGTGTTTTATGATGATTACACTGCCTTGCAGGTTTAATATGTTACCCCTTTCATGTGCCTAACATAAACATTTGAGTGTGGTTGGTCGGCAATGGCATAGTTCAGAAACTACATGAAATACAGGTATTTGTCTCCGTCATAAATTATTTATTCATATAAAATCACTTATATAATAATAATTATATAAATACATTGTAAAAAGTTATATATTTAAAATATAATATTAAATGGTATATATTTTTGACATAAATACAATTTTAAATTGCCTTTCAAAAATCTTGATTATAAATTGCACTTTTTGTATTGATAACATAATAATTAATTTTCTATGATTTATACTTTGATAATTATTTTTATAAGATTCGTAGAAATCTATTGCATCCAATAAAATAATTATATTTGTGAGAAAAAATACTGAATAAATTTTGCTTGACTTCCTTTCCTCCATATTCGGTTTAATATTTTGTTAAGATCTTGAAACATAAATATCAATCTTTCGATAAAATTCATCTGAATTTATAAACATAAAATTAGAGTAAGCTCAAAATAAAGAAGAAAAATCTATGAAGGAATAATGGGTTTGCTCTACTCCCAAATATAGGACAGCATGGTCCTACATATGAATTTAAAACTAGTTTAAAAAATAGAATTATATTAATTATTGAAAAAATAAATTAAATTATATATAAATAAAAAACTAACATATTTTCATGTCAAAATCCAAATATAAATAAAAACTTATATAATGTCATGTCAGATGACATGTGTTACGTGGTAAAATTAAACTTTTAAAAATTCAGCTACTTAATTAAATTTTTTGATAAAATTCAGGTACCGAATTCAATATTAATTCTATTTACTCTAGTGATTTTGGTAATACACATTTTTGCTGAGATTTTTGTTTTCTTTCTTTTTTTTTTTCCTATTTAATATCATATTGGAACATTAGCCAAAATAAGATATTAAAAATATAAGATCATAAGAATAAGCAAGTAACTTTATGGAAATTGGAAATTGCTCTACCCATGTAGTGGGATAGTTTATTTTTCAGACGCCAAAATTATGGTTATACTTTGAATCTAAATTTCTGAAAGTTAGAGTAGGATAAACAATATACTAATTAATCGTATTAAACATAATTTTAGATAATATTTTTAACTCGATGCGTGCTTTAGCTACAAACCTATTTTGCTCCTTGTAGAAAGTAAAATCGTAAAGCATATTGCATCTTTCATTGCCTTACCATCTCTCGTTTTCTTAGCTTCCCCAAATATTATTTCCAAACTCCCTGAGCTCGCATTTCCTCTCATCTTCTTTTTTGCCGTCATTCAATACTCTCGACTCTTTTTTATATTCCATTCTTATTAATTAGGTTTCATATTTAGTTTTATATCATTTTAAACATCCATCACTAATCGTAGTTGGATTAGATGAGCTCATTTTTTAAATAAGTTTATACTAGCTTTTGTTTAGTGCAAATCACTGTGAAATGAGTAAATTGTTTGGAATTATTATCATCAGTTTCAATGTCTTCATAAGGAATGCGTAGTTTAAAATGTTTAATTCAATTGATAAAGATTACCAAGTCCATGAATATATTACTCATATATATTTGACAAAACTGATAAGTTGTTAATAACTTAAATAAGCAATTTTAAATTATATTAATATGATTAAGATTTTCACAAGTTTCTATAAGATACTTATAGATTTTATAAAGTACATCTTACGTGATTCATGGGGGTTATATAGGCACATTCCATTTTTCAAAATTAGGGATTGGTATTTATTAGGAAATGCATGAGCACAACTTCACATTCTACTCAATTTGTAGCTAATCGACCTTATCAAATAATAATTATAATAATAATAATAATGACTATGTAAACTTTGAATTCCTCTTTTTTTTATTTTATGTATTTTTAATGCTATCAATTCAAGGTCTATTTATTTCATCCTTTTTCCGTCCTTTCTGCATCACTATGGCATTCATTTTAATCATTGCATTTAGCCAAGAATAAGATAGTTAAAAATAGAAATATAAGTATAAATACTTCTTTTATAAAATTAGTTAAGTAAAAAAAAATCACATAAAGTTTGACTTATTTAGTCTTTGCTTTTATCTACTTTTACAAAATACCAATTAAAACTTTATTTTACAATACGTAAAATATATTTTTAACATCATCTTTTATATAAGTACGTAAATGATCACTTTCAATTCTCATAGGCCAAACATTGCTCCATCCTAATCATAAAGAGATGCTATATGCCCACCATGTACGTTTAAGTACTTGTTACAACAAATTGCTACACGACCCAACACAGCACAACACAGTTTGTTTCTCTTCACTAGTTCTTGGTCTCCATTAAAGCGAACAAACACAATCCAAAAACAGATGTATATAAATATATAACTATTAATGTAAGAACATAAATAGGTTAAAGTTGAGGGAAATTTTATGATGCTAATTAATTTTGATAGGGCTAATTTCATCAGTATTCAATTACTCACACCATACCCAACTGTAATCAAATCATTAAAATAGTTAACGTTTCAATTATTATATTTATTTTAACGATTAGATAGTTGATTGGATAGTCCGATTACAGATATAAGGTTATAAGAACAAGCAACAAACAAATAATTGTGGTAGAAAATGAATAGAGAAACAAGCCATAGAGTTTGAATCATCATTAATCTTCACAAATACAAGTTGCCTCTTCTAGAAAACTTCATAATCTGAAAACACAACTCAAGAACGTACTCAGACGCCAAACTTTCTCTCTTAGAGTAAGGTATATTAACATGCAAGGATAATAATCCAGATAGAAATGAATTGTACAAGATTTTTGCCCTTAATTTTTTTGTTTGACAACTATTTTTACCGTGTATTTATAGGCCTCCAAGGAGATTTCATCGTTGCTCACTACATTTCCTCTGTATTTCTGTTTGGATTGGCCCGCTAAAAGAGTTCTTTCCAGAGCTTCAAAGATCCCATTTGGAAGTCTACTGAGGTTATTTACTTGGATGGCCCATTGGAAGTTTGAACGGTACTTTTCCAAGAGCGCCATTCCCAACGAGTGCTATGACCCATCTTTTGTTATTGGGTCTTTTCTTTTAGTTTAAAATAAGGTACACCCTAGCACATTTGCATATTGAACCTACCATATTTGAACCAATCTAATACAAATAAACTTACCACATTTATCCCCATTATGTTGTATTCTATCATATTTGTATATTTATGTTGGATCTTTTCCTGCATATATATTCTTTTAAAAGACATTTCCAACACACAATAACGTAAGTATTTAAGATTTGCAGCGTCAAATTAATTCGTATTCCAACAATATAACTTAATGCTAGAAAGATTATATTATATTATATAAGCAGACGACGCATCAGCGATACTTATAAAAAAAAATAATCCAATACATATAAATTAAATAGATATATTGTTTTGATAGATTGGAAGATGACGACTTTAAGTAGTCCTAGAACTTAGGAAATTAATTACAAATCATAATTACAATTATATTTTCTACAATTAACTTCTTCATGTTGGGTAACTTTTATACATAAATATGGTGTCAAAAGTTTAGATCGATATATAAAAATACATGCTTAGGCTTAAAAAAGAAAAAAAAAACTATATCTGTTCAATCCCTATTTAATTCTATTAAAATGTTATTTAATTTCATAATTTCAGGGATGCAAAAAATATTTTACGCCATATGCTAAAAAAGTACAGAAATATATCTATTCAACCCTTATTTAATTCTATTCAAACCATATTTAATTTCATGATTTCGAGAATATCAAAAATATTTTACGCGGAAAAGGTTATGTCAATTCAAATCCTATTTAATTTCATGATTTCATGGATATCAAAAATATTTTATCCCATATACTAAAAAAGGAAAATGCTATGTCTATTCAACCTTTATTTAATTATATTCAAACCCTATTTAATTTTCATGATTTTAAGGATATGAAAATATTATATGCCCATATGCTAAAAAAATTATGTTAAAAACATTTACTAAAAATATTTACACAAAATATACCAAAAGGGATAGTTTTTCTTTAATAATATATATATATATATATATATATGTGAGAGAGAGATAATCCCTATGCTCCAACTATTTGCCAAATTCAATTATTCACATTTATAAAAACTTAAATTAAGATAAGGTGTACACAGGGATGGATGGAGGGGCTTGACAGGGGTCTAGTCCCAAGATCGGGAAAAAAATATTATATTCTATCTTTTAAAAAAAAAAAAAACAAATTTGACCCTCCAATCATATTGTTTTGCGTCCGTCCTGGTGTAGATGAAGCCATCTAATTCTTCTGGAGCTGTAAATATCACGTTTGCTCTCCACTCCTAATTTCGAGAGACGTTGATATTTTATCCTATCAATAATTCACATAATTAGATTAAATATACATTAATTGACTCTGATCTTGATTATAAAATTACGTTATACAAATTACTCCATCCACATGCTAGAATAAAGTTATAACTATAGTAAGTTTAAATTATAAATGGGTTAATGTCACAAATGATACCCCAACTTTAATAAAATATGCAATTAGATATCTGAACTTTGAAATTAATAGATTGACCGATTTAATACTTGAAAGAACTTTTCGTGTAAATTAATAGTACTTCTATAAAATATTTTTAAGAACTAAATTGATCATTTTTAAAATTTAAATATTAAATTCATCGATTTTAAATTTTAGTTATTTAATTATATATTTTGTTAAAGTACAATTACCATTTATGATTATAGGTTAAAACTGATTATAAATCTTTACATGGCGTATTTGGACATTTTTAGGTAGACGTGATTTGTCTAGGACCGACTTGGACAGGTTAGATTTATTTATTCTTTTAACATATTTAGGCATTTCGATTCCGTGGTCTTAAAGCTGCTGGGTAACACAATGGCATGACCACATTATAGAAACCTTGATGCTCAAAGCAGATATATAATAAAACTAGAATCAACAAACCTAATTAAAACCTTAAATCCAAAAAGAAAAAAAAAATCTAACAACCATATATAGAATCTAAAATCTACGATCAAACATTAAGTAATATGGCATAAACAATGAAAATTCAAAGTATCAAGCGAATTCAAAAATCCCAACATATAAGTTGAAGTTATGACATTTGATCAAATTGAACTCAAGATAAACTCGAAACTCAAGATAAATTTTGAAGTATAGCATTATTTGCCGGACAAGACACCATAATATGATAACGATAGACAGCATACGAAATTTAGTTTAGTAATCACCACTAGGATAGGACATATAATTAATTATTTTCATTTATTGAGTCCCATCAACTCCACCATGTCTCTCTTAGTTTCCGTTTCAACCATCAGCATATTGAAAAGTAAAGTACAGTAACAAAGACATGTTCATAGACATTTGACGACATGGAGTTTTTTTTTTTTTTTTTTCAAAGGGATGATTTCCCTTTTTCCAAAAGAAATGGAAATATTGTCGTAATTTTAATGTCTTGAGATTTATCATTGTAATTCTTTCCCAATCAATATATTGATTAATGTGTTTTTAAAGTGTTATCAAATTTGTTTTTAGTGCTTTACTCATTTCTTCCAACAAATTTGGCCTCATGGCGTCCACATGTCAACTGGATAGCAAGGATTTTGTTTGAGACAAAGAAATGCATGAGCCACAGGAATCAAAGGATTAACATGAAGCACAATCATAGTATGACTTTGTCCAATATATGAGCCCCAATTTTATGAACAACTAAGTTTTCTAAAAGTATACTAACTAAATTTCTGAGCCAATGGAGAACAACAGTCAACAAAACCAGCACAACAACCCTCCAAAAAATCAAGACCAGCCTCAAGAGGAAGAAAGTGACATTAATAATCACTGTAATTTATGTGAGGGAAAATTTAATAGCTTTGGAAGCACCCAAGAATGATCAAAATGTTATTCACCAAAACACAGCTAAATTTGCCATCCTAATATTTTATTTTCACTTGTTTTCACATTTCTTTTTTTCAGTTAGGTTAATGGTGCTACTATCTAGTTATAATTCCACTTTTAGTTTTTGTAAGATTTGAAATAGAAGTTATAATGTGTCTCTTTTTACTGTATCTACTATATTATTAGGTTTCCGATTTCCCTTTTTTTTTTAGTTATTTTTTTGGGTAATAACTATATTATTACTTACAATATGTTTGTTCTTTCTATCCATGTCCCTTTTATTTTAACTTCAATCTCATGTTTTTCATTAAATGTCACATTTAATGAATTTATCAAGCGTAGAATAATGAGAAAGTGTTATTATTGGTTAAAACAAATGAAATAAATATAAGTGAAGATGGTGATTTGATAGTATATTATGAAATTGATACGCTTCAAAACTATTACCACGTGATATTTGCATACTTCAATAAATTAAAATTTGATTCGTATTCACACACACCATTTACAATACACACAGAATACTTTTTCGTTTCTTATAGACCTTTTCTCTTAGGGACTGGTATATCATTTAGTGTTTCTAACTTCCATTTAATACCTTTAATATTCTCTATACATTTTTCTATGTTTTTATTCCCACATTTGTTAGAAGAAAAAAAAAAGAAACAATTTATGAGCATGTTAAAGGTAAATATCTCATTCAGTGTTTGAGAGCGCCATGTCACTTTCTTAAGAACCTTACATTTAAGAGTCACTTTACTTCAGGATCCTTCATTTTAGTGTCTCTAGTGCTATTTAATATATCATATATTATTTATCTATTGGTTTAACTTGATATTTGTCTTTAGAAATAGAAAACAACACCACATATCCGAGTGAGTAATGGGTAAGCACCAATACTTTTTAAATAAGTGGTGAGAGGTGTATAGTTTTTATAAAACTATCCATATAAGAAAATTTTCCGTTATTTATGTGCCATTAATTATTCCACGTAGCATATCATGCTTAATGAATTTTTTCTTAATGAAGGGACCTTACCACAATGATGAAGAACCTAAAAAAAAATAGGTCCTTAGTATATGGAATTGTGTCAATGACTATTAATAAGACCTAAAAAGTTAAAGGATCTTGCCACAATAGTGAAGAACTTCAAAAAAACTATATCCTTAGCATATGAAATTGTGTCGAGAACTATCAATAGAAATATTAAAAACAAAGTTTATTACATAAGTCCTTGAAAAAAATTGACAACATAAAACCGTACAAATATTTATTGACACTAATATAACTGAAGACAATAACACTAATCATTTATTTTAATGATATGTTAATTTCTACAACGATCATATAAAAATAAATTTCAAAATCAAAAGAAAAGTGATAAGTTATGGAAGACGCAATATTATCTGTATTACTAAAGCCAAAGCACCTACTTTGGTGCCTTTAGGCTTTTAATTTTTTTATTATTTATATATAATTTAGTTATCATGGTTTTGTAACTTCTTTTTCAATATATAAACTATTCTCCCTAATCCTTTTTTAAAACCATAAATACTTTTCTTATCTTTTCACTTTAAAAGATTTACATTTTATTGTGAATTAAGAAAATTAATAACATTAAATCTAAAAAAAAATTACAGTTGAAAATAAGATTTTATGAAGCATCCGCTAGTATGGGAAAAAGGAAAATAATATTTATAGTTTTAAAAAAGTTACAAAAATACCACTATGATGAAAATAATTCTAATTTTAGGCAACTTGACAAAGACGAGGTCTTAAAATTACGCATCTACCTCGTCACTTCAAGAGACAAGGTATTAAAAGTATGGAGCTACCTCCTCTCTTGAAGAGACGAGATCATCAGGCGCCATTTTTTTTCCCCTTCCATTCTCTTCTTTCCCCATTTTGCTCATGAAATTCCTAATTTCCCCCTCAAAAAAAAAAAAAAAAACTAACCTTAACCCTAATTTCACTTCATTCCAGTAGTGGTTTTGATCTAATTAGCATGAGTTCATGTTTAGTTTTAATCACCAAGCATCAACTCGTGCAAAATTCAAACGATATATGCTTAAATCGTTGGTGGACACGTCAAATCCTCAAGTAAGAGCTTGATCTCCTCACTTGATTTTCCACGATTGTTGATTTTTTTTCCACCGTTACAATTATTGATGTTGTAATATAGGTTTTTTGGTGTTGTGTATGTTGTTGATTTTTTTTTTTCCAAATGTTGAAGCAACATTATATGTTAATTTTTATATGAGAAGTATTGTGGAGTGGTAATGCGATTTTGATGTATGTTGTATGCTTTATTGACGATGTAATGTGGACATTAGATGTTGTAATTTTAAAGTTACTATATACTTTTAGAATTTAGGAATTAAATTATGAACCCATATATCATTATATGTCTCATGTCTTCATATTAAGGGAGTATAATTCATAACTCATGATCACATTTTATGCATTCAACCTATATCTTACGAGCTGGCAAGGTAGGTGAGGAAATAGATAAGGCTAAGTTTATATTGTACGCTCATAGCAACATTAATGAAGGAATGGAGGTTTTTGTTATGATAGGCGGCCAGTTGAAATGGTCAATGTTTGTAGGAACTCTACATTTGAGCAAATACTAAATACTATGTACAGTTGACTAAAGATAAATAGTTATACACATAGAGTTGAGCTGTATCATAAGGTAGGTATTGGAGATAGGATGCTACGTTATAATGTTATTTCAGTGACCTATGATGATGCGACACAAGAGATTTGGTATACACAGAAGGGTCAATGGTTATATATGTCCAAATATTTGAAAATGAATTACCATAGGCACCTATAGGCGCAATGGACATTAATGGAAATGTTGGCAGCTAAGGTTTAGCAGATTCAAACTCTACTCCAATTTAGATAATATTAGCCCATAGTCCACATAAGTAACTTTGAAATGAGTGTATCTGACTAGAGTTGTGGTCATGATACTGATGCGATGTAAGACTCATTAGTAAGTGAATCCAATGATGACTATGATGATGATAGAAATAATTCTATGGTAGGTTTGTCCTAGCAAATAATTGCTACCGATGTACAACCTAGAGGTAATGACTGGCGCGTTCTGTAGCTCCTACAGATGTTGATGTAGTAGGAAGCTCAATGCTAGTACCCTTTTTCACTACTAATGTAAGTAGTGGATATGATGCTTTTGATGATGAGCAGGAAATGAGTGTAAGAAATTGGAGCTTCACTGATGAATTTAAGATTGGAATACGGTTCGAACTAAAGATCATCTTATGTGCGCAGTTAAAATGTGGCACATATTAAACCATTACAATTTTAAGGTGGTAAACTTGGATCCAAGGTCATGAGCAATTAAGTGCACTGATACCCACAACAAAGATTGTAAGTGGAGACTCAGAGGCAGCTACAAGAAACATGGTGGGTGGTTTCACACCACCAAATACAAGGATTGTGCACATGTTTGGATGAAATCACTGGACAGAATCATTCTCAGTTAGACTCCACCAACATGTCAAGGTGCATTATAATGGAGATTCATAATTCTGTTGATATGGGGGGCAAAGGACCTCTTATTGAACTTATATGTTCAATGTAAATTTTGATAAGGCAATTAGTTGCATAATCAGCTATTCAATTATGTTGAACTACACTTAATAGTTAAACAATCTGTGATGAACAATATGCTAGAAAATATATATGTTGTGGAGATTGTGCAAGAGTTAGCAAATGCAAGTTTAAAGAAGCATAGCCTTGGTTGCAGGGTTCATTGAGGGCTCGACGAGTCCGTTGGTCAGGGCGTAACTAGTTCAAAATCTATGGCTCAACATGTTCAAAGATGCACAACTTTGGTTAAGGGTCAAGTCCAAAGCATGACAAGTTTAAGGTGCAACATTCCTCAGGGTGCAACAAGTCTGAAGTCAAGGCTCAAAGAATTCAAATAAACTATAAACTTGGTCGAAGGTTAAATTAAGGCACGAAAAATCTTGTGGCATGACAATTTAAAATTATGGAGCTGATGTGGCATAAAAGAGCCATTGCGTGTACTTAATGCTTAGGGATTTTAAGATATTATCCCTAATGGATATTTGAATATTTGAAGGTTATAAATACCCTATCCTTGGGAAGATCAAAGAAGAGATAACGGTGCGAAAGTGGAAAAACATTAAAGAGCTTTATTTGCAAATATATAAATCATAAAAACTCTCATATCTCCGTACTCTTGTTCATTAATTTGCAAAATCTACAAAGAGAGAGAAAATCATTAAATGCTCTGTTCTTGAGCATCTTGAGAATTGAAGGGAAATTATTTTATTTCCAGTGCATTGTAAAGTGGTGAATTGCTCAGCTTGAGCATGTGAATTTATGGTGATTAATAAAGTGTGTGAAGTCCTCAATAGGGGCAATTAGTGATCATAGAAAGTAGGAAATAGGTCAAATTCCAAGTTAAATATGGGCTCGAATATTTTTTGCTATCTCTTTTAATCTTCATTTTATAATCATTTGTTGCTTTATTAGTTGCTATTCAAAGTTTTTGTGATCTATTGCTTACACTTTTTTTTTATATTGCAAATTTACTTAAATACTCAATTCAACCTTACCAACATCCCCCACCCACAAGAGTATTTTCTAGTGCATTTTCATGTTTTCATCACCAATTGGCTATTTTAAAAGAATTTGGGTATAATGTTCATATTAAAAGAATTCATGAGGCGAAGCGAAAAGCTATTAAGTAAGTGTATAGAAGTTAGGAGGATTCATATGTGGAGCTCTCGCATCTACTTAATGTGATAGTAGAGGCAAATCTAAGAACAAAGGTTGAATAGAGAATTGTTGATTCGAATACTGCAGGACATGTCTTCCTAGACAAACTCTTTTATGAATTTGCTCCTTGCATTGAAGTGTTTTAGCACTGCAGGTATGTTCTAGACACATGATTTAATGTACTGATAAAAGCTTGTTTTGTATTGAATTAACTAACTTTTACTAATGCTTTAAAAACATGTGGTCACAATTGATGGTACATTCTTGTATAGTAAGTACAAGCATAAATTACTTATTGCAGTGACATCGAATGGAACCAATCATATCATACCATTGGCATATGCTCTTGTTGATGAAGATTTAAAGGACACATGGAGCTGGTTCCTTTAAAAATTGTTGGAACACGTTATCAAAGACCACTCCAACATTTGCTTAATATTTAATCGCCATGCCGGTATTACATGAGCTCAACTTATGGGGGCATTCAAAGTGGCATTAGGCGACAGAGTACGCTAGGTGGGTTGTAGATTGGGATGACAAGCGCAATCACATTATGGACATGTAGTGGGATAACATGCGCAATCTCATTGTGGACACACTAGATATCCCCAGTAGTGCATTTAGAGATTATTTTGATTGGTATCATACAATCACCAAGCATTTAGAGATTATTTTCTATGATTTATATTTTGATAATTATTTTTATAAGATTCGTGGATAGCTATTGCATCCAATAAAATAATTATATTTGTGAGAAAAAATACTGAATAATTGCATAAATTTATATATATATATATATTACATATACTTATTTTGCTTGACTTCCTTTCCTCCATATTTGGTTTAATATTTTGTTAAGATCTTGAAACATAAATATCAAGCTTTCGATAAAATTCATCTGAATTTATAAACATAAAATTAGAGTAAGCTCAAAATAAAGAAGAAAAATCTATGAAGGAATAATGGGTTTGCTCTACTCCCAAATATGGGACAACACGGTCCTACATATGAATTTAAAAACTAGTTTAAAAAATAATTATATTAATTATTGAAAAAATAAAATAAATTATATATAAATAAAAATTAACATATTTTCATGTTAAAATCCAAATATAAATAAAAACTTATATAATGTCACGTCAGATGACATGTATTACGTTGTAAAATTAAACTTTTAAAAGTTCAGCTACTTAATTAAATTTTTTGACAAAATTCAGGTACCGAATTCGATATTAATTCTATTTACTCTAATCATTCCGATCTTACTCATATATCACTTTCAACATCAACACATGCATCAACTCATTATAAACTCCATATATCATTTTATCAAACACCTAGGATACATATATATATATATATATATATTTACATGCCTAGTTCAACATAAACAATAGCATACCTTTAATTCACATAAAACATCAAAGTTCTACTCCTATCTAACATTAATATCAATCAAAATCATAATTAAGCAAAAAATACAAGAAATCCACTTTTCTTACTTGTTTGGATATTTCTAAAATCTAAGTTTACTTTTCCAACTTTCTTGGATTTCTTTTTACTACTCTTGATCTTGTCTCTTATCTCCTAGCTTTGAATCTTGGTTGTCAAGGCTTAGAAGAAATTTTAATTGACAAAATTTGGGTTTGATTAGGTTTGTGAAAGAGAAGAAATGGAGAGAGAGGGATGATAGGGAAAGAGAGGATCGGTTTTGGATTGTGATATTTTGCTTTGCTTTGTTGACTTTTGAGGCATTAAGAAACCTATGGAAGATGTTAGAAAACATGGACTTGGGCTTTGGGTTATGTTTGGGCTTGTTTTAGTTAATTGAATTGGTCTTGGGTTTAAATTAGAGGCTCTTAAAATCTGCTAAGTCATAGATTGAAACACGCATACATCTTAACTTTATAATATTCAACAAACAAATATATTTCTATAATTTTTACTAAAACATGTATAATTTAATTGCAAAAATTCCTTATAACAAGAATTTTTCATATAATTAAATTAAATTATACTAACTTAACTACAACAATTTAACTCACAATCATCAATTTAAACATATATAAGCAATTTAATTCATTATTTTAGATTTTTTTGTTATTTCATTCTTCCCTCCTCCAAAAAATTTTGTCTTTGAAATTTAGCTTACCTTACTAATAAAAAAACTTAGGACACTTCTGTCTCATAGTACTTTCAAATTCCCAAACAACTTCTCATTCAGTTTGATATCTCCATTGAACTTTAACATAGAAATTGTCTTGTTTCTCAAAACCTTATACATTCTACCCAAAATCTTGATGGGTCTCTTAATGGTAGTCAAGTCCGAATGAATTTCCAGTTAATTTGTATCAATAATAGCATTTGGACTTGATATACCCTTCCTCAACTGTGAAACATGAAAAACGTTTTGTACTTCTGATAAATTTGGAGGCGAAGTTAACCAATAAGCCAGTGGTTCAATTCTTTCTAGAATTTCAAACAGTCCTATATATCCAAGGTTCAATTTGCCTTTTACTTTAAATCTGAAAATTCCTTTTATTGGAGACACTTTTAGGAAAACATGATCACTAATTTTAAACTCCATAGTCACAAAATCCATAGTGATATCTCCCATTTCCATTCTAGAATTTGCAACGGTTGTAGCTCACCTCTGGGTCTCTAGTGTTCAATTTTGATTTGTTGACAAATTAGGCACTTTGCTACAAAATCTGTAATATCTCTCTTCACACCTTCCTACCAATAATTTTCTTTAAGTCCTTGTACCTTTTTGTACTACCAAGATGTATCAAATAAGTTGACTTGTGAGTTTCTTTCATTACCTCTTTTCATTACCTCATTTGCTTCAGGTACCCATAAACAATTTCCATATCTTATTTATCCAGGGTTATCTATCCTCAATTCTTTTCTCTTTCCATTCTTTATAGCACTTATCAATTTTTCTCCTCAGAGTCTTCTTTTTGACGTTGTTTAACCTGCTTTAGAATAGAAGGCTGTATACATAGAACCACAAGCATAACTTCTATTTTCTCGAATGTTACTTCAATATAAAGCCTTTAAACTTCTTTTAACATTTCTTTCTGATTTGTATCATAGATCCTATATTTATCTCTTTCTTTCGACTCAGAGCATCTACAACTATATTGGCTTTACCCGAATGGTATAAAATTTATATATCATAATCTTTAATTAATTCAAGACATCTTCTTTGTCTCGTATTCAACTCTTTTTATGTGAAAATGTACTTTAGACTTTTATGATCGATGTAGATTTTACACTTCTCCTCAAATAAATGATGTCTCCATAACATTAAGGCCAAAATTATAGCTACTAATTCCAAATCATGAACTGGATAATTTTTCTCATAAGGCTTTAACTGTCTATAAGCATAAGCAATAACTTTACCATCTTGCATGAGAACACAACCCAATCCTTGGATCAAGGAATCACCATAAATTACAAATTCCTTTCCAGTGACTATTAGTGACAATACTGGAGCCGTTACTAACCTTTCTTTTAATTCTTGGAAACTTCTTTCACATTCCTCATCCGAAAAGAATCTAACATTTTTCTGAGTCAACTTGTCATGGAAGAACAATCTTTGAAAACCCTTGAACAAATCTTCTGTAATAACTCGCTAAACCTAGAAAACTTCGTACTTCAGTAACATTTGTAGGTTTTGGCCATCCTAATACAGCTCTAACCTTTTCTAGATCTACCGATATCCCTTCCTTTGTAATGATATGCCCCAAATATGCAATTTCCTTTAACCAAAACTTAAACTTACTAAACTTAGCATACAGCTTCTTTTCTCTTAACCTTTGTAAGACAAGTCTTTAATGCTTCTCATGTTCCTTCATGCTTCTTGAATATACCAATATATCATCGATGAAGACAATAACAAATTGATCTAAATAATCTTTAAATATCCGACTCATTAAGTCTATGAATGCTGCAGGGGCATTTGTCAAACCAAATGGCAGGACTGAAAACTCAAAATGTCCATATCTTGTACGGAAAGCAGTCTTGGATATGTCTTGCTGCTTGATCATGAGTTGATGGTATCCAGACCTCAAGTCAATCTTTGAAAATACAGCTACATCTTTCAATTGATCTAATAAATCATCAATCCTGGGAAATGAATATTTATTCTTGATTGTCACTTGATTTAACTTCTTGTAATCTATCACATTCTTAAGCTTCCATCCTTCTTTTTCACAAATAATATCAGAGCACCCTACGGAGAAATACTAGGACGAATAATACCAAGGTTTTGTAACTCTTCCAATTGATTCTTCAGCTCTTTTAATTATGTAGGGCCATTCTATATGGAGTTTTTGAAATAGGCATTATTCAGGAACCACATCAATTCCAAATTCAATCTCTCTTTTAAGTGGTAAACCAGGTAGTTCTTCAAGAAAAAATCCACAAAATCCTTCACTAATATCATATCAACATCAAGCTTTTCAACACTTCTGTAGTTCCGGTGGTTTCTTACAATTCCATAGCATACATGCTCTTGAGTCTCCTTCTTTCCAAAACATGAACTTTCTTACTTTCTAAATTAAACTCATTTAAGCCTTAATACAATCTATGGTAACTTTATAAATTTAACCAGCTCAGTCCCAATATCACATCAAAACTCAAACCACACTCATTCATAAATTTTTTAGCTATACATGCATGTGTCGCACCAGTATCTACCAATGCATATGCATAACAATTTGCAATTAATATTATACCTGCCAAAGTATTCACAGATGGGTTTTCCTCACACTGTTGTAATGCAAATATTCTTGTTGTTGCTACCCCTTTACCAGAATTTGGTTTTTCCTTGCAATTTGCCACATGATGTCCTCTTTGCTTATAATATGCACAAAAGATGGGTTGCAATACTAGGTCTTTGCATTCTCAAGCCTTATGTCCTTTATTACCACAAGAAAAACATACTTTAGGAGTCCATTTACATTGAATTAACTCATGATGTCATGTCCCAAAGCGTATCCTAAACGTAGCAGCCCGCCACATATAATATCAAGACTCAAGAATGACCATCTTGGTCATGCGAAAGTCTCAGTATTACATGTAAGGCGTCTAGCACGGTAATAGGAGATGCTTTTGGGAAGTGTAGTCTAAGCAAGTAATAATGAACATATAAGAATCCATAAATAAATAGATCATAATATTAATAATAAAAGATCCGTTACATGATTCTTAGGAGCATACCCCCGGTAAAACCCAAAGATCAAAATAACTAATAGTCTTTATAAGAATCTAATGCTACATCAAAAGATTTTAAAGGAATTCTAATATAATTCTTTGAGTAGATTTCCTTCAAAAGCTCCAAAAGAAAACTTACGTGGATAAGAGGAGACCTCGAGTACAAAAACAGGTATTCCTAAGAATGCAAATATCTATAGGGTGTAAGCTTACGGGTTTAGTAAATAAATCCCAAAAAAAATTTATACTTGAAACGAAATATCAAGCAAGTTTATTAAGAAAGCAAATGAGATGCAACAAGCATATGAGCATACAAGACATATGATTTTCCGAGAATCATATGTTAAATGAATTATACCCTTCATTAGGAGTTAGGTATTCTGGCCCATTACGGCCACTACTCTTTAAAAACATTTTTTTTATAGATCTTACCGGCTCCTATAAGCCATCAAAACATGTAGTTATTATCGGCTCCTACTAGCCACCAATTTATGTAGTTTTTACCGGCTGCTACTCACCACATACATGATATACTGGTTATGCTTAGCACCACTATCATACACTCGTCCCACTAATTGTATAATAGCGAATATAATGTGACTCAACATATGAAATGCATGCAAAAAAATTTAATTAAAGCCTAGTCATTATATTTTAATTTCTTACAAATGATCAACCAATTTCAAACACTTCAATGAGACAATAAGCATACAGTTTATTACAGTCATTTCATGCTTCAATATACTTAATATTCTTTCAACATATTATCATACAACATCCATTTTTTCTTCCCTTAAAGCTAATGCAACTAATTTTACAAGCACAAACATAAGTATGAAAAATAAAAGGGAGTAGACTCACTTGGCCATGATAACATTTCTTTCTTATGGATGAGTCAATCGGTAATTCCACTAATCGAAATAATCCTTTGGGTACAAACACTCCTCCTCGAGATCACCTAAGCAAGAAGAATACCCATAATGAGTATTTCTTGTTTATTCTATGGTACTTATCAAAAACTATGTCATAAGATTATTAAAATTCGTATAAAGGGTAATTCCAACTTAAAATGGCCATAATTTGGTCATTTTAACTCAGAATTATGCATATAATATACTGTTTTCTATCTATTCGAAAAGATCTATCTAATTCTAAAACTATTTCCATCAATCTAAGTCATTTGAGCTCCGAAACAGTAGTGATCAGATTCATCAAGAATTTTGCAAAATTTATTTTTCTTTTTTTCAAAAACTTGTATCAAATATATAGATATTATAATTGTTTGAAAGACCTTTGAAAAGTATATATATATATATATATATATATATCATTGACTCATGTTAAATGCATGAAATTAATGAAGTTGTCTCAACCACAAATTTTTAATAAAAGTAATGTCTTCTAGAAATTTTGGAAAAGTAAAACTTTTGAAAATTCTACTTAGCTTGCTTGAAAATTCTCAAGTTATTTTAAATGAGTATTTTCTTTTCCTTAATTCCATTTCCTTAGTCTTTTTAAATTTTAAAAGAATGATTTTCATTTCTTATAGCTTAGTTTCTAATACTTTTTGAAAGTAGTAATAATTCTATATTTAAAGAAATGATTTCCTAAGTTATTCATTAATCTTAATCCTTAAGATTATTCTATTTTTATGAAAGGAAATTTCTTGGTATTTGCCAAACTATACTATTCCTTTATATTCCAAAGATTTGATGGAAAAAAAATGAAGTTTAGTAAAATTTTTATTTAAACAACAATTCTTTTCCATTTTGTGATTTTGTAAAGTGTATGTATGTATTGAAAAAGATTTCTATGTTCCTTGGTTATTAAAATTTATGATGAATTCCTCTAGATTTCTAGAAAAGATTTATTAAGATAAATTCCTAAGCTTTCATGAAAAATTATTTCCTTTATGACAACATTTATCTTTGGATAAGAACTTCTATTTTACGAAAACTTTTTCTTTTTTATTTTGTTAAGACAAAATCAATACGTTCATGCATGATCATGAATATGAAATCATAAAATTATGAAAATATAAGAAAGATATAATAAGTAATAAAATAAGCAAGTAAGGAAATATGTCAAGTATTGGAAACTTTAGCTTCATCAAGGTATCCCGGGACTAAGAATGGACTAGTCCCAAAAGAAATAAGGAAAAGAAAGCAAATATTGTTTTCACTTGATGAGGACAAGTCTAAGACTACAGACTAGTCTTAGAATAACATAAAATAAATAAATAAATTGCATAACTTGGAATTATATAAATAACAATAAGTTTATATGATGAGGATCATCAAGCATCAATGGGTCCAAAGTTCAAATCCAACGATCCGTTGCAAGATATTGGAGGTCCCATGACAAGAGCTAAGGCTAAACAAATGAAGGAGGCATTGCAAGGACTTGTTATGGAGTTGCAAGAGAAGGAATTGCATTTGTCCACCAATAAAAATGAGTCAAAAGTGCTTAACATCATCAAAATAAGCTCCGGAGGGGATCTAAATGGAAAGCAAGTGAAATAGAGCAAAGAAGGAGTCAAGAAGTACCCTGCAGGATTCATGGCTGCCGGCCATTATATCTGCTTGCGAATTTTGAGTCCATAACACTCAAGGCCGCCGGCCATTTTTGTTGGCCGCCAACCATCTTTTATGGACAAGATTTAATGTATTTTGACGTTTTGTTTTCCTTTCTTTGGCTATTAAAACCCTATTATGGTTATGTATCAAGAAAAAGACGAATTATATGAATGTTATTCATTCTCTTTGAGAGAAAACTCCATCTTGTTCCTTGTGAACGAATTTCCATTTGATTTTCTTGATCTAAACACTCAAGGAGATTGACGTGATAACTAGGTTGCAATCAACAGGTTTGTTCGAGGTCTAGTTCCATTCCATTCATTGATAATTAGGTTACAATCAACAGGTTTGATTGAGGTCTAATTCCATCCTACGACGACTTGTCTCAAGACGATCATCGGGTTCCAATTCCAATCAACGATTTGGGGGTTCTAGGTTTAATATACCTAGGGTTACCATATCATTTGGTATAAGAGCTACAGTTTCTTGTCACAAGCATTCTATCCTTTATTTTTATTTAATCTTGTTATCTATTTGTTATTGTTCTTGATTAAGGTCTTGAGTCAAAAAAAAAAAAGAAAAGAAAAGAAAGAAAAGAACCATCTTTATATTGTTCCATCTGTCAAAAAAAAAAAAAGAAAAGAAAGGAACCATCTTTATATTGTTCCATCTATCAAAAAAAAAAAAAAAAAAGAAATTGTTATCAATATTCTCTTGGGATCTTGTCATAGATCTAAGTTTCTGTTCCGTCTTTTCAATTCTCAGAATTTGCGGTATACGTTCTTGAGATTGGATCTTGTTCTTTTTCAATTTCATCTTTGACTCCGACCAATTTGTTGTTGAAATTTTCTGGTTATTGGTGAGTTCACCTTAGTGATTTATTTTGAGAAAATCATTGAGCGAATTCCAAACAAGGGATTGCGAGATTGAGTTGTGAGGAACATTAATTTTCTTGAGCGAAAAGACACGAGAGTGAGTGTCATTTGTTGAGTGAAAACACGTGAAGGAGCGAATTGTGAGGATTATTATTCTTCTTGTTTGCTTATTACTAACCAATTTTCTGCAGGTGTTAAGATATGGGTAGTGACGAGAGAAAGTGATAAGATTGATATGAAATTGTTCATCAAATCGATACAGGATCAGTTTAGGATGATGAATGCAAGGCTTGACAATATAGAATCCGCAAGTAAAATTAAGAGCAATAGAGGAATGAGACGTAATGAAGAAAAGATTGATGAATCTGAGTCTGAAGGATCCAGAGTTATAAGAAGGTGGAGGAATGCTCCAAAACAAGATAATTTCTTAAGGAATATCAAATTAAAGATACCTCCTTTTCAAGGTAAAAATGACTCGGAATTGTTTTTAGAATGGGTGAGAAAGGTGGATCATGTCTTTGATTGCCACAATTACTCCGAAGACAAAAAGATCAAGTTGGATTCTGTTGAGTTCTCCGACTATGCTAGTGTGTGGTGGGATCAACTTATGTGAAATAGGAGGAGAAATGAGGAGAGACCCATTAGTACTTGGGATGAAATGAAGGCAGTGATGCGAAAAAGATTTATCCCTGGTCACTATTATAGGGATTTACATAGAAAATTACAAGGTTTGACCACAAGGGTCAAGAAGTGTAGAGGATTATTACAAGGAAATGGAAGTAGCTATGATCCGGGCTGATGTGAAAGAGGATGATGAAGCTACTATGGCTAGATTTCTCAATGGATTGAACCGTGAGATTGCTAATGTGTTAGAACTCCATCCTTATCTTGATATTGAGGAGTTATTGCACAATGCCATAAAAGTGGAGCAACAATTAAAGTTTAAAGTGTCTTCTCGATTTAGTTCTACTTATAATTCTTCATGGAAGTCCACTTGAAAGAAGAACAATTCAGATTTGAAGTCCAAGGAGGATTCAAAGGCCAAAAGTCCTGTTACCCCATACAAAGGTAAATCTGAAACTAAGTCTTATGGTAAATCTCGTGAGATTCAATGTTTCAGGTGTAAAGGATTTGGACATATTGCTTCTCAATGTCCGAATCAAAGGGCTATGGTTATTTTGGATAATGGCGATGTTGAAAGTGTGAGTTCAGGAGATGATCCTGATATGCCAGCTTTGGAAGACTGTAGTGATGTGATGTGGAAGGTCCTGTGAAAGGAGATTTATTGGTTACTAGGCGAGTCCCTAGTACTCAACCTAAGGATGAGAGTGAAAGTGAAGAGGTACAAGTGAGGCATATTTTTCATACCCGGTGTCATGTGCAGAAGAAGGTATGTACATGATTATTGATGTAGTAGTGATAACGACTAACGGGCGAGTACTTGCTAGTTGATAAGTTGAAGTTAAAATATGTGAAACATCCAAAGCCCTACAGATTACAATGGTTGAATGAATGTGGGGAGATCAAGGTGACAAAACAGGTTCTTATTTCCTTTTCTATAGGAAATTATCATGATGAAGTTTTGTGTGACATAGTTCCCATGCAGGCTAGTCACTTACTGCTAGGCCGACCTTGGCAGTTTGATAGGAAAGTGACATATGATGGGTACAAGAACCAATATTCTTTTGTTCTAAATAAAAGAACTGTGATTCTCACTCCTCAGAAACCATGGGAAGCATGTGAAGATCAAGTGAGGGTAGCAAGAGAGTTTCGAGAGAAACACATGAGTGAACAAGATAAGAGTGGCAAGGAGAGAAAAAGTGAGAAACAAACACTTGTGAGTTATGATAGAGGAGAGTCAAACACATTGAGTGGAGAGGAAGTTGCAAGAAAAAGTGAGGTTAAAAGTGCAATCATGGCAAGGAAACAACTACTTGTACTCATGTACAAGGATGTTTATTTTACTACTTCTGACCTTAACTCTTCGTTGCCAATGTGGTGGTTTCTCTTTTGCAGGAATATGAGGATTTATTTCCTGAAGAAGTTCCAAGGGGATTGCCTCCACTAAGGGGGATTGAGCACCAAATTGACTTTATTCCAGGTGCTTCTATTCCTAACCGGCCAGCTTATAGGGCCAATCCCGAGGAGACAAAGGAGATTCAAAGGCAAGTTGATGATTTGGTAGAAAAGGGGTTTGTAAGGGAGAGCCTCAGTCCATGTTCAGTTCCTGTTATCTTGGTTCCAAAGAAAGATGGAACATGGCGAATGTGTGTTGACTGTCGAGCTATCAACAAGATTACAGTTAAGTATAGACATCCCATTCCTAGACTTGATGATATGCTTGATGAGTTGCATGGTGCTTGTTTGTTTTCCAAAATTGACTTGAAAAATGGCTATTACCAAATTCGTATGAAAGAGGGAGATGAGTGGAAAACTGCTTTTAAAACTAAATATGGTCTATATGAATGGATGGTAATGCCTTTTGGATTAACAAACGCGCCTAGCACGTTTATGCGATTAATGAACCATGTTCTTCGTGCTTTTATTGGAAAGTTTGTTGTTGTTTACTTTGATGACATCTTAGTTTACAGCAAAACATTGGATGAACATGTTCAGCATTTACAATCTGTTTTCACTGTCCTGAGAGAAAACAAATTGTATGCCAATTTGAAAAAGTGTACCTTTTGCACGGAAACTGTTGTTTTTCTTGGATTTGTTGTAGGTGCACATGGGATTTCCGTTGATGAAGACAAGGTGAAGGCAATTCGAGAATGGCCAACACCAAGGAATGCAAGTGAGGTAAGAAGCTTTCATGGTTTAGCAAGTTTTTATAGGAGATTTGTGAAAGACTTTAGTTCTATAGCTTCTCCTTTAAACGATCTTGTTAAAAAGAATTGTGAGTTTAGGTGGACAGAAGTGCATGAAAAAGCTTTTAATGATTTGAAAGATAAATTGACAAATGCACCATTACTTGTTTTACCTAATTTTGAGAAAGTTTTTGAAATAGAATGTGATGCTTCCGGGAAGGGTATTGGTGGTGTTTTGATGCAGGATTCGAAGCCAATCGCTTATTTTAGCGAGAAGCTCAGTGGAGCAGCATTGAATTACCCCGTCTATGACAAGGAGCTTTATGCCTTGGTGAGGACTTTGCAAACGTGGCAACATTACCTATGGCCCAAGGAGTTCATCATTCATTCAGATCATGAAAGTCTGAAATTTCTCAAAACTCAAGGTAAGTTGAACAAAAGACATGCAAAGTGGCTTGAGTTCATTGAAACTTTCCCTTATGTGATAAAGTATAAGCAAGGAAAAGAGAATGTGGTTGCTGATGCACTCTCTCGAAGGTATGTACTTTTGACTTCTTTACATACTAAGTTGCTTGGGTTTGAGCTTATTAAGGGATTGTATGAGACTGATTCTGATTTCAGTCAAATCTGGGCTGCTTGTGCTGTTTCTGGTTATGCTGATTATTATAGGCACGATGGTTATTTGTTTAAGAAAAGTAAATTGTGTGTGCCTAGGAGTTCTGTGCGTGAGTTACTTGTTAGAGAAACTCATGGGGGTGGATTGATGGGACACTTTGGTGTTCAAAAGACATTGGATATTTTGCATGAGCATTTCTTTTGGCCTAAGATGAAACGTGATGTCCAAACTGTTTGTAACAAATGCATTGTATGTAAACAGGCTAAGTCTAAAATAATGCCTCATGGAGAATATATTCCTTTACCTGTGCCTAATCAACCTTGGACCGACATCTCTATGGATTTTGTATTAGGATTACCACGATCTCAGAGTGGTAAAGATAGCATATTTGTTGTTGTTGATAGGTTTAGTAAAATGGCTCATTTCATTGCTTGTTCTAAATCTAATGATGCACAACATATTGCTGATTTATTCTTTAAAGAGATTGTGCGTTTGCATGGGTTACCTAGATCCATTGTGAGTGATAGGGATGTCAAATTTTTAAGTTATTTCTGGCGTACTTTGTGGAACAAGTTAGGCACAAAATTGTTGTTTTCCACTGTTGCACACCCTCAAACGGATGGTCAGACGGAAGTAGTCAATAGGACTCTTTCAACTTTGTTGCGTGCTGTGATTCCTAAGAACTTGAAGCAATGGGAAAAATGTTTACCCCATGTAGAATTTGCATATAATAGAACTGTACATTCCACAACATCATATTCCCCATTTGAAATTGTATATGGCTTTAATCCTTTGACTCCATTGGATATTTTGCCTTTACCTGCTAATGAGTTTGTTGATGTTGAAGGTAAGAACAAGGCAGATTTTGTGAGGGAATTGCATGCTCAAGTTCGGGCCAATATTGAAAAGAAAAATGAACATTATGCACGTCAGGCCAATAAGGGTCGTGTGAAGGTTGTTTTCCAACCAGGAGATTGGGTGTGGGTGCACTTGCGAAAGGAGCGATTTGCTGCTCAAAGGAAAACTAAGCTACACCCTAGAGGCGATGGGCCATTCCAAGTGTTGGAGCGCATCAACGATAACGCTTACAAGATTGACTTACCGAGTCATTATGGTAATGTAAGCGCAACTTTTAATGTTTCTGATCTTTCTTTGTATGATGCAGGTGATTCGAGGACGAATCTATTCGAGGAAGGGGGGAATGATGAGGATCATCAAGCATCAATGGGTCCAAAGTTCAAATCCAACGATCCGTTGCAAGATATTGGAGGTCCCATGACAAGAGCTAAGGCTAAACAAATGAGGGAGGCATTGCAAGGACTTGTTATGGAGTTGCAAGAGAAGGAATTGCATTTATCTACCAATAAAAATGAGTCAAAAGTGCTTAACATCATCAAAATAAACTCCGGAGGGGATCTAAATGGAAAGCAAGTGAAATAGAGCAAAGAAGGAGTCAAGAAGTGCCCTGCAGGATTCATGGCTGCCGGCCATTATATCTGCTTGCGAATTTTGAGTCCAACTGGAACCCTAAAGGTCAACAAAAGTCTAGTACAAACCCTAGAATTTAGATATGACATTCCCGTATTCTTTAGCCCTAGAAATCGAAGTTGAGACGATTAGTAATAATAGTTCGTAATATATTGAGGAAACATAAAAATATCAGATTCGCGAATTTCGAGCGTCCTTTGGACTCAAACGGGATCAATTCTCGAAAAGTGTGTCCTGAAGCTCGAAATAATAAAAATATTCCGATAACACCGTTAGGGCCGATTTAATACAAAGATTTCAAAAATATCAGTTTCGTAATTTTTCGTTAACTAAAAATAATAGATATCGCATTTGTACGCGTATTTTCTTACTTCCGATATTTTACTAGTCACATCTACTTTATATTATACTATTCATTTATCTCTACTTTTTCTAACACCTACTCTTACAACACCACACACCTATTATCTTTACTTTTTACCTTTTCTATAACTTTATATCATATCTACTTTACAAATTATTACTTTTATTACACAAAAATCCAAAAAATTACATCTCCCTCTCCCTCCTCTCTCCATGGCCAGCACCCCTCTCTCTTCCATCTATCTAATCTTTTTTAATTTATTTTATTACATCTAAATTTACTCCCCATTTTCCTATAAATACCCTCCTCCTCTTTCACTCTAATTACACATTTATTACTTACAAACTTACAACCAAATCTCTCCAAAATTCTCATCTCAAAACTTTCTCCACAAACTCTCCCAAAACTCTCTCAAAATCTCCTCTCAAAACCCTCTCATATTACAAACACAACCACCATTCTTACTTTAGGTAAGAATTCTCTTAAAATATCTTTTACCATGTCATGTGACTTTATATGACCATGGCGTGAGTTTCATAAACTTAATGTTATGAAAGCTACACTATGTTCATGTATTGTTCTTGTTCATGAATATATATTTATGTAATTTTATGTTGTTATGTTGCTCATATTATTATTGATTTTATGCTAACCTCTTATATATATGTAACTAGATATAATTATGTACTTATATATAATCTTTAGAGCATATAATGATATGGTAACCCTAGGTATATTAAACCTAGAACCCCCAAATCGTTGATTGGAATTGGAACCCGAGGATCGTCTTGAGACAAGTCGTCGTAGGATGGAAGTAGACCTCAATCAAACCTGTTGATTGCAACCTAATTATCAATGAATGGAATGGAACTAGACCTCGAACAAACCTGTTGATCGCAACCTAGTTATCACGTCAATCTCCTTGAGTGTTTAGATCAAGAAAATCAAATGGAAATTCGTTCACAAGGAACAAGATGGAGTTTTCTCTCAAAGAGAATGAATAACATTCATATAATTCGTCTTTTTCTTGATACAAACCATAATAGGGTTTTAATAGCCAAAGAAAGGAAAACAAAACGTCAAAATACATTAAATCTCGTCCATAAAAGATGGCTGGTGGCCAACAAAAGATGGCTGGCGGCCTTGAGTGTTCTGACTTTTAATTCTAAGATCAAACTTAAAATTAACCGAAAATTTTAGGGGTTTACACATGCAGTCCAAAACATCTAGAACATCTTCTCTCAAAATTTGGGGAAATTATAGAATTCTTAACTGAAGATCCCGAATTGGATTTCTTTCCAAGAAAAGGACTTTTTCCTTTACCAAAGTTATCATACCTCCTATAGGGAGTAGATGGTGCTAGCCTCTTGCCTAGAAAAGCAGCTTTCTTATCTCTTTGTGTCTTGGCTTCATTCAAAATTTGTTATACTAGCTTTGCCTTGGTCACTGTATCTACTAGAGTAGGAAGTTGAAACATTTTAACCTCTCCTTTGATTTTCATATTCAAGCCATTTTGAATTTTCTGAACTTTCACTCCTTCATTATTAAAGCTTCACCAGCAAATCTAAGTAACTTACATAATTCCGCATAATATTCTTCAACCGTCTTGTTTCTTTATCTTAAGTTCAAACAGTCATAAATCATCTGTTCTCTTACTGTAGTTGAAAATATTGTAAAAAGAAGGCTTCTTTGAACCTTACCCAAGTAATTGGTCTCTCCAAATTCTCACTCACTAATTTCTACCAATTGGAAGCATCTCTTTTAAGCATATAAGTTGCTAAATCAACCTTCCTATTCTTAGAAACTTCACAAGTTGCAAAGGCCATCTCTAATTCCCTTATCCAATGATCAGCAATTGTTGGATATGAAACATTCCTGTGAAAATCTGTCACCAACTTAACGAAATCATATAATTTCACTTGATCATTCTACTTGCTTATCTGTGCATTTCCTCCTTGTCCCATAGCCTAAGGAGTATATTGTCTCATAAACTGCTATGGTTGCTGGTATATCATCTATTGATATTGCTGCATAATAGAAAACATGTCTATGAACAATGTACACATGGTGTTAAGATCTCCTATTGGCATCTGAGGCATTTGAGGGAAAGGTGACATTTGAGGCGCTTGCAGTACTTGAGTTGTAAACGCTGAGGCAAGAAATTGAGTAGTAGTCGAAGCTGGAATAGATGATGAAGTGGATGCAGGGGTAGTTGATTGTGGAGGAGGCGGAGGCATGTCTTCTCTATCTATTTGTTGTCTGGTATGCCTTTGTGACCTTTCTATCTTTATGCAAACATACAATATATGCATGACATATATTAAACTATGCATTGCTAATCTAACTAAATTCAAGTCAATTAACAATAAAACAAGCAATCAAACAAAAACATCATTCAAACAAAATTTAAGCTTATTCCATACTAATCATACCACATCTAGGTCAAGTCACTTCTGAACTATCATAGTTAAATAAACAATCATACAAACATATGCTCTAATACTACTATATAAGGACCCGGCCTACCTAATTCCATAATTAAGCATGCTAATTCCCCTAACCACGCATAATATCTAAGTATTATAAAACACTCAAGTATTATATGTAAGGTTGTCCATAAAGAAGATAAATGTATTAACTATTTGGTTAAACCTGTGATAACATCATATGTTTTAACATAATGCTACTCAATACATGAGTAGCTAATCACACATATATATACATACATGACATTAGTATCCATTGAAAAACTTCAAAATTTTACAAGCTTACTTGAAAATACATTTAAAAGAAATAAACTTATATTACAAACAATGGCTTATCCAACAAGCCATTAAGTATTAAAAAATTTACATTTCATTTGTCTTTTAAAAAACTTAAAGAAAACATTTTTGCTTCTCAACGGGTTTCCTATCCATCCCACTTATCCATGAATGTTTCCCAGTCGGTCCTATATCCCATATCATCATAGCAACCATCATCAATACCACTTGCAAGGTATAATCATGAGCCAGAGGCCCAGTGTCCAATAATTCAAGCAAATAAAAAATGCCAAGCACACCTAAGCTAAATGTAATGCAACAACCAATAATTTGACTATCTTTGATTAAGTAGGCCAATCATCACTGAAGCATTTAAACTCTGATTATAATCTCAGGAATCTGGGTGTCCTAAGTAACAACAGCTGCTCAAGGGGTTGTTATAGGCTGTCCGAAGACCTATATCTCCTATATCTAAAGAAACAAAGTAATAATCTCATTTAAGGTTAACAGATATTACACAACCTTACTTTACTTAATCCATAATATCATTTACTTTAACCGGTCCCATAAATGTGAACGAAATCATATTATTTCCTCTTAAAAATAAGCAAACGTTACACGATACTATCCTCCTTATTGATTACCCACTTAGCCACTCATAAATCACCATTGCATCATGGTGTACCATTGCATCATGATAAAAGAAAAGTCATTGCATTATGGAAATATGGTCTAAGCGTCTAACTATCGTGTCATTGTATCATGAGAAGGATGTCGCTCCTCAGACTAGATTCAATGATGAAAAGCACAACCAATTTTAAACCATTTTAACTCATCTTTGATTCGGTCCATTTAGATTATGCCTAACTTAACAATTATCAAACAAGCTATTACGTACCTGAATAATATGATCTATTAGACAATAGACCTGAGCTCAAACCCAACTGAGTGTGAGAGTTTGTCAAGAAAATCATTTCAGATAAAACTTATTATTCACAACAATATATTAACTCCTTAAATAATCATTATACTTAAACAAGACTCTAATTATCTTTAATTTTATTTTTTTAAACACAAATGCACATTTCATATTTCATTTATTATCTATTTATCATCATTAAAGATTATTTATTTATTTATATAAATAGTACCTTAGGGTTTATCACGCCCATAACCTAGGCCGTGATATGGATTACGAGCATCATCACACCTGTGAACTTGGGCCACAATAAATATAATTGGCCTGGTCATGTCCATATTGAAAGATCACGCCAACTATTACAGCCGTGATATAGACTGTGATATCCATTATGCTCATATTAAGATTTATACAAAATTTTCTAAAAACAACCTGAGAAGATAACGGCCTCATTATGGCTGTGATCAACAGGAAAATTTAACTCCTAGACGAAAACGACCTCTATTATGCCTGTGATGAACAGGGTATTTACCTTATGGTGCTTGTTTCAAAATTTTTAATGTCTTGTATCCTCTTAGCTCTTTACTAAGCTATATGCATTTGTAAAAACACACTAGTTTGTCTATGAACATAACATTAAACATCATTTAATTTACTTACTCACATGAAACCATTTCACACATATATGTACAAAAAACTTAACTTAAGAAAAACATAATCTTATCATCCATGCTTATTAAGCTCTATTATTACTCTAATCATTCTAGTCTTACTCATATATCACTTTCAACATCAATACATGCATCAACTCATCATAAACTCCATATACCATTTTATCAAACACCTAAGGTACATATATCTATCTACATACCTAGTTCAACATATACAATAGCATGCCTTTAATTCACATAAAACATCAAAGTTCTACTCCTATCTAAGATTAATATCAATCAAAATCATAATTAAGCAAAACATATAAGAAATCCACTTTTCTACTTGTTTGGCTATTTCTAGAAACCAAGTTTACTTTTCCAACTTTCTTGGCTTTCTTTTTTACTACTCTTGAGCTTATATCTTATCTCCCAGCTTTGAATCTTAGTGTCAGGGCTTAGAAGGAATTTTAATTGAGAAAATTTTGGTTTATTTAGGTTTGTGAAAGAGAAGAAATGGAGAGAGAGAGACAATAGGGAGAGAGAGGGTCTATTTAGGTTTGTGATATTTTGCTTTGCTTTGTTGACTTTTAAGGCATTCAGAAGCCTATAGAAGATGCTAGAAACATGGACTTGAGCTTTGGGTTATGTTTAGGCTTGATTTAGTTAATTGAATTGGTCTAAATTGGTCTTGGACTTAAATTAGAGGCTCTTAAAATCTGCTAAGCCATAAATTAAAACACACACACATCTTAACTTTATAATATTCAATAAACAAATACATTTCTATAATTTTTACTAATACACATATAATTTAATTATGAAAATTTCTCATACCAAGAATTTTTCATATAATCAAATTAAAATATACTAACTTAACTACAATAATTTAACTCATAGTCATCAATTTAAACATATATAAGCAATTTAATTCATTATTTTAGATTTTTGGTTATTTCAGTGGGTGTGTTATCCACTAGTGTATAGTAAGCACAAAGCACTCTGCAATTATCTATTTATATTTATTTATATTTATCTATTAAATCCCACTTCATTGGTGTTAAAAAATAAAAAGTAAAATATGAAAGTTATTTTTTGTATTTATCTTACATGGTTACTTCTCTCTCTTCTCCCATAACAAATCATCCTCAATACTACTCCACTCTCTCTTTCGCTTCTCCCTCATTACTCTGTATGACAAAAACCATTACCACTCTTTATTTTATTTTGGCACATGTAGTGCAGATACATTATCTACTACTTTATACAGAGGAGGAGGAGAGATAGAAATGAAATAATAATAAAATAAGGTCAATTACTTGTTATAGTTTACAAAATATATCATCAAAATTTTATTCTAGCAAGTACAATCAATTACTTGTTGTATTGTGCAAATCATTTGTCAAAGACATCTTTTAACAAGAACAATTAATCAAGGGTTAATGTTACAAATGCTAAATAAACTTTGGCAAAATATGCAATTAGTATCTAAACTTTTAAATTGATCAATTTAGTACCTAAAAGAACTTTTTTTATAAGTGAATAGTACCTTCCTCAAGTTTTTCAAGTGCTAAATTGATCAATTTCAAAGTTTTCCAAGTGCTACATTGATCAATTTCAAATTTTAGGTACTAAATTGATTAATTTTAAAGTTCAAATACCTGTTGCATATTTTATCAAAATTTGGTTACTATTTGTGACATTAGTCAATTAGTTAACTGTTGAAGTGAATAAAATATTTTGTCTAAAATATCTTTCAATAAGTACAATTAATTACTTGTTGTATTGCATAAAATTGCTTTATCCAAAATATCTTCAATTACATCAATAATTGTGATTGTCTATACTATTTAAAAAAATACAAGTACTTTGAACTTTACATGGTTCTTATTTGTGAAAATTACTCATATATCCTTCAATATATTATATCTAAATGTATTAAACAAACTAATAAGTATTTTATTAGAGATCCTTTTGAAATCTAGATAAAAGATAATATTATTATTATAAAAAAAAAATTGATGTTCTTGGTCATTTATAGTTGTAAAAATAAGCTAATACTATAAAATATTATTTAAATGTTTTAATTGCTTTATACACTTTTTTATTATAATTATACATAAAAATCATATATTTAATAGCACATGCAAGGCAAATAAGTGCCAACTAACGATCATAAAAGAAATATGCTTTCTCATTTTTAAGGGGTCTACAATTCTACCACAATTCAATTAAGATATTTTTTATTATCGATCCAATACAAATTTATTTATGCAAATACTATTTGTATAAAAATAATTACATAATTTTCATTGCAAATTTGTATTTGCATGTAAAAAATGTGATTTTGAGTTTTATATAACAATCACATATATTAAATGCAATTCAGGTTGGTAGATACATTTGCATCAAGTGGCCAAAAAAAAAAAAAAAGATACATTTGTATCAATCATGCCTATGCAATTCATGATTATTCATCTGACATCTGTGCCTAACAAATGCATTTGTATTTTGAATTTGTCCAACAATCATGCCTAATAAATGCAATTCATATTATTTATCTGACGATCAAATCTAGTAAATGTAATATATGTTTTTTAATAGATGGCATGTCATAAATACCATTTTTTATTTTTAAAAATCACATTTATGAGGTGTGATTTTGCATTGGTAATATGGTTATTAATTTTATATAATATGCATTTTGGAAATTTATTTTTATAATATTGTTAGGCATGTGTCCATATCCTCTCTCTCACAATAAATAAGTTTAAATGTTATATTTATTGGATGTGCTCATATTTTTTACTAAGTAAATAAAAGTATGATATTAAACTTAAATGCTTAGCCAAATGATTTTGCTGTATTAATAGTGTTTTTCCAAGTGGATAAATTACATTGGATCCTCTCTTATAATAATAAAAAATAAAAACTTACACACTTAAATATAAAAGTTATTACCATTAGTCCTCATATTTCTTTTCTATTTGAAAATAAAATCAGGTTTAAACAATATTTGTAGATTTATCTTCAGGTTATAGAAACAAACAAATGAATATCTGATTTGATATGGCCAAAAAAAAGAAAGAATATTTGATTTCATAAAATTATTCTTTATTGGATAAGAATATAATTATTGATATATTTTCTAAGTAGATATAGATATGATTTCGCGCCTTACCATATTTTGATACAGACCAAATAAGACAGGGGTTTTCGAGTAGACCATCGTCTACTAGGAGTAAACAGAAACCATCAAGATTTGCAGACTATACAACATGAGCTGGATGTATACAGGTGGGAGTATAAAATTGTAACAGATTCAAGTAACAAAAGCATATGTAAAGTGTAAACACCAAGACAGTTAGTTACTCTACAGTTTAGCCAGCTCGGATTCATATGTAACCAACAATATAAATAGAAAGCAAATACATCAGAAAGGGATATCAAACCCTAATTTCTGGAAAGGTGTCTTTGGAGTTTAGCCAACTCGAATAGGCTTAATTCGTTATTTGCAAATACAATACAAATCATAGTTAGTTTACTTTGTTCTTTTTGTGAGAAGAAATTGAAAGAGAAGGAGAGAGTGAACTTAGGTTTTCAGTTTGTAGAGACCAAACACTATAGACAGGCGAGGATCAAACACGAGAGAAAGAGTGGAGAGCGAACCCTAATTCCTTTAAGATTATTGTTGATAATAGTGAGCCGAGCTTATTTTGGGCTTGCTTGATATTTGGGTGCTATCATTTGGTGCTCTCGTCTTGCTTGTGATCCTTCTGTTTCCCTTTGATTCTGTTATCTTCTTCATTCATGGCACCTGAAACAAGATCACAAAATTCGGCAGTAGACATGGATTTCTTTAAAATTACTCTATTAGCTATTTAAGAAAATATTACAACTTTGGGTTCTCGCATTGATAAATTGGAATTGAATCAGAATCATTCCACTTCTATTCATACTGATTAAATTAACAATGATTCATCCTCTTCAGGGTTACATAGCAATACAGATTCATTGCTTAAGGGAATTAAGTTGGAGATTTCAAAATTTTCGAGATCTGATGTATTGGGATGGGTGTTCAAAGTGGAACAATTTTTCGAATTTCATGATGTTAAAGACGAGTAGAGGATTACCATTTCTTCCTTCGCTCTTGAAGGGGATGCTCTTCAATGGTATACATGGATGCATGTTAACAAGCCGCTGACTTCTTGGCCGAAATTTGTGGAAGCTTTACAAAACCGTTTTGGTCCATCTACATATGAATATGTTCAGGGGCTTCTATCCAAGCTTGTTCAGACGTCAAAGGTGGTTCATTATCAATCTCAATTTGAATCACTTTCTAATTGTACAGTTGGTCTTTCTGAATCTTTTCTCCTTAGTTGTTTCATTTCTGGGTTAAAACTTGCACTTATAAGAGAATTACAAATTTCACACCCTAAGAACATGATGGATGCTATTTGGCTTCACGATTACATAAGGATAAAATAAATGATTAGTACAAAGCATTTAAACCTTATACTCTTACTGCTCCTGTTTCAACTGTTCCATTACAATTTTCTAAACCACATTTTTTTCCTTCATCTTCTACTGCTGTTACTAAAAGTAAATCTTCTTTGCCTATTAAATGTTTGAGTCCTGAAGAAATGCAAGTGAGGCGTGATAAAGGATTATGTTTTAACTATGATGAAAAATTTCATAGAAATCACAAGTGCAAGGCCAAATTTTTAGTCCTATTGTCTATTCATGAGTTTAAGGATGCAGAGGACGTACCTGAGAGTGTGGATATTCTAGAAATAGATACTGTTGAGGATACATCATGTACAATCAGTTACCATGCTTTAAATGGAGAGGCTGTCCCAAAAACCCCGAGGTTTCAAGGCACTGTATACAATTCCAATTTTATCAGTTTTGGTGGATTCAGGTAGCACCCACAACTTTATTCAAAGTTATGTTGCTAAACATATAGGTTTGACAGTTCATAAAGCCCCACAGTTTTCCATCATGATAGGCAATGGAGAAAAGCTATAATGTGATGGGATTTGCAAAGACAGTCTTGTGCAAATTCAAGGCATTACTTTTGTAGCTTCTTTTTATGTCTTACCTATTCAGGGTGCAGAATCAGTACTGGGTGTACAATGGTTACAAGATTTAGGACCTATTACTATAGACTACTCCGCCTTAACCATGCAATTTTTGCATCAGGGCCAGTTTGTAACATTGATAGGGGATCATACTACTTCTATGGGATAAATTACTCATCACCAGTTATGCAGATTCATAAGTAAGAACTCAGTGGCGACTTGTTTTCAATTAGTGGCTCACACAGGCGATTCTTCACAGGAATTCACCAACAATCCACTTATTACAAGTGTTTTAGGCAAATTTCCTCATATTTTTGAGACACTGTCATCCTTGCCACCACTATGCGATATACAACATCAGATCACTTTACAGGAAGGTGTCTCTGCTATTAATGTCAAACCTTATCGATACCCACATTTTCAGGAAGGAGAGATCAAGAAGCAAATCAAAGAAATGTTGGAACATGGACTGACATAATGTAGCACTAGTCCTTTCTCTTCACCTGTTCTTTTGGTGAAAAAAAAAAGATGGGACATGGCGCTTTTGTGTTGACTATAGGGCTCTGAATGCAACCACGGTGAAAGATGAATTTCCTATACCAACTATTGATGAATTGTTGGATGAGTTACGTGGGGCTACAATTTTCTTTAAATTGGATTTAAGGGCAGAATATCACCATATTCAAATGCATCCTAGGGATGTTAAGAAAACAACATTTAGGACTCATGAGGGTCACTGTGAGTTCTTAGTAATGCCATTTGGCCTTTGTAATGCACCGACTACTTTTCAATCCATCATGAATAGAATTTTTAAGTCGTACTTAAGAAAGTTTGTCATTGTTTTTTTTTTTTATGACATTTTGATCTATAGTACGACTCTGGAGTTGCATGTTACACACTTAGAATTGGTATTGGAAATATTAGCTGATAATACCATGTTTCTTAAACAATCTAAGTGTGTTTTTGGTTAGTCTACTATAGAATATCTGGGTCACATTGTAGGTGCTGATGGGGTTAGACTTGACCCACATAAGCTAGAAGCTATTTCGAATTGGTCAGTAACCACTTCTCTGAAGCAACTTAGAGGATTTTTGGGTCTCACAAGTTATTATCGACGATTTGTCAAGTCTTATGCATCTATCTCTAGCCTATTAACAAATTTGCTCAAGAAGAACAATTTTATTTGGACTGATCACTGCTTTTCAGCAACTGAAAACATCTCTCATTTCAGCTCCATTATTTGTTTTGCCTGACTTTTCAAAGGACTTTATTGTGGAGACAGATGCATCAGGGACTGGTATTGGAGTTGTATTATTACAAGAAGATAAGCCTATAGCTTTCTTTAGTAAAAAGTTGCCTTCTCACTTGTGCAAACAATCAGCTTATGTACGTGAGCTACATGCAGTAGTTGAGGCAGTAAGGAAGTGGAGACAATATTTGTTAGGTTCTCATTTTATCATCAGAATTAATCATAGGAGTCTTAAAGAGTTACTCACTCAGATAATTCAAACTCCAAAGCAACATAAGTATTTAGCAAAGCTATTCGGTTATGATTATTCAATTGTGTACAGAGCAGGCAAGGACAATGCAATGGCTAACGCATTTTCAAGGAAGCATGATAGTACATTTACCTATCTTGCTTACTCATTACCACAATTTGCTTTTACAAACCAGCTCAAGAAGGAATACACGACTTTACAATCTTTTCAGAAGATTAATGGTGATCTACAAGCTGGCAAACCTTTGAAATGGGTTTTATATTGGAAGAATGAGCTGCTATACAAAGGTCAGCAACTGTTTCTAGTTCCCACCTCAGCTTTGATTCCCATTTTATTACATGAATTCCATAGTGCTCCTCAAGCTGGTCATTTTGGGGTTTTTAAAACCTATCGATGATTGGTGTCTCAATTTTTTTGGACTGGGATGAAGCATGATGTAGAATTGTTTATCAAGGGTTGTTCGATTTGCCAACAAACTAAGTACAGTACTCAAAGCCCAGCTGATCTTCTTAATCCTTTACCCAATCCTGAACAGATTTAGGAGGACATTTCTATGGATTTTGTCACACATTTACCTCCATCACAAGGATTCACAGTGATGTTGGTTGTGGTAGATCGGTTATCTAAGTACTGCCACATTGGACCTCTTGATACAAACTTCACTACAACTAAGGTTGCTCAGTTGTTTTTGTCTATTATGGTTAAGCTTCATGGATTCCCTAGGAGCATTGTCAGTGATAAGCATCCTATCTTTCTTAGCAAATTTTGGCAAGAGTTATTTCAGATGAGTGGCACAAAACTATTTACCTATAGTGCCTATCACCCACAGTTGGATGGCTAAACAGAGGTCCTAAATAGGCTATTGCAACAGTACCTCAGATGTTATGCCTGGGACAGACCAACTGAATGGGTTAAATTCTTGCCTTGGGCAGAATTTGCATATAACTCATCATGTCATGAAGGTGCATAGAAATCCCCTTTTGAATTGGTTTATGGTTGTTTTCCTCCCACAGTTCATATGTATTTACGAGGGACATCGAAATTAGAGGCTGTGGACTCTAACCTGTTGGCCAGAGATGAAGTTTTATCTAATCTTCGAGCCAACTTACATAAAGCTCAACAGAGGATGAAAACACAAGCTGATAAACACATAACAGACTTGACATTTTAATTGGGAGACCTAGTGTTTGTCGAATTACAACCATACAAACAGACCTCTATGAGTGGGGATTATCACAAGCTTTCTAAGAGATTTTATGGGCTTTATCAGGTTCTCAAGAAAATAAGTGTCTCTGCTTATCAACTTCAACTTCCAGCTCAGTCTCGCATACATAATGTGTTTCATGTTCCGTGCCTCAAACAAGCTCATGGGTCTGTCATTCCTACATTAGAGTTACCTCCTACTGTATTTCGAAATCATCCGTTGTTGGTACCTCTCTGTATCTTGGGTACACGGATGATTTAGAGATAGGGTCATCAGGTGTCTCAATTATTAGTTCAACGGCAGGACTACCTCCAGAAGATTCTAGTTGGGAAAATCTACCTAATTTCAAGCATCTGTATCTAGATTTCTACCTTGAGGACAAGTTACTGTTTCAAGAGAGGGGAAAAATTGATACAGACCAAATAAGACAGGGGTTTTTGAGTAGACCATCGTCTACTAGGAGTAAACAGAAACCATCAAGATTTGCAGACTATACAATATGAGCTGGACGTATACACACATGAGCTGGATGTATACACGTGGGAGTATAAAATTATAACAGATTCAAGTAACAAAAGCATATGTAAAGTGTAAACACCAAGATAGTTAGTTACTTTACAGTTTAGCCAACTCAGATTCATGTATAACCAACAATATAAATAGAAAGCACATACATTAGAAGGGATACCAAACCTTAATTTCTGGAAAGGTGTCTTTGGAGTTTAGCCAACTCGAATAAGCTTAATTCGTTACCTGCAAATACAATACAAATCATAGTTAGTTTACTTTGTTCTTTTTGTGAGAAGAAATCGAAAGAGACGGAGAGAGTGAACTTAGGTTTTCAGCTTGTAGAGAACAAACACGAGAGAGAGGCGAGGATCAAACAGGAGAGAAAGAGTGGAGAGCGAACCCTAATTCCTTTAAGATTATTGTTGATAATAGTGAGCTGGGCCTATTGTGGGCTTGCTTGATATTCGGATGCTATCATTTTTCCTATTAAATTAGATTATATCTCTTCTTCTAGTTTTCCAATTTATCATAATTGTATAAAGCCACCAAAGTGTCAGACTTGGTTCCATCTTGTGAAAGTGAGGATAGACACTGACTAATATTAAGTAGGAAAGATGGAGTCCGATTGGAGATCGCTACCAGATGATCTTCTTTGCTTGGTTCTTAAGAAGCTACAACCCTCGCTCTACGACTTTCTCCATTTGAGCGTCGTTTGTAAGTCATGGTATGATGTTGCACAAAGTGAAAGGAAGAGACGAAGCGCAATAGCCCCGTCTCATGCGCAGTTACCTTTGCTATTGGTACCGACAACGGACGGAAGTAAAGAAAAGCGTAGTCTCTACAATGTCGTTACCAATAAAATCCTAGAATTCCAACTAGATGTTCCTTATAACTGGAGATGTGCGGGTTCTTCTCACGGTTGGTTACTCTTTAACGGCATAACTTGTTTTACCATGTTAAATCCATTCACCATGAAAACTATTATGCTTCCGCCAGTCAAAGATGGTGTTTATGAGGAGAGTTTAGAAGAAGGGGAAAAAGAGTCTTTTTTATCATTTTCATGTTAAGAAAGCCATTCTCTCTTGCGATCCGTCTTTCTACCCCAACAATTACGAGGTTTTAGTTATATACGGTGAAACACACTCTTTAGCAATTTTTAGGACAGGGGATAATGATTGGACAACAATTAAAAAGCATCCTTGTCTAGAATTATTCTTCGATGTGATTTATCATAAGGGTGATTTTTATGCTATAGATGGTTATAAGGGCTTGGGGAAAGTTATTGCCATGACGTTTGGTAAGAGGAAAAGGAAGGACACCATGGAAAGGTCTGAAAATGTTGAAAACGATGATTTTGTTGGGTCATATAAATCAGACATGGTGGCTTCACGAATGATATCACTCCGTCATCCAGATGTTTTTGAAAGATGGGGTGGAATTCGCTTTACTTATCTTGTACAGTCAACAAAGGGAGATTTAGTTTTTGTTATAAGGATCTTAAAAGAAATACCATGTGATGAAGATGAACCATTTTATCTAACCATCCATTTAGGTTATTTAAGCTAGTAAATGTGACTCGAGATAATTTACAATCGATGAAGTGGGTGGAAATTTACTCATTAGATGATGATGCCTCAGTCTTGGGTGATAATCATTCGATGGCAATCAATGTTCGTGAAAGATTTAGATACCAAAAAAGACATTGGCGTCTTCAACTTTGCAAAACAAGGATTGGCATCTTATTACAAAATCGATCCTTCTCAAGTTCACATGCTTCCAGCAATTTGGGTCGTGCCTTCAATCCGAGGACCTGACATACACCCTTCTTAAAGGTGATCAAAAGTGCTTACATTTATATTGTTACATTACTTTTGTCAATGGAAAGAACCCTCCTTTGTAAAAATGTTTTATCTTTTCGTTGATAATTTTTTTTTTTTTATTTGAGAAGGTCAAGCATTGATATACCCTTGCCACGTGTCCGAGAAATGTTATTATGTTTTCCTCCTGTGAGTAAATATTTGTCATGTGTCATAAATTGATAATTATTTAGTTTATTTTAAGGATTCTCTGTAGTTTTTTTAATTCATTTAATATGTATGAAGTATTTATCCGTGAAAACAAAAATCAAACGTATTTCTAAGAGAGCAAATTCCTATTCCACCGGGGTAACAGGAAATTTTTTTGGAATTCATTGTAGCAATGCGGTGGTAAGGGATAGCAGACATGTGGGAGTTGGACGTGTAGTGTTGAATTGAAGTGTGCCGACAAGTGGCAACCTTCTTACAACATGGAAGGCTCCAAGTACTGATGTTGTTAAAAAATTGTTTGGATTGTGGTTTTAGTCTCGTTTTGACATCATTTTTAAACCAAACGGATACTGAATAGATATTGAATCAATACATATATTATATTAATGAAAAACTAACAGTTTTACCTACAAACAGACCAAAATGAACCAACACCAAATCAATATAGATCCGATACAAATCTAAAATAGAAAAAAATCCAACAATCCAAACAGTTGTGATGGCTCAGTAGATATACAAAGAAAAGTTGCAGGGGATTTTTGGCTCAAGATTCATTAGCGAAATGCCTTGCTGCAAATTCCTAAACCATTAAATTTGTTTTGAAATTGAATTTGTTGAAGCATGTGCTATTAGAGAAGCGTTGAGTTTCACAATCTAAAATAAGTGGGAGAAATATTTTTAAAATGGGATAATATATGTCTTTAAAAATTTTAATTATATGACTTGATATAATAACAAGTGACTTTACTTTTTGTGCAACATTTCTTAATCTAAACATCTTTTTTTTTCCTTGCGAACTCAAATGACTATTAATATTATTTTTTGAAACAAAAACGTTTTAAAAGCAGTTCGAACTGAACTGAACTGAACTGCATGTAAAGTGGTTCGGTTCATTAAGGGTTTAAACCAAACCGTTTTGAATGCAATTCTGTTCGATTCAACCCTTATATCAAACCAAACCGAATCATGAACATCCGTACTTATATCCCATATTTTCAAAATACTAATATACCTTCATAATTACCTTTTCTTGCTCACATGGATGCGGATATGGTTAAAATGTTGATATACCATTGTCGAGCCCGGATTTTTTTATTTCTGGTTTAATTTCTTTTAATCCGATTCATATTAAATCCTAACGCATTTAATACGAATCCTCAACTAAGAATTAAAACAAACTTAATTTTTGAAAACATTTTGGAGTTGCCACCCAATCAGAATCGAGAAAAAATAAAAGTTAGAATTAATGGGTCGCTTAATTCTAACTTAGCTACTAGTCTGCGAAAATTTGATTTCATAATCAAATTTTCTAAACCAGAGATTTTTGGATTCGGAGGCTATCCTATTAAAACCAAACAGTTACCACTTAAAATTCATGACTTAAAATTTATCCTTTTAATGCTCCAAAATGAATCAAATATATTGAATTTCTAAATTTACAATTTTATTTACAAATTAATAACAAAATCACATAATACTTACAATTAATTGATTAATTCAAAATTTACAAGATAATGGAATAAAATAATTTTTTTTTTACAATGTAAAAGCTATAATTTACGATTTGTCATTAAAATTTACAAACTTAAACAATATTTACAATAAATAAAGAAATGATCTAATATTGACAAAAGTGGGACAAAAATAATTTTCTTTAGATTTTATTTATAAGTTAAGCAAATTACAAGTTAATGACAAGATCATTTAATATTTATAAATAAATAATTAATCTGGATTTTATAGAATATAGCGGAATAAACATAATGCCAAAGATGCCTACGTACCTGCTAATTAGGATAAAAAAAACGTAGTTCTTTTTATAAAATTTTAATTTGTTGGTCTATTTTAGATTTTTAATTCTTTTCATTTTAAGTTTCTTAAATTTTGAGACACTGAAAAAAAAAAATTTAAGATGAGATCCTATGAGCTATCACTTTAATTTTGTTATTAAAAACCCATTTTTCTAAGTGACAAAAACTTTTTCATACATATTTCTCGTTTTTTTTTGTTTTTTAAAATATTTTTTATAATAATATATATATTAACCTGGAGCGGGTCAAATTTAGATCTGGAGTGGATCGAGTTGATCCGGGTTGGATTGGATCAAACGGAGCTGAATGGTCGGAGTTGGGTTGGATAAGCACCGGAGTTGGCTGGGTTTTTTTGAAAACCACCAATCTAGTGGTTTTAAGGAGCCAAACTCACATTAGATCAATATGAGGACAACAAACACTCCTAAGTGGTGGTTTGGATCAAAATTAGCTAGGAATGGTGGTTTGAAACTTCTAAGGTGACAGCCAACGATGGTTATTGATCGAAGTGGTGGCTAAACTTCCTAAGATCGATCTGAAGCTTCTAAAAGATGGATCAAGAACTCCTGGAGCTTCCTACAACACTCAATTCATTCGAAAATCACCCTAACTCTAATAATTTGAAATTTTCGAATTTGACTAAAAAACTCCGATCTTGGATTTGAATTCCTTGAGTGTTTTATGGTGGATCTTTGTGTTTGTGGATGTTGAGAATGAGGAATTCGATCCCTATTTATACTAATCAGAGGTCGAATTTAGTGGGGAAAACGTCGGATTTGAAGAACACATGAACACGACTTCGAAATTTCTCAAGCTTGATTGAACGCATTCATGCAATTTTCAAGTGTAAATGATCTTGGAAAAGAGTTAAGCGTGATGAATTGAGTCCAATTCGTGATCTTGGAACTCCAATTCATCAAAACGAATTGCATTTTGGACTTGGAACTTGTGCAAAACGAGCGTGTTACTTGCTTTTCAACTTGAAATTAAAGTGTGAAAACACAAATTCTGAAGTCAAATTTTAATTTACTCTTGTAGTATTCAAAGTTCTCTTTCAGATCCCCGTGTTGATTTGGCAAAAAATGAAGCATATTTGGCCAAAATGGAGCTTGAAATAGGCATGCTAGGTGCAAAAAATTATGGGTTCCAGATGAAGAAGACGACGCGCATGCAATGCACGGGCGACAAATGTTCCTCACGCGCTCGTGTGAAAAATAAAAAATTCCCTTGCTTCTAGCATGATTTGAACTCGGGTCGCGTACGTGTGTGTGCTTGCTTACCAACAGACCATTTGACTTGTACCTCGATTTCTTTTACGTGCAAATTATATTTAAGGTTTCCAAAAAAAATTAGATTTAATTAAATAAACTTAATTTAATTAATTCCAAAATTAATTTATATTAAAAATTAGTACTATATCAAGCCTAAAAACATTTTACAAAATTATTATTTGTTATATTTTTTTATTTCGTTCCTTTCTTTTCTCTTTTTTTTTTCCTCTTTCTTATTTTTTATAGTATTTGTAATAATTTGCGGGGTTAATATAATATTAATTTTTACTATAAATTAAAGCCTTAAATGAGTAAAAATGAGGTATCTACAACCATCATCGTGTTAGTATTAATATAAACTTTTTAATATTATAATTATATACTTTTATTGACTCAAATAAAATGAAATAAAATTAATTTATGAAATGATTAAAAAGAAACTGGTTTTTTTTTTTTTTGTTTAAATAGCAGATCAATTATTTCCTCCACCAATGGACCCAACCCAGCCTAGCAATTCTAGGTTCTCCACTGGACTTGCCTTGGGGTTCTAATGAGCTTAGTACATCCATTGTGGTTCACCAATCCAAGCCGATTCGTCTAACCGAACCCATGGACTCGGCAGATTGATAAAGGTCCTAAATTGAAAAAAAAAAAAAAAAAAAAGAAGAAAAAAAGATTTGCATGGCCTGACCCTCCGCACCTTAGGCATGCAAAAATTCAAACCGCCCTTTGTTGGAAATTGTTGCTGTAGAATGTATACCTTTATTTTATTACTAATTTTCTTTTTAACAAAGTATAATGTTGTACGAAATTCAAACAGCCCCATCATGATTCATGCACTTATCTTGTCGCCGCCTTCGGTTTTTTTCCTTCAATTTTTAATGTTTTTGTTAATTTTTTCAATTAAAATAAAAAAAAAAGGATCTGAACCATAGATCCACCCTATAAACCCGATAGATCCATGGATCCAAACTGCCTTAGTATCAAAGTGGGGCAATTAAGGATCCTTAAATCAAGGACTCGGACTCGGACTCGGACTCAGACTCGGACTCATGAGATATCTATACTAATGCCACTATCATCATCGACTCGGACCCGGACTCGGACTCATGAGATATCTATACTAATGCCACTGTCATCATCTTCTTCTCTAGAAAATGTTAGTTTTTGAATTTATGTTACTTAAAGCAGGAGGGAGAGAAACTTGATGTGTTCTTTCATCATTACTTGGTTGTAAGGTAGCAACGGAGCTTAAGTTTGCTTTAATTAGTTTTGTATTTTACATGCTATATATTCTAGTGTTTCTTCCATGTCAATTTCATGTCTCTTGTGTATAGGGGGAAAAAAGATAGGAATCTGAATCAACCCAATCTCTCACTCAACTAAACATCTCAAGATTTAGGCTAAGTCGAGATGATGACGGCAGTTCTTATGATGCTAAGACGTGTCTTTGCCATAGCCTTTTTGACATTTTGCTTATTTTCTTTTAACTAAATATTTATATCTATAAATGCATGGTTGAAATTTATAATAAAGCAGCTAATGAGCTTTAGAAATTAAGGGAATAGTTTGACTTTTTTGTAAACTTTATCATATATGTATTGGTCATGAAGTGGAAAATAATGTCTTTTCTTTGCATTCAATTTTTCTCTTCTTCCAGAGCACTCTTTAGCTCCAACGTCCTCTCCTTTTTCTTTTTCTTTTTCTTTTTGTGGCTTGCTCTATTCTTTTTTCATTTCATATGACATCAGAGTTGGGATAGCTTTTTTCTCTGATCTTTAGGGGACTATTAAAGAAAACCAATTGAGAAACTTACCACTAAATCTTAAACACTTATACTTAGAGAGTGTATGCAATAGCTATGAGTAGTAGTACTCCAGGTCCATCTCCTCCTATTATCACAGAAAATTAGAATGCTTGGTCTATTAAGATGAAAACTTACCTTAAAGTTTTGCTACTTTGGGAAGCTGTTGAAACTAAGATGGAGACTGTTTTACTTGAAAATTTAACTCTGAATTAGCCCAAGCTCTAAGAAGAATGACTCTTTAGAAAGTTTAAAGCTTTGAGTACTCTCCATGCAACTGTTGATGAAACCATTTTCATAATAATCATGGCTTGTGAAATTGTCAAGCAAGTGTGGATAAGCCAAAGATTGTGAAATACCTTGAATTTTATCAACCCAAATTAGAAATTTGATAATTAAATACAATAAAAATGGGGATAGTTTTGAATATTATTTTAAATTTAATTTAGTAATTGAATTTAGATAATTTAGTTAATTGAATTTTTGTAAACTATAGAATATAATTAGATGACTTAATATTATTGAATTAATAAATGGATTTAATTGAAAGTGGAGACACCAATATTATAAATACCCATTTCAACTTATCAAATTACTTCAATTTGCTATCTTCAACATACCAAGCTACTCAGTCTCAATCAATTATCAACTTGAAATCAAATTTCTCAAGTTTAATTACCTAAATTCTTAATTCATAAAAATTGAACCTAATTGAACTTTTTTGACCCATAAGTAAATTGACAACAATTATCTCCTAAAGAATCTAGCTAAAATTGCCAACAAACTGTGACTAATCCATGTCATTTTCAAGATTTCTTGTATAAATTAAATTCCTTCTCTTCATGTGTCATTTTTAAGATTTCTTATACAAATTGAATTCTTCTTCTTATAAGTCATTTTCAAGGTTACTTATAAAAGTTGAACTTCCTTTTCTCATATGTCATTTTCAAAGTTACTTATGCAAATTGAATTTCTCTTCTCTAATCCTAGACTACCATTAACCTATTCTAAATACCACCTAAAATATATAAGGGCACCTTAGTCATTATTAACATGTCATGATAATAATTTACATTTGCTAAACTATCCTTAACCCCTATCTAATATGCCATAAAACTTACTTTTTCCTATTAAACTACTTCACTTACCGATTACAATAAATTCAAATTATCCAATACTTTCCAACCATCAACTTGAACTATATTCATCAAGATTAATCGCCTAAAGTCCAAAATATCCGATTTAGACATTTTAGCATAAAATCCAACTCCTTAAATCCTATAAATTTAAAACTAAATATCTACTCTCAAATATCAATTCCTAAGCCCTTAAATTCATAAAAGTAAGAGCAATATTGATTTTCTACTAATAAAAATTCCTAAGTTGAATTTCTAATGTAAACTTGCAAATTTCCATATGGAACTTCTTTATTCCAATACTAATTTCCCAAGACCATAATCTAAAACCCTAATTCAATAATCTAAATGCCCAAACCCATAACCTAAAGGCATAATCTATGACATTAAAATGCAAGCCCATTAACCTAAGTTAGGCCCATATTCAAAATGCCCATAAGACAATGCAACTAACATACTCCATCACACATATTATAATTCCCTAATTTCTAGAATTCAACAAGTGAAATGACCAAAATGTCCTTAGCCAATTTTAGAGAATTCTATATGTATGAAAGGGCCAAAATGCCTCTAAACTATTCAATTAAAATGACTAAAAAGCCTTTTAACTCTAATGGAAATTACAAGACATGAATTAATATAAATATTAGCCTTAGAAAACCTTAATTTCTTCTCCCATTTAAACATCCCAATCTCTCCAAATTCTCTCTCAAAACACTCTCAAAAATCTCTAAAAAAATGCACAAAAATCCCTTCATAAACCAAGCACACATAAGGTAAAGTATTACTTAAGTTTACACTTCTTAGTCTCTTCATTTATTTCCAATAATCTAATATTTATTTCAATTAAATCCTAGGTGAAATTGAAGGTTTAAAATAAGATTGAAGTTAGGAAAATAAGCTTGAAGAAGCTTCATCAACTCTTAAGTGGCGATATTAGTAGTAGAGAAGATTATTTGGTTGATTTTTTTAATTCAAATAATTAATTTAATTAATTTTTTTGATTATGTTAGTGATATTTAAAATCATGTAAATTACTAAAAAAAACTTAGATTCAAAATTTGATTAATATATGTATATATATGTATAAAAATCGAGATATGCATATATATATGTATGTATGAGAAATTAGAGTATGTGAAATTTATTGTATGTATACATGAATGCCAAAATATATATGTGTTATATGTGAATTGATATGTTTTATTGAAATGAAATTATCAAACAAATATATTAAAAATAAATTTTATTGAAGTATATGCATGTATATTATTGGTGATATATGCTAGAATTTTGTGAAAATTCTGTTAGTAATGATGATTTGAGTTATGATTTGTGATTCAAATTGTAAAATACAAACCTATATGTATAATAGATAAAATAACATAGAATAAACATGTTTTATATGATTTAAATATTCTAGAAAATCAATTTATATGCATATATAGCAATCTAGATAGCTTAAGATTTTAAATTTAAATAAAATATTAAATGAATTTATTTTTGATGAAATTTATAAAAATAATAGTTTAAAATGTCTACATATAAACTAGAAATTTTGTGATTTTGGAAATATATTTACTTTTTTTTTAAATTAAATTATAAAATAGCATAAAATGCCAAAACAGTGTTTCGACCAACAGTAGTAGCATGAATGTACAGGGCTGAACCGATGACTTTTTCTTCTCCTTTTTTGGGTGAAAGTACAATGGTTTGAAAGCTTAAGAATTCTATTTTAATATGGGCTAAAGAATGGGCTAAGACCGATCAAGATCATCCTCAATTTTGATCGAACCAATCGGTCTTTAGTGTTGTCCCTCATTCCAACCAGATTAGATATAATTGAAATTAAAACCCTAATTAACTAATTAGTTTAAGCTAATTAAACTTATGAAAATGTTAATATATGTGTTAGGAAGATTACATAAAAATTTAAGCTTAAGAATCTATGTTTAAGATAGTGAACCGATTAATTAAATTTAGGATACACACTAGTTTTATATAGGAAATGAAATAATGGAATTTAAGATAAATTAATTCCAAATAAATATGAAATAAATATAAATAATTTATTTCATATTAAAAAATATGAATTTTAAGATTAACAATTATTTTAAGATGAATAATTAATTATTATGATTTTAGGAATTTATTTAATAAAATAATTATAAAATATGGTATTATAAGATATTATAAATATAATAGGAGGCTAGTTTAGATTCCTTAGCCAATTTAGAGATAAAAATGGATTATGAATGATATAAATAGAATAATTATATCTTAAATGAGTTTTTTCACTAAATAAGAGTATATTAGATTAATTATGGGAAATGTTATTGAAAATACCATTTTAAGGACCTAATTACTATAAAATGAGTTTAGTAGACTAAGTTAAATATAAAATGAACTTGATTTATTAATTCTATCCAGCTTGGCTAAATTAAGTTAATTTAGATTTAGTAACTAATATTTGTTTAGTAAGATCTTTAGAGACCAACCATTTATATTTAGTTATTAATTTAACTAGTAAACTCTTATAAGACCATATTAACTTGTAATTAGCTTAGATATAATATAATTGTGGTATGATAGACCATGAATGATAAGAGGAGTATGTTGTTTCAAATGTATATTTGCTAGAAAAATGAGTATTTAATATAAGTTTTATATAAATTGATGATTGATTTAAATGCTTATGTAACTTAATATCTTGAGTAGATATTTACACACTTTGAGTCTACCTTTTGTTTTACCTTCTAAAGTATCTTCTAGTCTATCTTCTGTTAATTCAGAGTACAGACATTGTACTAGGTATTGTTATGCAATTACTTGTGTGTTATTTACTAGAATAGGCATCTTAAATGAATTAATATTTAAAGATGACATTAATCGTTTGTTGCTTATGTGTGGTTGTTTTAAGACCCGGCTCGAGAGGCAACAACCTTACTAGGCGACACCAATATGGTAGTTAGACGATTAGGCCACCTCCATCATTGATATTGAAAAAATGATGGGTTATCAGTAGCTCAGTAGGTAGATGATAGGGGGAATGGTATCGGGGTAATATTTATTCATATGGGAGAGAAGTTGTATTAAATAGTCTAATATATGGGCTCTGTTACTCTACTTCATCACAATGGACTAATATGGATAGAAATATGTAATGGCTGTGACCTCTAGATAAGGCTATTACTTTTAGAGGTAGAAGATATAGGTATGGGGCTACCTATATAAACCCCCTAAGTAGTTGTTGCTACTCAGGACCCCTAAGTTCCCAATGTGTTGCTGAGATATGAGCACTTCACTGTTGTTTGCCCTACTTTAATTTAAAGATATAAATTTTTGTTTGTTGCATTGCATATAGATTAGACATGTGTGTCTATCTCATGCGTGCTTGTATTGTTGTCATATTGGACTTCAACCATTCTTCTCTTTTTTCAGGTGTTGATGATTTTGATGATGATACTTATAATTACATGGGGTATGGCACAAATTTTGAGGAGCTACTCGATGAGTAGAGCGACTAGGATCACTAGATAATCATCTTTATTTTAAATTGCTAAATTTTATTTTCAAATCTATACTTTGGTGATGGCCTATCTGTAAACCCATGATTGTATTTTAAGATACTAGATACTGCATACTTTGAGATACCTAATGATTTGATACTTATTTATAAATGATGGTTTATTCATAGAGGTAACCTATTTGGAAATCATTTAAGAAATTTATTTTTCCACTGCAAAATTTCAATTGTTTCCATAATCTAATTTAATGATTTCAGAATCTAAAATTTGTTTAGCAATAGTCACGATAAACTATATATTAGGTTAGTCTTAACATAGAATGTGTAAGTGTTATATGTGGCAGTTGACACGCCTTGACCCAAATCGAGGCATGATAGATTAAGTTCCAAGGAAGTGACAAAATAAGGAAAATGCAGCTCTTCAATTTGAAAAAAGAGTTTGAACTTAACAGAAAAATTAGTGAACCAAATCAAGTTATTTGGAGAAGATTTGCTTGAAAAAAAAAAGGATTGTAGAGGAAGCTAACTTTGCCAAAAATGTTTGAGGCAAAGATTTCTTCTCTTGAAGACACTTCGGACTTAGCTTTACTTATACTTACTAAACTTATGAATGTTGTACAAGCTGTGGAGCAAAGAAAAGCATTTAGAGAATAGGAGAAGCTAAGAGAAGGGGTTCTTATAGCTTCATAAAGCTCAAAGACACAAGACGACTTTAGTGGAAAGAAGGGAAAAGATAAGAAAAATCAATATTATAAGGGAAAACAAAATAAATGGAAGTATCTACCATGTCATCACTATAAAAGGACCATTCACAATGAGAATATTTGTTGGAGAAGGATTAGAGTTCAATTTCAGGTTTATAAACAATTTCAATACATTGAGAAAATCTGTCTAACTAATCAAAATCAACAACCTCAAGCTCACCAACTCAAGTTAGTAAAGGTCCTCAGGATCATGAAGAGAAGTTATGTGTTGCTACTGTTGTTAAAGAATGTCCAGTTGTATTCACAATGTAGACAAGTTGCTTATTGATAGTGGATACACTCACCACATGACTTCAACATTACAACTTTTCAAGACTTTAGACAATGGGTATCATTCTCAAGTGAGGATTAGAGATGGCAAACTAGTTGATGCCAAAGGAAGAGGTGTTGTTTTTGTAGAAACACTTTCAGATACAAAGTTTGTTTGTGCTTGGAATTACATACAATTTCTTAAGTATTAGTTAGTTGCCTGAAAAGGAATATACTTTGATTTTTAAAGAAAAAAGTTGTGATATTTTTTATCCAATTGGTGACAAACTTTTCTCTATTGACATGAAAAATTAAAGTTTCCCTTTGGAATGGAAACAAACTAAAATTCAAACCTACTATGTAAGCCCTCGAATTTTTTGATAATGGTTTTGGAATACCAAATCGAAACCCTAAAGTTTGACCCAAGTTGAAACCGAACTTTAAACAATTCCGATCACAGGATTTTATAAGAGAATTTTCAAAAACAAAAATAGAAAGTTCAATAATCGTTTAATTTGAAAACTCGAACATAAGAAAGATCACCTATCCGATTCCGGATATAAACCCCTCAAATTTCTAAGGTAAAGATGGATTAAACCCTACCCTAGTCAAATCGGAACTTCAAAAGTCAACAAAGGTCAAGACAATCAAACAATTTCAACTCCGGCAACCCCGCGTTCTCAAACCCTAGAAAACGAAATTAAGTTAATGACTTGAATAGTTCGCAATAATATAGGATAACATAAAAATATCATATTCGCGAATTTCGAGTGTCCTTCGGACTCAAACGGGATCAGTTCTTGAAAAGCGTGTCCCGGAGCTCGGAATATTAAAAATATTTCGATAACACCAAAAGACTCGTAATTAAACAAGGATTTTAAAAATATCAGTTTTAGAATTTTTCAGTAACTAAAAATAACAGATATAGCTCGTTTACACATATTTTTATTACTACCGTATTTTATATGTCTAGTCTACTATTCATAGTACTATTCCTACTATTCATTACTATTTCACTATCTCTATTTTTTCCTACACCTATTTCTTACTACCTACATACCTATTTTCTTACTTTTTACGTTTTCAATACAACTTTATTTCACATCTACCTTACATATTACATCTTTCATTTATCAAAAAATCAAAAAATTAAAATCATCTCCCCTACACTACAAGAACCGGCACCCCCTCTCTCCTCTTCTATCCCATTTTATTTTCTTTTCTAATTTATTTTATTACATCTAATTTCCACTCCAAAAATCTATAAATACCCCTTTCCTCCTTCATTCTTTCACATACTCATTTTACATAACAAAACTCTACCAAAATACTCTCTCAAAACCTCTCTTCAACAAGTCTCTCACAAAACACTCTCTACCCATTTCTACTCTTCAAGAAAAATATCAAAACACAAAACCCATTCATCTCTTTCAAAACCTTCCATTAAACCTTAGGTAAAAATCCTACCTATATTCTTTATCATGTTCATATAACTTAACATGAGTTTAGTGTATGTTTCTTAGACTCATGAGAGTTAAGCAGCAACAATTTATTCATGTTTTGTTTTTGTTCATGTTTCCATTATTTTCTTTATGTTATATTATGTTGTTATATGTTTCTAATCTAACTTATATAATATTATGTATACTATATATATATATATATATATATATTTAGAGCATATAAGCTCATTTGTTATTTATTTATTTCCAAGTCTTGCAATTTATTTATTTACTTGTTTTATGCAATTTATTAAGACTAGTCTTTCTAGTCTTAGACTTGTCCATATCAAGTCAAAACAAATTTCTTTTTTTTTTCTTTTGGGACTAGTCTATTCTTAGTCCCGAGTTGTCTTGATGAAGCTAAGGCTCCCAATACATGATCGAGATATCTTGATAAAGCTAAGGTTCCCAATGCTTGACCATTTATTTATGTTTATTTACTTACAAGTATTTCTTTCTTTCTATCTTATTATGTTTTATACTTACTTTTACATTGCTACATATTCATGCATGATTATAATATTGTTGTCTTACGAAAAAATAAAAATGGGTTTTTTTTTTTTATAAAGAAAAAGTAAACTAGATTTCTTGACAAAAGAAATTTCAACAAAAAGATCTAAGTTTTCTTTTCTAACAAGCTCTTTTCGAAATAAGCTAATCATAAATTCTAGAAAAAGTAATAATATAGATTTCTTCAAAATAATAAAAGGAACTCATTTCTTTTAAAAGCTAAATACTCCATCAAGATAAGAATTTTTAGTCTTGAACTCAACTAAACCTTTTAATAGGTTCATTTTAGACTTTGAAAATTACATGCTATGAAAGCATCTTCAAAACTTGAATTTTATAATTGTTATTATCTTTTCAAAATTAAAACGAAGTTTTACTAAGTTCTAATGTTAACAATTCCTTATTAAGAAAGCTTTTCTTATAAACTTGCATAAAGAAGTTATTATACCATTTAACAAAATAAAACAAGTTTTTCAAACCAAGGTAAAACCAACTCACTATTTTGAAAACCAACTTAGAAAATAAAATTTGCCAAAAGTAAAGTTTAAAGGTATATCCATTTTCTAAAAAGGAGAAATAATATAAAAATATAAGGAAAACATACATTTAACACAACTTCAAATATTTGAAGCTTAAAGATATTTTGAAAAGCTTATTTCAATCACTAGAAATAGAGTTGGTAGATAACTTAAAGAACCAAAATTTTTGAAAATGAATTTACTTTTGAAAAGTAAGAAAATGAAATAATAATAAAATATTTACTCGTAACAACTCAAATATATTTTTGTTTTCCTTCTAACAAATCAAAAAGGGAAATTTTCAAAAGTCTTGTCTTTTAAATCCTTAAAGACAAAATTATTTATGAAATATTGATATTAAAACAAAACTATCAAAATCATGCATACATATGAGTATAAATATATGTTCAAAGGATTTTTCAACTATTTATATATCCATATATTTTTCTTAAGAATTTTTTAGCGAAGTAAAGTTTGAGAAAATCACATTTTGTAAACTATTAATTCGTAACTATTCTGTACCGTGTTAGTTTGCAACCCAAATGGCTTTTTATGACAAAAATAACCTTAGAAATGGATAGATCTTTTCGAGTAGATAGAAAACGATATATTATAAGCACAATTCCGAGTTTAAATGACTAAGTTATGGCCATTTTAAGTTGGAATTACCTTCTACGTGAATTTTAACGATCTTATGACATAGTTTTTGATAAGTACCGTAGAGTCAATAAGAAATACTCATTATGGGTATTCTTCTTGATTAGGTGAACCCGAGGAGGAGTATTCATACCCGGAGGATTATTTTGATTAGTGGATTTACCGATCGACTCATCCGTAAGAAAGATAGATCTTCATGCCCAAGTGAGTTTATTTCCTACCTCTTACGTACTTGGTTGTGCTTGTAGCTAGAGGCACTAGAAGTAGGAAAAGATGAAAATGAATTGTGTATGATAATATTGGTTGAAAGAATGTTAAGCATATCGAGGCATGAATCGTTGATAATTAACTTATGTTTTATTGTTATTCTGCTAGAGTGTGTGCAAAATTCTATGATCACCTTTAAATTACTATAAACATATACTGCGAATTATATTAATTGATTCATGCATATCACGTAGTTAATTTCATTGCATGAGCTGCTAATCTCGATGGGACAAGAGTTTAGTAGCCGGGTGTGCAGTAGCCAGAATTCTGCGAGATGGGCGATAGGTGCCTGAAAGAACTATTTTGAGATGGGCGATAGGAGCTTGAAAGAACTATTTTGTGATGAGCTAGTAGGAGCCTGAAATAAACTACATGAGTTGGATTTTTAAGTTGGGTTTTAAAGAGCCTGGAACACCTAACCCCGAATGGAGGGGTAAATCCATTCAAACATATGATTTCCGGTAAATCATATGTATTGCTTGATCACGTGTTGATGCATTCATATGCTTGTTAATAACCTATTTGAAATTATTTATACAAGTACGTTGATTCAGGAATATTCTCACTAAGCTAGTTATGCTTATACTCCGATAGACCTTTGTTGTATTAGGTCCAATATCTTTTATGCCTGAAGATTTCATATACTCGAGAGGGATTATGTATTAGAAAAGCTTCTGGAAATCTTTTGAAGATCTTAGATTAAATATCCTTTAATGTCTTATGATGTTAGTATTATTTTTTTTGTTGTGAGAAAGATTAAGTTGATATTTTGGAGAATTATAGGGGAAGACCCCTAAGATGATGTAAGGATTATATTCTATTAATGATAAATTGGATGATTATTTAGATTCTTGTATGTTGTATATACTATCTCAAACTATACATCCTACCGGTGTCTCCTATTGTTGTGATAGACGCCTTACATATGGTGTTGAAAACTTTTGCATGACTTCGGGAAGTCATTCTTAAGTTTTAATACCGTATGTGGCGGACTGCCATGTTTAGGGTACCATTCGGGGCGTGACATACTATAGTAGCTAAGGTTATTTTATGGCATAGAAGACTTAGTCACACCAGTTATCTTCTTTAAGGAAAAAATATGTTGATGGATATGCCTCTTGTTTATGATCGATCTAGTGTATGTGATGTTTGCCAATTTAGAATGTTCAGTCAAACACCATTCCCTGTCAATCAAGCTTGGACGGTAATTGAGAAATTACAATTGATTCACGCAGATGTTTGTGGACAAATGAGTGTTGCTTCATATAGTGGAAGTAGGTATTTTCTTCTAATTATTGATGACTTTACCAGATTTTGTTGGATTTATTTTCTCAAACAGAAATCTAAGGTGTTTACTATGTTTCAAAAGTTCAAGTCATTTGTAGAAAATCAAAGTGAACATTTGATCAAGATTTTAAGGTTTGAAAGTGGCATAAAATTCACTTCTAATGAGTTTGAAAAATTTCTTCAACATTGTGGCATTCATTATTAACTCATAGTTACTTACACTCCGCCACAAAATGGAGTAAGTGAAAGAAAGAATTGATCAATTATGAACATGCCTAGATGCTTGCTATTTGAAAAAGGGTTACTAAAGCAATTTATGGGTAGAGGCAGCAAATATAGTTGTCTACTTGCAAAATGGACTACCCACCAAAGCTCTTGATAAGAAGACTCCTTATGAGTCTTGATTTTGAGTTAAATTATCAACAACACATCTTAAGATCTTTTGTAGTCTTTATTATGCCCTTATTCCTCAGGTAAAAAGAAACAAGCTTGGAAAAAGAGCTGAATTGGAATACTTGTAGGGTACATTGGTGCCTCCAAGGGTTATAGCATTATGAATCCTATAACTCAACAAATGTTTGTTAATAGATGTGTCAAAGTTGATGAAGATGATGCTTCGGGTTGCATTAAAGGAGAGCCAATGCCTTTTATACAAGTTTCCAATCATGGAGATACTCTTGGGTAGCAAGATGAAGTCTAAGAAGAAGATGATTTAGATGATGATGTAGCTACCAAGGAACAAGAACACTGGAAGATATATATAGTACGTGCAATGTGGCTTTATTCAAATCTTAAAATGTTGACACTACTTTAAAGCATCCTGGGTGGAAAGCAACAATAGAAGAAGAGTTGAAAATGATTCGCAAAAATGAGACTTGGATACATGTAGACAGGCCTCTTAACAAGAATGTGATTGGTGTCAAGTGGGTGTTCAAGCTCAAGAATAACGATGATGGTTTAATCAACAAGTAGAAATCTAGGTTAGTTGTGAAAGGATATGCTCAACAATTTAGAATAGATTTGTTGAAACAATTGCACCTAGACATGTCTCCGAACGGGTCGAGTCTGACACATGACTCGACCCACCAGGTCTGACTCTAAAAAAAAAGGGACCCAAAATCGCCCCAAGGACGGGGATTAGGTGGGTTTGGGATGGGTCCAATTTCTCCCATTTACTTTAGTTTTAAAAAAAAATAATTTTTAATGGGCAAACTAATATGGACCTGCTAGGTCTGTGGGTCCATAAGTGGACCCAACTCAAACCTGTGGACCCGGTGGGTCCGATTTGTGGGTGAGACCTGCCCCAATGGGTTGGGTCTTCACAAGTCAAATTTGTGGCCGATTTGGATCTAGTCTCTATTCGAACCCAACTCGAAAGCATGTCTACCTATGGCATGGTTTGACATGATTAGATTGTTTCTTGCAATCTTATCTCATCAAGGCTAGGAAGTTTTTCAATTAGATGTCAAATCAATCTTTTTAAAATGGAATATTAGAAGGAAAAATTTATGTTGAGCAACCAAAAGGGTTTATTAATAAAGGTGAACCTAAGAAGGTATTTTGCTAAAGAAAGCTTTATATGGCTTAAAATAGGCTCTAAGGGCTTGGTACTCTGGAATTGATGATTATTTGATGAATTTGGGGTTTATTAGAAGTTGCAATGAGACAACTTTATATGTGAAGCATGTTGGTCAAGAGATTTTGATGGTTTCCATTTATGTAGATGACATTTTGGTGATTGGTAGTAATGTAAATGCTGTAAAGGAATTTAGACATCAAATGAAGAAAAATTTTGAGATGAAGAAAAATTTAAAATGTCCTTCTTTCTTGGAATGGAGGTTGAGCAAACTTCAAAGAGGATATTCATATCTCAAAAGAAGTACGTTGGTGAAATTCTTAAAAAATTTAGAATGAGTAGTCGTAATTTAGTTACTACACCAGTTGTTCATTGAGAACTTTTAAAGAAAGAAGATGGTTCTGATCTTATGGATGCTTCCATTTATAGAAGCTTGGTTGGATGTCTCCTATTTCTCTGTGGAACTAAGCCTGATATCATGTTTGCTACAATTTTTTTATCTAGATTTATGCACCCACCCACTAAAATGCATTTTAATGCTACTAAGAGGGTTCTAAGGTACATTTAAGGTACCATTAATTTTGGAATATCATACAAGAGATTCAGTACCATCAATCTTGTTGATTTCACAGATAGTGATTAGATAGGATCTCAAGATGATATGAAGAGTATCTCAAGCTATTGCTTCACACTTGGTTCTGATAATTTTGGTTGGGGGTCATAAAAACAAAAAAGAGTTACATAGTCAATAGTAGAAGTTGAGTATGTTGTTGCTTCAGCCGTTGTTAACTAGGCATTGCAAATAAGAAAAATTCTTAAAGATCTTATGTTTAAGAAATCAAAAGCGACAATTATCCTACTTGATAATAAATCAATAGTTTCTATGGTGAAGAATCTAATCTTTCATGGAAGGACTAAGCATATTAAGATCAAGTTCCATGCCATTAAAGAAGTAGAAATAGAAAAGGAGGTAAAATTGATGCCTTGTGAAGCCAAGAACTAGATAGCTGATATTTTCACTAAAAGACTACAGAAGACAAGATTTGAAATGCTAAGAGAGAAGCTAGGAGTCCTCAATAGCTTTTGCATCAAGGAGTAGTGATGAGAGTAGCTGCTATAATGTTAGAGTTGTCATTTCCATAGCCTTTTTGGCATTTTGCGTATTTTCTTTTAACTAAATATCTATAGCTATAAATGCGTGGTTGAAATTTGTAGTGGAGAAGCTAACAAGCTCTAGGAATTAAGGGAATAGTTAGAATTTTTTTTGTAAATTTAAGTAGTCATGAAGTGGAAAATATTGTCTTTTCTTTTCATTCAATTTTTCTCTTCTTGTAAAGCACTCTTTAGCTCTCCGCTAATTTTGTTTCATCAAAACAAGGACCCAGACCCACCCTTTGTAGTTGGTAGGGTAGATTCAACACTTGTGGACACATTAAGTCTGGGCCAAGTTGAGACAATTCAGATTCGTCCCCTTTCTTTAAAAAAAAAAAAAAAGAAAGGTAATAAATGAAACAAACAATATTCCATAATTTGAAATAAAATTTCAAATTACAAATTTAAAATATAAATTGAGCCTAAGATTATACTATTCTTTATTCATTTGCATTTAAGCCTATCAAGGATGTGCAATTATTGATACACAAGCACATCCTTTTTGAATTAAAATATTAGCAATGTGGAAGTAAAGTAACATTATAAAAAAGTAGAGTATACAAAAGAAAAGAAAGTCGGATTAGTCTATTAAAGGAGCTCTATACAAAGTATGAGATCTATTTTTAAATTATATTTTATATGTAATATTATCAACAATCCATTAATTACTTGTGAATAAATAATAATTTTTATTCACATAAAAAAAGATGGAAGAATAAGGAGAAATGATAAATCCTCTTATAAGAGTGGGCATGCAACTTTTTGTAATATGGGATATATGATAAGAATGAAATAATAGAATTTTCCAAGCTATGGCAAAAAGAAAAATAATAAATTTGAGGCCAAGCTACTGAACCATAATAGGGTTAATTTAGTGCAAATCATTGAAGCTGACTAGTGACCCTTATTCTCACAGAAAATACATTATTAATGAAGCAAGAGGCTTGCCCCTTCATAAAGTAAGTTTTAGTCAGTGAAGAACTAAAAAGCAAAAACAACTTTAGAGGGTGTATGGAGAGATAATAGGGTGAAAAGTGATCTGCTATCTCTCTTAAAAAAGGCTTAACTACATGTGTACAGTTATTTTAAAAAATATTATTAATATATAAATTGGACAAAAAAATTATCAAAATATTAGCGGTATATCACATCTTAGAATTGATACAGTATCTTATAAAGGTATTGCATCTCTCAAGTGCAATATAGCAGTGCAGAAAGACGATATTTCATCTGTGTATCACTCTTATATACATATTATATTTATACTAGCATCGCCCTTACAACATACGATACTTATAAAATTTCTAATGTCGTACTCCAAGATGCAATATTATGATGGTATTTATGTGATTAATTTTATCCAATTCATACTTAGGATAATTTTTTTTAGTGTATCGATAAATGAGAAAATTTTTCCTTAAAAGATTGCAAGAGGATCTCTTAGAGACCAGACTTATTGGGTGTTTTTGAAGCCTTATTTTTTATAATATAAGTATAGAACTCAATTGGAGTGGTGATGTCGACCTGCTTAATTGAGATGATCATAATTTTGCTGCTTTACCTATTGTCGTCGCATATTACAGGGGAAGAAGTTCAACAACATCAGTATAGTGTTTGTTTTATTGTGGGAGAAACAAACTTGGTTGCTTATTGGCTTTGCTAAGTCAAGGCTAAATAAGACACCTTACATACTATTGTTTTTTGGTTCTTAACCCAAGGAATAGAGAGATTGTTAAAATAATCAACTTTTTAATATTTTAACAATCTTTAAAATAAATCACCTAAAAAAACAATCTTTAAAATAAAAAGAAAAGAAAAAGAAATCTAACTTTAGTGATATCTCTACACATTCCTTTTTGTTAGGTCAAACACGCATACCTTTTGTTGACAACATAAATTTTAAAGTTATATTTGAAAAGACAATTACAAAAATGCAATGCATGGAAAAATAATCTAAAAATAAGTGAGTCGAATAACCTCAAACTTGAACAAGTTTAACTTGCCTATCTCAATCTTCTTCTTCTCAACTAATGTGGATGGAGTTAATCTTTATTATATGAAACAGTATGGGAAAAAAAAACATACTAAAAAAAAACATGTTGAAAGTACCAAATTCGTCATTAGAGTTTGGGCCTTCCATTCAAGCGAAACCTAGGGATGCTAACACACTAAAGACCTATACACATAGAAAGCTCGATTAGCATTATGCTAAGGGTTGTCTAGAATAGACACTTCGATATTTAAGTTTGTTGTGGGTTCAAGTTCAAACAAAGAAAGCACCTAACCATTTCCCTAAAGTAATGAAGGGCTTAAGAATAGTGGGTGTGTTTGGACATGCCTCTGGAGAGCTTGATTAGTCCCCAATATATAGTGGTCATAGCAGTCTCCAAGGGGATTAGGGGACATCTTTTACACGTGGTCTTTTCCCATTAGGTTGCTAGCTAGCTTGATCCGCATGACACAACAATGTCAGGCGCAAATCTTGTTTGTACCAGTACTGTTGCATGGATATGCTGAGTGAGACACAGACTATCAATGAGATACAATTATCAAGTATTCATGGGCCCCTTGATGAGATCAGGTTCGTAACTAATACAACCTTGCAGACCTCGACCTGTATGTGTGAGGCCAAGGTCGATATCGTGGATGCACTTTGCTTGGGTGACCTAAGGTTGCTGGGACTTCATCTCCATTATTGAGGCAGCTTACTTTGGAGGCCCTCGTGATGTGAGCTTTCTGTTTGTCAAAACTAGACCTTAGATCCATCGCCTTATTTCTTTTTTTGGTTTATGAGCCTTAAGATTCACCAATAAAGAGACAAATTGATATAATTGTGTTGAACCTATCTCTCAACTAACATACAAGGATAGTTTATTATTCTTTTTTTTTTTTTTATGTCATCACACATGAGTTTAGATTAACTTGCCTATTTTTAAAATTATTTCAACTTGTTTTCAATTTTTGTATTTTTTTAAATATTAATTTTTCTCAATTGACTTTATCTTTATATGATAATATTTTCAATGTAATATTTAATAATCATATTTTTCAAGATAAAGAAAATATTTTTTGTTTTGCCTCAGACAAATTCTCTCTAAATTACAAAATATTACAAAGTATATAATGACATATTAAGAAGGTATCTATAAGGACGACCATAAAAAAAAAAAAAAAAAGGTATGGTAGGAAATTAAATTAGAAACTGTTATTATAGTTGTTCCATTGAGGTCCGGAGCCATCTCGGCGTGTGCATTGCAGCAAACCACACGTATTCGTCTCCCTCCCTCCCTCTTTCTCTCTCTGACCCATAAAAATGGCGGCTGCAAGTAGATCAATACTGGCGGGAGCAGCCAACAAGCTGGGCTCGGCTGCTCGGCGCCAAGTACTAAGCTTATCGGACGCCGCAGCTGCCCGAATTAGCCACCTCTTGGAGCAGCGCCAGCGTTCTTTTCTGCGGCTTGGCGTCAAAGCTCGTGGATGCAACGGCTTATCCTACACACTCAATTACGCCGGTATTGATAATTTCCGTGTCTTATTGACCAAAATAATAATAATAATCATCATCATCTTTGCGTCTTTTAGACCAAATCATCTCGTTCGTTTGCTTGTTCATTGATTATATTTTTACAGTGATGGTTGATGTCTGAATTAATAGAATTGGGAATTTGAAAAAAGCTGGTGAGTTGGATAAAAATTAGGGTTTTCTTGTTCGTTGTGGAATTGTGATAATTGATAGAGTAAGTCCTGCTAGGGCTTTTCTGCGAGTGATTGATGTAGCCGAATTGCCTGTTTAGATGATTTTCTTGTTGGAATAAACTTGGGAATTGGTATGGTATAGAATATTTTAGCTTTGAACTTTGAATTCCTGATATGAAATTCAGAGCCTTAATCAAGTTCGTGAAACTTAATTTATAGGTTGGATAGACAGCTATTGGAAATATGGAATTACGTAATGGCATTTGTTGATTAGCTAATTAGGTTAAAGAGCCGGGTTTATTGATGTTAATATTTGGTGGGGAGGAGATTGCAAGATCAAATTGTACAATTATTTTATTTTTGTGAAATGCTTAAAGAAGGGGATTATGGTTGAAGAGATATCACCGCTCTAGAGCACCCAATTTTCAAATTAGGATCTAATAAGATTTCCTTGCAATACTTTACCCAAAAAATCATTCTTTACCCGTAAAGAATTCCTTCTGATGGTGGTTAGATTTTGACCTAAATTTTGATGACCAGTGGTTAAATATACTGTAATTTGGAGTCAGAAACCGCTTCACCTCATGCTGAATTGTTACGCTTATGACCATGTTGTTTTATTCCTGCGGTGCTCCATATTAAGGTTTTAATGCTTATGATTTGAAAGAGGCAGTATGCAAATAATGACATCAAAGGAAACTACGATCATTATTTATTAAGTTCATCCAATACTAGATTATTTCAATGTTATTAACACATATATATATGATATCTAGTCACAGTGGTTTAATATACAGCTGCTTTAGAAGATAACTAATTTGTCACTTGATGTGTTTATTCTCTTTATACAGTATTATATGAGACTGTGATGAGACTCAGACATTATGCCCACAGTGAGTTCAAAAAAATAATTAAAATAAAATAAAGAAGAAGAAGGAGAAGAATCAATATTAAAAAAAAAAAAAATCAACTCTTTTTTTTTTTTTTTCCCCGTGTATGAATTGAGCATCCTTTGGGCCGTATATCCCTTCGATAGGGTTTAAGAACATTCTTTACCATAGAGCTTATACAAGAACTACTGATGTCCTTGTTCTTTCCAAGGGTTTAATCAACCGTTTAAGGATATCTTCAGTTGAACATTATATGATGCCTATGGGAGCTACATAGCATTTTGTATTTGTAGCCAAATATTGGGGAAGGCCAAAAGAGTATTTTGAATCATCTTTATGTTTTCTTTTTAGAAGGTATGCTTCATAATGGAGAACCTATAAGCTGTGGCGATTTGGTATTTTCACTTTCGAATTGGGAAGTGGCATCGTCGTGAATTGTGATTGTGTCTTCATAGTAATTGAATATTGCATCTAAAAACAGAATTTTGATTGATTAATATATATGTACACACACACACATACTTGCAGAATAAGCATGGGGAATAAAGTCCATTGCATTGGCATTTTTATCTACATTTTTCATAGGCATTATTGCTTATGTCATGAGATAGCACATTAGTCAATAGTCATACTATTGGACTCTCAAAAGGCAGATATATAATTAAGTTATGACAAACCTGGTTTTGTGTGTCAGATGAAAAGGGGAAATTTGACGAGCTAGTTGAAGACAAAGGTGTGAAGATTTTGATCGATCCAAAAGCCCTAATGCACGTTGTTGGTACAAAGATGGATTTTGTTGATGACAAGCTCAGGTACGTAAAAGAAGATATATGTTTGTTGCATACAAGTATTACTTATATATGTGCACATGAAAAGCTTTCTGCTCTTATCTCTCACTTCCAATTGTTGTAGATCATAAGTGGATGTCAAAGTACTAATTTAAAAAGTTAGTATGAGAACAACCAGTTGTTGCCTGATGACCTTTTTATATTTTCTTTTAGGCTACATTATTCGCTTGTTATTATGTAGACATTGACATGTACCTTTGTACCTGTCAGCATTGGGTATTTTCATTATAGAAGTAGGTTTTCTTCCATGGTCTGCAGAATAATTGAAGAGAAAAAGGTTATAGAGGACTCCAGACTCAGGCCAAAGCATGCTCTTCCAATAGAAAGTTCTTTATGTTCCGGTAATTACGCTGCTCAGTCTTTTATGTATTTTGTTGGTTCTTTTGCAGATCCGAGTTCATCTTCATAAATCCAAATTCCAAAGGGCAGTGTGGTTGTGGGGAATCCTTTATGACAACAAGTAATGCAGATGCAGCCAGGCGAGGGGGACATTAAAAATTTTATGGTTCTTTTGTTGTTCATTGCTACTCCTCGTGGATGCTCTGGTGATCATATTGCCTTGACTTTTGTACCCTTTAACCACTAACTGTGGCTTCATTACTTCTTCCTTTATATTTTTGCCAAGTTTGGATCTTTTCTTTTTAGCAATTTCTGTATAAATGTAGCTGAAATGTATTATGAAACTAGATACGATGTCATTGAGATGAATAAAAAGGAATGGCTGGCTTTTGGCACCTGTATCTAGCTTAGTAACTTGTGCATGCAAATCCCATTCCTACTGTGGTGGAAGATGTCCCCATTATTGTATAAAGCAAGAGATTAGTTGCATCCACAGTATGAACTTCTAACTCTTCTTTTATTCAGTCATCTTTATGTCGTGGTATCTATGCTACTAATTCTAACACTGAAATGTTCGTGTAAAATTTATGCTTTTAATTTGTTCTTAGAATATGAATTATAATTCTTAGAAGTGTTCTTTGACTATGCAGATGATAATGCAACTGGCTGATTTACATTATTGCATGTTTTTCTCTTTTTTCCAACCCTTAGGAAAGATTTCTCAGAACCAGAAATTTTAATTTATAAGCCAGCTCTGTGGGATTCACTTCAAGATGTCTGCAGGACGCAGTGCAGAAGTAATGATTATTGAAGGCCAGAAAGGTGAGATAGGCCCTATTCCTTCTGGATATGGTGATTGTATTAAACAAGAGCGAGAAAAATTCAAGTGTTGGGTAATATTCATACAACTAAGTCAAACTGAATGGAAAATCAAACTGAGCCATGCTTTACGTTTTTTTTAAACTTTTGCGTTTAATTTAAAGGTTCCATATGCCTCGTGGTTCAGTTTGAAAAATTATGAAAAATAAAGATCTATCATGAAGGAAGGTCCAACTCGGCTGGTAGAGAGAGGAGTAGAGGGGGGAAAAATGTAACCCTTTCTCTTAGACTTTCAGCATACTAGTACTCAATATCTCCACTCCATTTTACTTTCATAAGAGCCAGCCTTCAGGGAGCACGGCTCATAATGGCAAGAAGTTTAACGTAAATCCGTAAAACAAGTTCCGAAAAGATTAAGCCATAAAATATGTATCATGCCGTTCGCAATGCCATAGGTTAAAGAAAAGGTGATGCAATCCCGAATTCTTTCGGCTGTTGAACACGCCTGGGACAATGACTTCTGGGTTTGATTTGAATAAATGAATGCACCAATTTAAAAAATTTAATCGGTTCTCTGTGATTTCAGGCACATTTTCAGAGAAAAATTCCAGCAAAGGGTACATAGAACTAAGATGGTTTATAGCATTGTGATTGTTTTTGGACAAAAGATCCTCAAAAATTCTAAATCTCTCTAATCTCCATGTTGGACAAATCATGTAGGGTCTAGTTTTCAAGTTGGCTTGGCAGTGGCACTTCTTGATAGTGCGTGAGCCTCATTCATTCATCCATCCTGCAATACAATTTAGCAGATTTGGACCGGTGCTTTGGGGTGAATTAGCCATGAAAATAAAAGACCAAGTTGGAGATTAGTACAATGACAACTTTGCAAAAGCACCGAGTACAAGATTTTAACATGACAGCCATATCAAAGTTTTAGTAGGGTATATGACAAATTAGGTAAAATAATGATTATAAAAGTAAAACCACATATCGTTTGTCTCATCAACCGAATTTGGTAAGTAAACTTACGCCATTAAGAAAATTGGCGTAGACAGTCTATGACATAAATTGAAAATTTTAGATAGTATGTCCAACGTGCAAAGCTTAGACAGCAAATTATAGATTACCTTAAAATTCAGGTAACAGATATAATATTAGCCTCAAAGGAAAAAATGATAGAAATTCAAATTTTGGGAAGTGGAATCACTTCACCAAAGGGTTTTTACAGCACTTCTCAAATTAGGCAGCATGAAATTTTTTACATATTTCAAGCTGAGCTCATTGCTCAAACAGATCAAAGTTGAAGGTCATAGTGGATTGTTGATGTAGGTATATACGATATAGTACCAGCCATACGGGGGTTTCTTGTACAAGAATAAAACTAGTGTTAAATGCTCACCCATATAAACAATAAATACCAGTAATATAGATGGACCTATGCCATGATAAAAAGAAGAATTTTATGCGTTACCCACTTTGGAGCACAAATTTTCAGATCCTACATGGAAATGTACTGAGCAAATGTGATTGGAAAGATCAAGAAACAAAAGCAGAATTTAGGCTGCCTTCCCATCCTTCTTTGGTTGGGATATCCTGTGCTTTGACCACTCTTCTAAAGCCTTTCGGTGCAAGGAATTCATCCGGATATATGGCCGTCTCTCCCTAATAATCTTCTCAGCATTTTTCCAATCTTCAGCAAGACCTAGTGCCACAAGCAGTGCACATGTTACAGCCACACTTCTTCCATGACCTGCGGATCAATTGAAAAGAGAGTCTCATTTGTTTGAAGAAAAGCACAAGTAATGTACAGAACACTTATAGACGCACGCGTGGAATAATCTTTCCAATGCTAGGTAGAAGAACTGTAATCATTGAGAATCCCAGATAGAAAACACACTAGCAGACTGATTTTGGTTGTATATGCCATCCTAAATTTTTCATCTTCCTGAAAGGAAGCAGCAAAGCATTCTCTTATCCAAGAATATGCCATCCATTATATTTCATCTTCCTAACAACAGGAAACAAGAAAGACTATTGATATTGACTACAGCATTATAAAGAGGCATACCCAGCAGCAAAGCACTCTCTAATTTAAGTGGATATGGTAGGGGGGAGAGAGGTCACATGTGTACACAACCTTACTCCAGTTATGTTGTAGTAGCATAGAGACCGCAACATATAATCTATGAAAAGGAGGACTAATGTATTCAGGCATTGTAACAACTATATGAACAGGGATGTTGCGTGTCACTACAGATATATAGCAACATACTGTAAGTTTAATTGTTCTCCCATTCTATGTAGAATACTCAGCTCTATGATGAGCAATCTAATCAGAGATTACCACAGAGTACTCAGTATAGAATGGGACAACAATCAAACTAGTGCAATCATAAATGTAGTAGCAGACAGCAATTGTCTGCCTTCTCTCACCACCCTTCTGTCCCTTCACAAGCTGCAAAAAGGGACCAATATATCGTGTATCTTTCCAAATCATGAGCTCTTCTTATTGCTACTGGCTGTCCAATGTATACATCTAGCCCAAGGATTATGCGTCTGAAAATCAAGCTGTCTCATCAACAATGTTATTGTGTTTTTTTGCCTAAAAGTTGTCAGGACACAAAAGAAAGGCATATCAAGCAACCAAAAATCCTACATAATTATGTCTTTGTGTTAAACTAAGATAAAAGCCGGCCAAGTGAGCTCAGACTGGAAGATTATTTTCAAAGTAGCATGGGACAAATTAGCAGATTCGTCTATCATCTAATCGATTCTGCAGGAGCCTTGTGGAAGTCAAAAAGTCTCAGTCCCCTCCTACCGGCTACCATGTGATTTCACTCTCTTAAACTGAGGTCTCCACCTTCTCTCTAAAAGCATTTCATCCCTTCATTATTTTCACGGGGCAACTTATGAGGGACAACTCTGTCATGATTTCCTAAGTTTCCTACCAAAATGTGCATTGCAGAACCCAAAATATATATCTCGCCATATTTTTATGTAACATCACCATTGACAACTAAGAATCTACCTACGTCCAACTTTTCACTGGAAACTAATGACATAAGATCATTTTTACGAGATACTCACAGCCAATCGAGTGATACAAGAGCTATATGCCCATACCCTCCCTTACAATTTCTATTTATTGCAATCATCATTGAGTTTTTGAAGCAGTCAGTGTGATTAAGCATGTTATCTCAAATAGTATTTTAATGTTTGGAGTCCCTCAAACACAATTCAATGCTGTATAATGATACAAAACAGCAGAAGATACTGCTCCCTCAGAAAGCAAAAGATACATAACAGATGAAAGACAAAGGAGTAACAAATTCAGTGTGCAAAAGACATGAAATCAAAATCTGTTAAGTTTACTGAATCATATCAAGTTATGCAACATATAATATTAATCAACAAGACAGTAGGACCCCAATATCACCAACTCACTAGCCTCCATTACCCAAGCTTGCAATTTTTATCCTTCAGGTGATTACCTTATTTTTGGTCTGTACTTAAAAGGACTCTCAAAACTCAACATTTATGTAGCAACTTAAAATGAGACAAAACCACAAAATCTCATCAATAGACATACGTGTCCAAGGTATTAGGTTAGAAATTGAAAGTCAGGTAATTGATCAGGAAGACAACATATATAAATGGACCTATGTAGCATCATTGTTCGGTCGTTCTACAAATTGACACATCCTGTTGATTGCACACAAAGGAGGCATCTTTGCACACTTACTGGATGAATGCATAGCACTAATATTATAACCTTACAATAGCTGTCTAATTATCCAAACACAAAATTACAAACAAAGAGAGAATATCAAGAAGATTCACATCGAGCAGCTACCCATCAATCACAAGCCGTAAAAAGATCATGATATCACAATACTCAATAGGCGTTTAACCCTTTAACTTCTAAAAGCAAGTATTCAATGAGCTTCAAGACAATAAGCTCAGATAAAGAAAAGCAAACGATTTTAGCATTGAGTAAGGAAAAAAACAGCAACATACCATATGCACAATGAATAAACACAGGAACATTCTGTGCTCTCTTCCTAAGAGCCCACTTCACAGCAGATTCGATCTCCGCAGGCTGAGGGGACCTCGTATCCCATGTCGGAACACACAAATACGCGTGCCCCGTCAACTCGGCGGCCTCGGAAACTCACAGGTGCAATCAATGATTGCAGGATTACCTGGAGGCAATTTATCAAGTGAAGAAGGCCAACCACCAACATAAACACCTTCACAGACCTCACTATAAGGATCTTCTCCACTAAAAAGCCTTCTCAATGCAGAGAAAATCCTAACAAAGAACAAATAAGGAAAAAACATCACCTTTGACCAAATGGGAAAGGTGCCATCCGATTTCTTCCCCAAAAGTAGAGGAAGATTAATCCATGGGTGTGATGCAAGTGCAACTAGGAATGATACTAATGATGCATATAATAATGGAAGTGCAAAAAATGCAAGTCCAAATAAACTGAAGAACATGAAGGAAAACAGTAAAGCTGACGCCTTTAGGGCTATTAAGATAGATATACCGACACCCATTATTGTACAATGTTTATATTTGATGAAAATGATCAGAAGGGAATGAAACAATAGGATAAATTGAGAAAAGAGTGGTTTTTTGGATCTGGGTCTTTGGAACTTTAGCTTGATTACTAAGTTGTTAGCTAAAACGATTGAAACTTTGGACTAGTGAAAGGGGTCGAGGTGAGTTTTAAATCTGGGGCTATGATTTTAAAGGGTTGTACATGAAGGGAAATTGATTCGTGGGATAGAATGGCTGAGAAAACTTATAATTTTCAGAAGATCTCGCTCTTTGTAACTGTGAATAGGCGACAATTGCAATCACGACAAATAGTGGCAAAAACAGAAAATTAGGACCATTCGACCAATAGTTTGTTATCTATGGGATTTTTATGTAATTTATATATGTACAGATATATATAACAAAAAGGATATTGTATAATTATATGCATTTTATAATAATTTTAAGACAAAAGCATAAGGCGAGGGAATAGGTCCCCACTTTCAGTACAATGCAATAATGGATCCGTTTGGCTAGATTTTTTTTTTGCAAAATAGATACTTTTTTTTTAATTTTTTTTAGTTAATTGTTTATCAAAAAATATACATGTTAAAAAAATTATTTGTTCTCATAAAAAGATAAAATATAAATATATATTTATACATATCATTTCGATATAAATACAAATAAAAAACTGATTATTCAAACAACCTCCTAATATCAATCGTCTTCTACCCTTGCGAGCACACTAGAAATTGGAACAAAAGTGCACATATACTTGACAGAAGTCTACAGAGATGAACAAAGAAACTAAGGATGCCGAAGCTAGCACTATCTCTAGCCAAACAAAAAACACAACTTCATCTTCCATTTTTACATTCTACATCCGTATCATTTTGTTGGCAAGCTTGTTACCATGCACAAAGACGTAAAAGAGCGTGGCTTAGTCAAAGTAACATATCTTTGTCCTACATGCATTAATGGGATGAGAAAACTTATCTGTGTTATTGTGTTTGTTCTTTGAAACGTTGAAAGTATGTATGGAATCAATAATGAGGTATAATTTTTTTGAACCCTATATTTATATTGTGTTTCAATCCGTAATAGATCGTCTAAAATTCAACACTTAGAATGTCAATTCTGCTTATATTCTTTGTAAATCCCATTACCAAGTTTTCTTTTTCATCTAGTATTGCTCATGTTATTATAGTCTTATCATGCATTCTTGATGCATCAAAGTATATGTAAGTTGTGTTTGGTAGGTATTAAGCAAATTAATGTTGTTCTATGTGGTTGTACTTCAAATTTCTTGAGGTAAGTCCAAGATTCCATCACTAGGTTTTTTATTTTGGACAATCTACGATTAGGGTTTTTGCCTTGATATAATATTACATTCCTTTCTTTCTATATGTATTACAACCTATAGCAAACATTATAACCCATGGTATATCAGTTGTTTCCCTCAGTTTTCATGGGAAATAGCTGTTTACTCTTATCCATGCTTTAAAAGGAAGTGATTAATGATGTGTTGGGTTTGGAGGTATAATTAAAGGGCCTGATCTAAGTTAGTGTTTTATACTTTCATCTGATTGTTAACTTATGAAACACACATTAGGTATATGATTATTGCTAATCTCCATCCTTTTTCTAGATGGCAAGCTATTATTTAGGGATCTACAAATGATAAGTTTAGACTTAGGGGGAAATGAAGCCATCTTAGATCCTCCATTGACCAGGTTTGTGGGTCCAATTGCTTATATATAGTAGCTAGCTGGATTTCCCCTATGATAACACGATTTTCTTGATGTTCATGTAGTATGACAAGTCTGACTTGTTCTTTTAGCCAATTGCTAATAGGGTATTGTATAGTGTCTTCAATCCATGTGGTTTTTATTAGCTAACATTGTTTAACAGTTAACAGATATACCTCTTCCTTAGCCTATAGAAGATTTTGCTTATGGGACCTAAGTATGTCTATTTATGTACACAAAACTAGCATTTAGTTCCATTTATAATTATATAGCGCCCATGTTTCACGATCTTGTTATGTCCTTCTAATATTTCCTTCCACAATGAAGAATCTGCTAGTGTATGTCTCCATCAATCCCAACACATTCTATTGATATATCTTTCTTTTAATAATCGATACCATAGATTATTATTATTCAAGAACTCAAATGAATGCTTAATTTGCCAGGGTTGGCATTTTGTTTTAAGGTTTGTTAACCCTAAGCCACCCGCTTCTTTGGACAAGGTTGTCTTTTTCCATGAAAACCAATGAGTCTTAGTAGCATTATTCTATTCATTCCAAACGAACCACTTTGTAACGTGGTCTATGTTGCTAATTACTTTTTGTAGAAGGTTTGGTACTTGCAAAAAGTAATATGGTATTGATTGTAAACTTGTTTTTGCTAGTAAAACTCGTCCCGCCATGCATAAAAATTGCTATTTCCATTCAGCCAATCTGTTTTGTAATTTGTTTATTAGTTCATGGCAATAGTTTGCTCTTAGTTTGTTGCCTATATTAACCTTATGAAGGTTTTAATTCCCTGTGTTAGGCTTATCTTGACATTTGGTGTGAAGTAAACTTTAGATTTGGTTTGATTTACAATTAAACCTAACAATTGCTAAAGGTCTCTATTACTTGCTTTGTGGTGCTTATAGATTTCCTAGTTGCCTTGGACATTAAGATAACATCATCTGCACATAGTAAGTGGGAGAATTTATAACTTGTTTTTTCTAATTCCAATAGGTTCCTAGCATTTGGTCAAGACTTTTATGTTCAATTAGTCTTGAAAGCATTGCCATTCTAATGATAAATAAATATGGAAAGATGGGGTCTCCTTGGTAGATATCTCTCATTGGTGTCCATTAACTTAGACTTCATAAGTAGTTGTTGTGAATTGATAACATTAGTTTCTGTATCTTGATTGGAAAACCTAAATGTTTAAGTGTGTAATGAAGGAAATTTCATTCTATTTTATTAATGGTTTTTTCCAAATCTATTTTTAAGAACATCTACCATGTTTTTCCTCTTTTTTCATTTGCATAGTGTTATAACTCTCTTAGGATGTTTTATATTATTTGTTGCTTTTCTTTATTTGATGAAATATGTTTAACTTAGATTGATTAAGGCATTTAAGTACAATAGCAACCTTTTGGCAAGGATCTTTGAGATTAATTTGTATATTGTGATATATAAGCCAATAGGCCCACACTATGTTATTTGGTTAGCTCGATGTTGCTTTGGTACAAGGACCAGTAACATCTTATTTATCTCTTTATGAATCTTAAGTTTTTCAAAGCATGTTTTAATAAAGGAGTAGGTTAATTTCCCTATGATGCCCCAATGTTTCTTAAAAAAAGTAGCATGCACGCTGTCTTTTCTTAGAATTTTCCATGATCCTATATATCGTAAGGCCTCATATATTTTAATGTTAGCTATTGGTTTCTCTAGCTAGGATTTTTGGATCTCTATTAACCCACCTCTCAAGTGTTCTAAGAGATAATTTGCTTTGTGGACCAATGTCTTTCCTATGGTGTAGACTTGTTTATAGTGATAGGTAATATGGTCCTAATATCATCTAGATTTGTTAGCCATTCTCCTACGGAATTTTAATGTATATGATTTGTTTATACAGAAAGACATGGAGCTTTAAAAGTTTATAAATTATAATGGTTCTAATTCAAAATTAGTCATTACCAATTTAGATAAGTGCACTTATTGAAGTAGCATACAAATTTTAGGCCGTATTCCAATAGATCATTAGCACCTAACCTACTCACACTGGTCTATTATCTAGCATAAGAAAATGCAAGGGTTCATAACATAATATTCACAAGTTAACTAAAATATTTATAAATCTAAGCTACCATGCACATGCTTCCAAATCAATCCAATAAAGATAAATTCAAATATGCAAAGAATAGCTTAAATCTACCTTCACTAAGTTGAAAATATACACTAGGAATACTCGAGGGGTGTGGAATTGAGTCTCCATCCAAAATCCCAAATAATTAATTTTAATTTCAACATATCATAAATCAAATAACTTTGCAGCGGATAAATAAACAATAGATATAAAGTGTAAATTAAAGAGATAGAGTTAGAGAAAATCAAGCCAGGTTTAACGTGGAGTCCAACCCACTTTCCACTCTTCACCGTCCACAAATTGGCTCTATTGAGGTCTTCACCACCATTTCATTTAATTTCAAAGTTGGCTCGAGACAAGCTATATAACACAACTTAGGAAATAAAATATTTCCTCTCTCTCTAAGTACTCTAAAAGAAATAGCAATTAATATTAACTAAGCACTAGAGTGTATTTTCTCTCTCTTAATAATTTGTAAATATTATATACAAGAGAACAAAAAAAGGAATTTGTTTAATCACAGTTAATGAACTTGAAAAATAATTTGGCACTTCCCCTCACTTTGTTGTTCTCCAAGACTTGCATATAAATAGCCTTTGAATTTCAAAAGTCCATTAGTCACAACATCTATAATCTGCCAAACATTAAATGTGCTTCAACGACTCTTTTTTTGCCATATCAGCTTCAAACTTTAAACTATCGCACCTCAAATATTTGTCGCATCACAATCTATCACTCCCTAAGTCTTCATCACATCAAGCCCTCGACTTGATATGTGAATAATACCGTGAGCTTTTTATCTTTATCGAGCCTTAGTTTAGAACATGTCATGCCTTAAGTCTTTAGCATGTTGAGCCCTCGACGTGATCCTTGACCAACACTGCCCATTTCTTTGCTTTATCACACTTGGACCTTAACTTGACATGTCTTAATCACTTGATTTGTCTAGGCCTCGACTAACCCTTCAACAACTAATTTGACATTTTTGAGCTTGTCGAGCTTTGGCTTTTGCTTTGTAGCGCCTTAACACTTGACTTTGGCATGCCTTCGACCATCCCTTAATTTAGCTAAAACCTGCAAAAAAAACTCTATAAACACGCATGAAGCATACACATGTACACACACACACATATATGACTAATTAAGTATAGTTTACAACAAATAAGTAGTTAATTGTGCATTATATTATCTCATAAAAAATTTCATTGAACTCTCAAGTTCAACACAAGTCGTTATCATGTGATTTGAGAAACAAACTCAATGAGTTTTTTGTTGAATATGCTTGTACTATTGAATTCACAAATTTATATCGATGCCTCTCTCAATTGTTATTAACATCTAATCCTAGGTAAAACAACCAGAATCTCTTATTAACCCATTAGTGACCTAGATCCACATTAAGAACAAGAATCATTTGATTAAAAACCATGTTTCATGAATAATTAATCAAGTGATAAAAGGATTTCATCATTATATCTTTAGAAGTCTTGAGCAATCCCCGTTAATAGCTTGAATCTATTTAAAAGAATGATTTCTTGGTCCATTCATTGAAATTTGATATAAGTTCACATGGTGCACATACATAAATCTAAGAAAATGCAGCTCAAGCTATTAATTATAAGTACTCAACAATAATTAATAAATGCACAAATGAAATCATATGAATCAGGTCTTGGTTTTAGAAAATCTAAGCTCAAACAAGTTACTTTTCCAATAATATTTATCAAATTAAGCACAAAATCAAAGAAATAACAAGTACTGAAGATAGAAAATGCCCATGGGCACATGAATCTTTGCACAATGAATTTGAATTAGCTTAAGAATTGATCTAAAGAAGCTTGAACCGTAGTAGTGTAGTGTTTCTCTCACTAGAATTCTCTCTCTAATTAGTTACAACAAACGAATATTCTATTCTATACATTACATTCTATACTATGATACATTATTATGCACACCTATTTATTGATATCAGGCACAAAAATAATGAAGATTTAATTGCTAACGTGGAAGATTCAATATAACAAACTTTGTTAGACATTTCGTGTGTGTGACAAAGGTTAATCCATAGGGGTAATCACAAGTATGGCTAATGTTACAGTTGGCTCTGGATGCAAATTCAACTTTGTTCACGATTTATCATAGTTTTAATCACATGAGTCAATCGGAAGTGTGATCTCAATCGCGATTGACTCTACATTCAATGCTTCATGTCCCCTTCAGTTTTCAATAACAAGCAAGCTTAAATGCCTTCATTGTGAACTGCAGCCAGCAATCGTGGGCATGATTTGTACTAGAATCTTTTGTTCTTGTTGTTTTTACTTCATTCCTTGATCAATTCACTTCAATTCTTTCTTTTGAGCACAAAAGGAGTTAGAAAACAACAATTTAAGAAATAAAAGCACGATTTATGTGAAATTTATCAATTATTCAAATAAAATAAGCACAAATCCCCATGAATTAAATAGAGTAAATATAGCTTATCATTGTATGATTCTATTCTTACTCCTTCTTTTTAAGTACTTTCATGTGGAAGTATCTAGTATTCCTTTCCCCCTCTTGTACATTCTTTATGCATGCTATCATTCTCTGAAGTGTTTCTTCATGTTTTAATAATTGTGCCCATTTTGTTCTTAGTTCATGCTCTTAGTTCACAGTGTAATTGGTAGGGAATATGCTATTGATGCAGACTTAATAGTTTTTTTAGTAGGTCTTTTTTCTTTCCCTATTATTTTGAAGGTATTTCTATTTCATTCGCTTGCTTGATTTTGAAAAAGTAATTCAGCACTTATATAGTCATTGTTGACTGCTTCCTAAATATTTTTTACTAGGTATGCGAAGGAGTCATGAGATTCCCACATAGTCCGATATCCAAAAGGCTTTCGGTTTCCAAATTTAAGTGATTGTTGTGTGTTTTTAATAGTCTAGGAGTGTGATCAAATGAATGTCTGTGACAGTATAAGATTGCACATTATGGATATAAGACTTCCCATTGGTAATTCGTTATTGATCAATCTATCCCATTTTATATGAGATGCCGTATTCCTCTAAGATTTGACAATGTGTATGGAGTACTAGTATATCCAAGATTAAACAAGCTATAGTCTAAAAGGCATTATTTAAAAAGATTATCTGTATTATTTATTCTCACACCACCCTGCTTTTCAAACTGTGTTAGTATTTTAATAAAACCCTCTAATAAGTGTCCTAAGACCATTTATAATTGTGTTTGTTGATGTCCTAAGACCCTTTATAATTGTGCTTTTTTTATCATAATTTATGCACTATTTTATTTATCTACTAAAGAAAGGATACTTATTGGATAAATTATTCATCTGAGGGTAAATAAGGAGTAATTGAGCTTTTTGAAGGATTTATAATGAAAAAAGTGAAGATTTGACAAAGTTTTGGAGCTACCACCGCAATATTAGGAGTACACTAGAGAAGTATAACCAGTGTACAATTTTCAGAGCAAACAATAAGAAAAAATTTTAATTCCAAGAGTACACGACCAATATAGATGAGTTGCGTACATCGGCTAGTATATGATTGAAAAATAGAGGAATTTCGTGTTTGTTCCAAGTTTACACAACCCATGTACACGAGTTGTGTGGGGCAGTGTACGTTTGACAAACTATAATAGCGCTTTATTTCGTTATTTTACATATCCAACCATCTTCTGTTCCAAAACCTTAATAGAATTTTTTTTTTTAAAGCTTTTCAAGAAGAATTCCCTAGTTCAACATCAAGATTCACAAACAACATTATTACAAGAGTTTCATCATCATGATTTTTCCAATTTCTTCCTTTATATTTACCATTGTCAACTTTTCATGGAAGAGTAGTTTTGTTATGTCCTGAGTTTTGAGAAACCTTAGCCTTATGTATAGATTTGCTTTTCGATTGAATAAAGTTTTAGTCTTAATTTACTTCATGATCCATTTTGTTGTTGATGATGATTTTAGGCCTAAATATTATAAACTTGATTTCTATTAATTAGAAAGAAGATTTTAGTTAATAGAATAGATCTCTTACAAGTAAAGAAGATGTGTAATTCATCAAGAAATAGGGTTTTTCTAACTTTCTGCCTTTGAAGAAAATTAGGGTTCTTGAGCTTTATGCAATTTAAATTTAACATTAGTGAAAGAAGAAATTCTCACTTCTTCAATTAGGATGAGGAGTTAATTGACTTGAAGAGAGTAATTAATTTAGCTAAGTAACCCGGTAGTTCAAGACTAAAAAATTATCCAATTAAAATTACTTTTTAAGGATAAAAAGGGCTAGGGTGGAGCAAAACAAGGGACATAGTTTGTGAATTGATTAATTTTAAGAAAAGTATATATAATTCATTTAGAGTTTTTGGAACTGATTTTAATTAGAATTATCATTAGGATTGGTATACAAATTATGATAGATTCGACTAGATAATAGTCAAAGGGTTAGTACTAGTAGCTATATATAGATCCTTAGGACGATATCCAAATTAATTCTCACGCTACATGATAGGTATACTACCTTGTGTGGATCTAGGATTAATAGAATTATAAATTTCAAGCTTAGTGATCACACACAGTACCCCTATGATACACCATGGTTGATTGTTTATGTCATTAGAATGTTGTTTCAATGACTCCTCTAGAAGTTTATGTTGTTCAAAGTATGGACTTCCACAAACAGCAGTAAGAAAGCATAAGGTTTTTGTATTTCTAACATGGACCACGACATGAATCTCCTGCATTGCTTGCTTAATCAGTGTTACATCTAGCATCTCCACATTCCATACCATAAGCATTCCTCCTCTTTGCCCTTCACTTTCCATGCTCCATCAAAGGGTAATCGGTGGTAGAAGTTATGCCCTACTGCTGAGTCTATTCTTGTCTCAGTTAGTATAAGGACATCAAAAGCATTAAGGTTTGTCAATTCCAATATTTAATTCTTTTTTATGTTGAATTTACCCCTCTCACGTCCCATGCCAAGATTTTTGTATGTCTTGTATGTTAGAATTGTGGTGTCTCCATTGACAAAAGAGTAACCGAGATCCTATAGCCAAGAATGTTAGGCCCATTGAGCAATCTCCTTACTTCAATCATTACTTGATAAGATGAGTTCTTTGATACTATCATTGTTATAGTCTCATTCCTGTTTTAGAGAAAAAGTATTTTCGTCCTTCCCATCTTGAGTATGTAGGTTGCTAGCAGTGGTCCTAGCAAAACTAGAAATTGAAGGCATTGAGCTACTGTTTCCAATATGGCTTGGCATGTTGCTTTCCATTGCAATGTCAGATGGCTTAGCTTGCAACAACCCCTTTCCAGTGTTGCCATTATGATCAAGTTGTATTCCTTTATAGTCCCTAGCCTTGATGCTATTATAACTTGAATTACTTGACCATTGCCTACTCTCACTTATAGGTTGATCTCTAGAACTTGGACAGCTGGAAGGAACTCGTACTAAATTGGTCGAACCTTGAAGAATGTCATCATAGCCTTTTCCATTAGTTCGGAATGGGGATGCAAACATACTCTCAAACTACTGGTTGGGGGTATGTCAGAATTTGGATGTCAGATTCTCAGCTTAAAGATAATCAACATTTTCATGTATATACGTTGTGTTCCTGATCACTCTCTTAAGCCTTGTGAATTATGTGAGTATTTTTCTTGTTGGATCCTCTCTGCTGATCATGAGAGGTCTCCTTTGCTTTAAATATTTGGTCCTTTGATACTGTTGTTGATTGTTTGATAGCTACTTGATTAAGTGTATGAGGCATTGTGTTTAAATTTGCATTAATATGTGCTGGCTTATTTCCATCTTTAGAATCTTTATTAACATGATTGGTTTTAGATTCGTCGTCATTGGAATCATTTCCTTGATTTGATGCTAGAAAGCTCCTTTTTTTTTTCTTTTTCTTCTTTCGTTCTTAGGTAATTAAGTTTGTTCCTATTTGTTTTCTCCTATTATAGTTTTGTCCACTTTTCCTTTCCACCAAAATCCATTCTCCATATTTATTATTCGTTTCTTCTCTGCTCAGCCTATCCTTGATATTTATATTATCATCATTTGGAGGCGTATCTCCTTGATTTCCTAATTGAGTATTGGAATTTAATGTTTCTTTCTCTTGTGGGACTATAGAGTGATTTTTCATTTTTTTTTTCATTTCCTATGTTTGAGCAATTGATTGCCACGTCTTATACATCCACAATTATAAATTAAGTGTTTCATGCCTTCATACTGGACATGATATGAAATTCCATCGATGCAGATCTATGAACTAGAGGTTCATGGAAGTTCACTTGAATTCAAAGGCATGTGAACTAACCATGTTCTGTGTTGAACATGATCTTAATCATAGGAACAGAGGACAACTTTGATGTACTTGAGTTATTTATGTCTTGATCTTGAGTGCTCTGATCATAGTTCATGCCTATTAGCTCCTCTTGAAAGAAATGCATGGCATATACTTTCAATAATTTTTGCAAGCAAAATAAGAAAGCCAACCTTTTGCCTTCATTCCATGTCCATTTGTGTTCTTCTTCATTTGTAACGTATTTATATTTAGGATAAATGTCACAAATGGCTCACAAACTTTGGCAAAATATACAATTAAATACCTAAGTTTTGAAATTGATCAAACCTGAAAAAACTTTTCATGTACACTAACCAATATCACAAAGGTACTATTGACATGCATTAATTCTTTTAGGTATTAAATTAATCAATTCTAAAGTTCAATGTTCAAATATCTAATTATATATTATATTAAAATTCACGTTTCATGGTATTAGCCCTTAAATTTATGCTATACTAATTGATTTGAAATTTTAAAGTGCTATAGCCTACTATGAAACCTGATCCTACAATGGTTTCCATAACTAGAATCATGAAATTTTCATTTTTTTTTTTTCCATTACAACAGATAAGGGATTTAAACCTCATCCATCCCACTTTAAATATAATATTAATGTCACTAGACTGTAAAACTATTAGCTAAAATCCTACACCATATTGGACTAATCATAAAGCATATAAGTCCTAACATCTTATAATGCAATGGAAACCACAACATATAATTTGATAATATCTATAATTTACAGCAAAAGTTAATATCAAATTATTACCATAAGTAAAACATTTCTAAGTACAGATATAAGTCGATCAATAAAAATGCAAAGTTGAAACAATTGATGCAAATTAAAAGTGGTTTTACATTTTATCGAACTTTTTAAACTCTTGATCAACATGGAATGTATAGATCCTTTACTCCATTTTAAATGTTTAAAACACTTATACTATTATGTTTGAATATTGAGAAGAATAATGGGTGGAAATAGAATGTGAATTTTAAGATTCTTTTATTTAGAAATGGAAGTAAAAGAGGAAGGAATGATAAAGAAGATAATGTTTTTCTAAGCTCACAAGAGCAATTCTCTCACATTTTGAAAAGGGAAAGTTTTATGGTCCCATTCTTTTTCTTTAATATATTGAGCTATTTAATGGCTCAAATTCTTACATGATTATAATCACATTAGTCTAATTTTAATACATTAATTAATATATTTATTTTAATAGTCAAATGATTAATTAGATGATTCCATCAATAAAACGCGATGCGATTTATATAAGATTACTAGAAAATTGTATGGTCCTGCTATTAATTTTGACGGGATCATACCATACCTAACAGTGATCAAATCACTAAAATAATTAATATTCTATTTACTATATTAATTTTAATTGTTAGGTAAATAGCTGGACCATATCAAGATTGCTATACTACTCTTCCCCACATTATGATAGAGTAAACTACACGCAGCTCTGTCAAGAACATTAGAAAATGCATGGAAGCTTTTCAAAAGTCAGTAGTTGCATCCCCAAAACAAATAAACTGCTTAGACCTCCCCCTAAAAACTTTAAAAGGACCCTCTAGTTTTTTCAAAAGTTAGCACCTACATCCCTGCAACTAGCTGGTGGATAAGATGTAATCTTTTATTATTTAATGCTAAAATGTAATTACATATATAATATGTTGATTGAAGAATGTTTTAAAAAAAATATGTACATTTTTATTATAATTTTTACAGAATTCATTTTTTTTTAGAAAAAGACAAAAAAGTTAATTGTAGCTTTTCTTCTTCTAAAATTGCACTTAGTATGAATTAGATATGTTAAACGTTTTTTATTATATTGAAACACACCTCGTGACACAATTTTTTACTAAAAAAGTCTTTTATTGGAATTGCACTTTAGATACCAGCTACTTGGGGTAAAATTAAAAAAAAAAAAAGATTACATTCTTTAATATTTAAATTTTTAAATAAGATATTTTAAAACATTATTCATTAAACATATTATATGTAATGATATGTTAGCATCGAATATTCATCCAACAGTTTTTAGAGATATAAGTGTTTGATTTTTTAAAAAAATGGGGTCAATGCAAATCCATTCTTCCTTTAATTATTTCTTTCAATTTCTTTCCTTTCAATTTTCCTTCTTTATTTTCAATCATAGTATTAAGGTAACCCTAGAACAAAAAAAAAAAAAAGGACAACTATTATGATAAATATTATCCATTAAACAAATACCTTATGCATATAAAGATCATATAAAAAACCCAATTGGAAAAGTAATTTTACCATCATAAGCCAACCTTCATCCCTCAAGACTGACTAAGATTTGCTCCTTACCAATTATAGCATCTAGAAGAAGAAAACAAATAATATCATGATTCAAGTAAATAATAAGCTAAACAAATAGTACTATAGAATTTGAATACTTGAAAGTTGATACATTCCTTAACCAACTCCAGCATCTTAAGTGTTTTCAATGCACTCCTCCATTATATTAAAGAAGTAAATTCACCAAATTAATCTTGTGTAAAGCAAGGGCTGTCACCGTAAAGGAATACGAATTGAGCCACTTGTCTGTGCAAAATACTAATATTGTCACAAAAAAATTAGATGAATTGACCGAGATTTATACTAGATGGCTAATACATCTGAGTTAGGAAAGTTTCAAATTCAAAGAAAAGTTAGCTAATAATGTACCATAATTAATAATTCCTTTACTCTTTCAAAAGGGACGAAGGATAGAAAATTGGATGATAATCAAAATTGTTCATGTCAAAACTTATTATAAGTTGGAATAAGATGTCATTATTAGAACAATGAAAAATCTTATTTCTAAAATGAGGGTGTAAATTAGTGGTGTTGGGATAGACGGTATGGAAGTGGATCAACATTTGTTAGTAAGTTTAAATAAGGTACCAATATTTTAAATGATTAAAAAAGAGATCAACGTTATACAAATTGGTGCAAACTATAAACGAAAAATTAACATTTTGGATGGTTTAATTTTGATGAGACCAGTCTATCACTATTCAACGGCTCAAACCATACCTATTCGTGACCAAATTATTAAAATAGTTAATATTCTAATTAGTATATTTATTTTAACGGTTAGATAATTGACTAGACTATCTCCGAGAAGCACTCACCATGAAGGAGGAGGTACGGAGTAGAAATATTAGAAACCCTTCGTAAAATGTGGACCCTAAAGATAAGAAAATAATTTAATAATAACTATATAACTTAGGTAAATATTTAACACAAACGATGAAGGATTGATTTAATAGTAATAGATAAAGTGATGCAAATAAGTGATCTCTATTTTGTGTTCATTTGTAACTCATTTAAAATGTTAATCCATTTTTCTTAACCATTTGACAGAAAAATCCAATTTATATAAAGCTGCTCCTTTTTTGAACCATAATGTTGATTCCTTCTTTGAATTTATTCCAAAAAATTAATTGATTCTAGTATAATTCTCTCATTAATGTTATCTAACACTTCCAACTACACTACAAAGATCGAGGCGTTGCCAAAAGAGTCTCTTAAAAGCATTTCAAGGTAGGAGTGGTGGAAGATATAGGTGTTGCTAAAAGAGACTGTCAAGAATGGACCAAGTAAACAAAAGGAGACCCATTAGATGGCCCAGAGGAAAACCATAAGACTAGAAAAGAGCACCATGGTTTGAGAATAACATATAAAGGTAAGAATAAGACTTTCAGTAGGAAATTACATGTGAATTTCATGAAAAGAAATTGGCTTTGTGCACTTATTATAAGCTAAATATAAGAAAAAGGTTCTAGGATACTAGTCAAGCTAAACCAACCATAAACTCACCCCAACATAGAAATGATTGAGAAAGCCAAGAAATGAGTTGAGAACCAAAAAAGTGGAAGTTGGATACAGGAACAAATCACCCTTTTGCTTAAAAAACTAAGCGAGGTTAAAGTATAGAAAATGAGAAAATATAAAATGAAAAAAGAGGAATGGGTTTTAGTGGTGTTTGTACTTTGAATTGATGCAATATAGTGTCCGAACTTAATATGGTTGCAATTTAGTGTTCATAACTTTGGAAAGTGTTCCATGTCAATATGTGAATTATCCTTACTTTTTAGTGACAAGAGAATTTGCTGACATGGCATACATGTGGAAAAGACCTTAGTAAATGGGATAAGGTGAATTCTTATAATACTTTCTTCCTCTATCATTCAACTTGTGCAAACTATAACTACTTTTATATGAACCAAACTACTCCGTAAGTACCAAGAAAAACACATATTTGTTGACATTTATGGTTGAACTTTGGCCAAATATAATTGTTTCATTTATCAACCTAGCAACCTACAGCCATACATAGGAAAGAAGACAGATTTGGCAAGTAAGCTTTCCTTTTCATTCTTATCCCTTTGTACTTTGAGTTTATAAGCACAAGTTATTATAGAATTTCGCTCTATAGAGTTCCACTATTGTTATTTTACTTTCTCTTTTATTTGTGGTCCCATTTTGTAGGTAGAAGGCATATTTTTATAGGTATTATATGTTTTTATACAAGTAGTTCTATTCTACATGGTCCCGTGTTGATTTTATGAGTTGGAAAATATAAGTTTATTTTATGATGTAGTTAGAGGGTTTTCTTTTATATGGTCTCTTATTAATTGTACCAGGTGCCTTCATGTGGTTAGGTGATACATATAAGATGCAAGTTGCCTACTTATTTTATGTTGATAGCAATTATGTAGCTTTTTAATTTTTTTGATAAATAGTGACAATCTTTAATTTATTATAATTTTTCATACTTAACAAGTTCAAACTTTAATTTTGTATTACAAATTAACTAAATTTTAACAATTATCTATAAATAGAAATTTTTCAATTTTCTATGTTGGCAATACTTGTTATATCCTACGGTAAACAACTAGACATTAACTTAGTGAATATATTTTTTCCCTCATAATGCCGATTGAAACATATTTTATTTGTTTTGTATTTTCGGTCCCATAATGAGGCCTTCAAAAATATTATTTTCCATTTGCAAAATATTCTTGTCCCTAGTGGCTTATGACTGAAACATGATAAAAAGACTTGTATATGTGTGTCATCAGGGCAAATTTGTGAAAGACCATCCCAAATTTGCATATATATTAGATGGATGAGAAGTTGTAAGAGTTAATGGTGGTGATTTTTTTTCTTTTGAATTCTTATGAGAACAGCTATTCATAGAACTAGGATGCAATGACATTGAAGTGCTTAAATATTACACTCCAAATACATCCTTAGTTAATAGCGAGACTAGTTGTCTTGAAATGTTAAGTTTGTTGAGAACTTGTGAACCCAGAAATTGAACATACAATGGATGATCATATTGGTAGGTCTTCTAGAGGTGGGGATTAATCAACTAGTGAGTTTTCAAATAGCCTGTAAAGAGGTTAACAATAAGGGAATGAAGATTCCGATAATTAAGAAAGAGATTTTGAGCAACAATGGTTCCGACAAGGAGTTAGTTGAAGCTAGAAGGAAAAACAAGGAATCAAGAATGGGTTATCGTTAAACAAAGCACATAACATAATGTGTCGTTTGATGGAGTTTTGGCCTGGATGATTTGGGCAACAATGATGATTTAGACACCGATTATGGCATGGATAAGGTTTTAATGATTTCTTTCAAATAAGGATAAGAGATAAAGGTAGACTAAGCACTATACTTTCAATTTTTGATAATTTAGTATTTTAGTTTTAAAATTTGATAAATTAGTGCTTATATTTTCATAATATGTGCAATTCAGTGTTTTTGTTAAATGATATTTGACAGACATTTATTTTAATAATAGGATAATGGCATATACTTTTCCAAAAATTGCCAAAATCTAAATATACGATACTAGAAAGTAAAAGTATAGATACTTAGCCTATATTTATCGTATCATCAAAATAAATGCTTGTCAAATATTATTCAATAAAGACACCGAATTGCATATATTTTGAAAGTACAATAACTAATTTGCCTAAATTTAAAGATAAGACACTAAATATAAAAATGGAAAGTACACACACTTGGTATGTTATTATCCCAGGATTAAGAGGATGAGGTGGAGTATAGGAGGAAGAATATTGATTTCAAAGTATTCAATCCAAATATGAAAGAAGCGCAATGAATTTGCAAGAGCCCAAGAGTTTAAAAATGTTGTGGTAAGATACATAATTATAGGGTGAAAAGAAGAAACATAAATCCTCAATCCTCATCACTTCTATTCTCTTCTTTCTCCTAGTGATACTTCTGGCCAAAAGCCTATGTATTACTCTAAATGTTTGATTCCTTAAAGACAATGCCTTAAATGAGCACGAGTCTTAATTGTTTCTACTCATCAAATGACTTTAGTATACACTATATGAGAATTGTGCAAAATTAGTACATGGCAACGCAGCAAATTAAGTTATATTGACAAATTCCCTATTGTATAGTCTATAACATAAGCAAATTGTGAAATAAAAAACCAATATTCCTACATTTGGATACTAAACTCCATAGTATCTTTTGCTCTAAATGTAATATGGTCCATATCTTTTAAATGTGGATAAAAAGTCAAGAGTTACCACCTTATAGACGTCCTTTTTAATTAACACTATGCGCTATAAGTTGCATACTCCAATCACTTGATGTGAGCATCCACACTAGCTTCCTCTTCTGCAATCCAATCCAAGTAATACATTTGAAGAAAAATTTTCTTCTTCAACTTGTTGTATCACCCACTTGCCAATCTTGAGTTAAATGATTCTGATAGGTTTCAAGATCACTCTCTCTATTGCCACAAATTCTACCCCTAGCAATAGAAGATCCTGCTTTTAAAGGTTGTCAGTATGGTGTCTTCCGTAGGTGGAAGATAATAATATTCACAACCAAATAAAGAAGTACTTCTATACACTTAATTTATCACAATATGTCACAAATATTACAAAGTATGTGGTTGAATAATACTAAGACAACAAAAGACGCATTTTTATATAACTACTCAGATACCTCACAAATCATCAAAACAACATGAGACCAATATCGACTAACTAAAAATAGGTATATCACACTAGAAGATATCAACGTTTAAAAGCAAACTCATTTAAGGTATCAACATTTGTAATTGTCAAAAAGAGGAATCAACATTTCATAAAGAATGTCAAATATGGTATCCATTGAAAAAATTGAGGAATATTAATAAAAAACCAACTGAATTTTGAACTTTAAATGAATTTTATAAAAACATTAATACTTTACTTGACTTACTTCAGAAAATATTCAATCATTTTGTTAACCACAAAAAATGTTGATACCTTAAATGAATTTAAACCCAAACATTGTTACATTTTAGTGTAACTTATGCAATTTAGAATCACCCATAACATGTTATTTAACAAAGATTGGACTCATCATTAATATCAACAATAACTCCTAATAGTACCAATTAAACTCAATCCCATTCATGTAAATATCCATTAACAATGTTGTCTATATGCAAGGCATGAATGTATATAATGTAACATTGATGCAAAACTAATCTTAAATGCAATATCTACGTTGAGTGCATCATATAAGCAAGAACAATGTCAATTCAATGATAAAAATCACATCTATTTTTATAACTCATTATAGATCCAAGATAAAAATCAATCTTTTATATATAAAACATAATAAACTGGCCATAAAAAGGCCATATTATCAATATGTTTATACACTAACTTTCAAGCATGCAAATCCCTAATTTTTATCATGTGATGTACAAGCATGGTGGTTGTCGAATCCAACAAATAAAATGCTACTTTAAGATTTGTATATAACAATGAGTAGGTTCGTCTCCACAGGGATTGGAAAATTTATTTCTATTCAAGAAAGAATGTAGATGAAAGAAGATTGGGAGTTTTGTTCAATCAAAATAATTAAGTATTAAATTATCTCTAAAGTTAGCATCGCAAATAAGATTTGAATTCAATAATAAGAAATCTCTAATCAAGGTGATACTACAGTTCAATTCGTAGATTCAATCATTGATGCAAAGATCATTATTCCTTTTTGACTAGATTGGTTACGGATTTCATACGCTCTGAAACCCTATCTCTCCTTACTGAATTGATAACCAAGATAAGATCTTTAGTTATTTCCCTCATTGATTAGATAACCCTAAACAAGCTCTTAGGATTTAACTATCAATAGCAATACAAATTAGAGAGAATACCAATCCTAATTAATAATCCATAGAGCATGAATCATTTAAATTAGAATATATATCATCACAACATAAATTAACTATCTGATTATAATTAACCACGTTGTTGTGTTACTCCTATTAGAATAAATGAACAAATACGGATTCAATTTAATTAACAATTTGTTTTGTTAATTGAACAACATGCCTAAATTGTAACAATCAAACACAACAATAATAACAAGACAATTAGATGATATATAGATAATCAGAAGAAAAGAACAATTAATTAAATCGAATTAGATCTCACAAATCTTTGTAGAATTGAATCTGTAGCAATTCCCCTTGATTAGAATAAGATGTTTAGCCACTCATGACTTTCAAATTCTCTCTTAGGGTTATCTTCACAAAGGATATCTCATTGAATTTTCAAAGAAACCCTATAAGGTATTTATATACAAAAGTGAGCAATTGAAAGGTCATCATTAATGTAAACTGGCAGTTACACAGAAACGCTGGCGGCTTTAATTCATATTGGCCAGCTTATCTTCATTGCTCTTCACTGTCCTTTACAGTTTCATGATAGGCAAGGCACTCTCCCTAGGAGGCGCGGCTTTAGTTCCTCCTTGGCCGGCCTAAGTGCATCGGCTTCATTTTATCATACAGTTACAACAATGGTTGGCGAGCTGCCCATAATGGCCGGCGGCTTTCCCACCGGCGTTGGCTCTTCAAATGTGCTCCAGAGTACTTTACGCTGACGGCCATTTCATTTACGCTGGCAGCTTTGGTGCTTCTGTTGTTCGCTCACTCGGATAGGCCGACGGCCTTCAACGCATACGCGGGCGGCCATCTTTATGCTCATGCGCTCTCACCTCGCGCCTCTCGCGCGTTCCTTGTGCCTCTGCGCGCTCCTTGCGCGCACGCTACTTCTTGCGCGAGACAAGGCCGACTTAGTCTGATACAAGGCCGGCGGCCTTGATTCTAATATGGCCAGCCTAAATTTGCTGATTTTGGCATTTAGATCCAATTTGTTCCAATCTTATACTATTTGCTTCTATTGACTTCAAATTCCTAAAAATCATATAAAACACAAATAAGTACCAATTCCAAATAATTTCTATAAAATTAATAACAAATTAATCTAATTTATTCCTAAGAATTAAGAGTAATTTTCATCTCAACAAAGCATTGATTGTATCATGACATGAAAGTGCAAATAAGAGAAAAGTGTGAAGAAAACTTATTTATGGTCTATTGGACAATGCAAGTGATGTAAAAACTACATTGGATTATGAGAGTTAGTGTAGCATTCCGTCGGAAAGTTGATTTGAGAGTAGAGACAATAATGTGTGTTTATGGGGGAAAAGAAATGTTCTTTACTCGAAAAAATCATCCAAGAAAAAGCACAACTTCAAGCATGGTCGTGTTTGAAGTCTTTTATATCCAACTTTATTTTTTCAAAAAAATTGAGAGTGCACGACTTGAATCACTGGCATCCTAAAGGCCATGTAACTTTTTATGCCTTGAATTTTTGCATGCTTCTTTGTTGAATTTCTTCATTTCAACATTCTAGGCTTTTATTCATTCAAAAAAGGTGAAATAACTCTCTAGGACGTAAAGTTAATGGAAGTTTTTTTAGTACTTTTAATACAGATTTAACATGTAGGTTAGCCAAGCTATCCTACTTATTTTAAGTGAATAATACTAAACTAAAACTAACCAAATTAACGAGCTTGGGTTAACTCCTAAGACGCATTATTTGACATCATTAACTCAACCCGTATTTCATTTCTCATGGTGATCCTTGATAAGGGTTTTTCGTAGTCTCCCCTTTCCTTGAAAGCTTTGGATCAGCTGACTCTAGCTTCACCATTCCAATTTAGCCATTGTAGTTTTGTTCAGGCTTTCTCTTGCTTAAATATATCTTCTTATTCTCCACATTAAGCCTGATCAACTCTTCTTCAAATCCATTGTGAGATAGGTAATAGCCATAAATGAAGTGTCCAAGAATTAGATGAAATGTAAGATCTTCTCTTATATCAAGGATCATTAAGTCTACTAGGAATATAAATTTGCCAACTCATACTAAGATATTGGTGTTCTCTACTATAATTGCAAGCTTTTCACATGATTAGTTTGTTAATTGGACATTTCCACCTATATCTAGGATATTACCCTCTAAGCCTAGCCTTAAACTCTTTCAGTCATAAGTTTGGCTAATTAGTTAAGTTAGTTCTACAAGTTTCTTATTGATGCCTCTTAATTTTGTAAGGAAGTTTTTGTGGTTTCGAATCTTTTATCGATGGCCTTAACAAACTTGTTCAAGGTTGTTCCATTTTTTATGGTTTCTCTTGGTCTTATTATGATGAGAAATTATGCTTTTGTTGACCTTAACCTCCACAAGATAGGTTAGGATTTTTCCTCCATCTAGAGTTATAGATGTTGTTAAGTGGATTATTTTGTCATCTATAGTTATTCCCTATGTAATTTACCTGCTCTTCGAACTTTGCAGATTTTATTACTCGATCATCTCTACCTATGTCTAATGTCAGTCATTATTGAAAGCTGATTTTGCTACTTTGTTAACGTCATTGTGTCAATCTTTTTACTCAATTTGTTTACCTACATAACCAAAGAAGAAAACAACATCAACATAAACTAAATGTTTTTTGTCCTTATCTAATTCTTGATGAGTGTCGTTGGTAGCTATTCATAACCATTTCCTTAATGAGTTCCTTAACCTGTTCTAGAGTCTCAGTATTTAGTATTTATGGTTCTACATACTTGTACATCAATTATTTATCTAATACAAGCATTGAGACCATCATAGAAGGTTTAGACTTCCATCCATGCTAAGATACCATGGTGTGCATTTTCTCATTTATTCTTTGAAACAATTTTGGGTATCATAAAGGGTCTTAGTTTCTAACCGGGCAAAAGGTGAAATTTCATGCCTCAATCGGACTGTTCTACTGGTATAATATACTTCTCTAAGAATTTCCATGCCATTTGGGCCTAAGTTATAATTGTACCTCATGTAAGGTTAAGAGCCATTGGTTTACTTGTCCTTTTAAGTGAAAAAAGGAATAGACGTAATTTAAATAAATCATCAAAAACTCTGTTGATTTTTAAGGTATTTTAAATTTCCAAAAAAATATGCTAAATAAGCATTAAGGTCTTATCTATGAGGCCATCCAACTACCTTAATTGTTGGACAATCTATATTATATGTGGTTTGATTTCAAAACTATTTGTATGTATTAGAGATCGAATTATGCAAGATGTGGTCACGTCCAAAGTTGCTATGGCAAAACTTGCCACTGTTTCCTTGCACTAGATTTTGTAATTCATTTTGTTGTTTTTCTACTGATCTCCATTAATTTGTTGGTTCTCCGTTATGGAAACTTTATCTTTTTCCTTAATTTTAGAAGAGCTTCATTACTTCAACATTGATCTAGTCACTTGTTTTGCTTTCTCCCTATTCAGCCCCTATTTATCCCTTGATCCAATTCTACTAGATAATATGATTATTCATAATCATACATTCGAAGAAAATAAAATTAAAGCGCGGATAGTGTGATTTGAAAAATAATAAAATGAAAAGATGGGTAAAGTAACAGATTCCAATAGTTCCTTATATCACCATAACTTGTCTCAGTAATGACATTATAAAAACTTGATGGATTTGTTAGGGATGTGATGTGAAATTATTCATCACATTCAATTTTTTAAATTCGTACATTTAATGTATTAATTTAATTTGTACTTTATTTATATGCTAGTGCATCTTTCAATTCATAGTATATAAGTGATGACAAGTCAAATTCTCGAAGATATATATAAATATTAAATATATCAATTGCAATAAATAATAGTGTAAGAGAAATTATTAAAAATTTTAATAACACATATAAAAACAAACCTAGGAGTTGTGATCACCACTAAGGTTACACATGTGAATCATAAACAATATTCGAATTATTATTCCATTCTCTGGCATCGCAAAAATTTCAAACTATGGCAAAAATTATTCAAACCCAAAAATCTCTTATCATCCATCAATTATTTGGAACTTTCCTAATTAATTACTTTTCATTGCATTACCCCAATTAATTTATATCTCATTAAATAATTAATTTGTTTCATGAATTCCTATATTAGGTTTGACCACTAGTAGATTTATGTCATCTCATACTCATGTTCACATGCAACTTCATTTAATCATGCAAATCTACGCATAGACATGAACCATTATCTATATATAAAACCTAACCTTCACTTTCTATGCATGCAAATAGAAACGACAAGTTACTTAGCATAACATGATTAGATAATACGAAAATGTATAACTACCAAATTTAATATATGCAATGACACAGTTCCCCTCGGGTTATTATGCATAAGGATTAACAGTTTATCCTCTATAGAATTCATCAATAATACACAAGAATATAATAAAAACATAACAAAAACATATAAGAAATTAGAAGAATAAACTCAAAAATTATTCCTTAGGTCTGCAATCCAGCAAAAACTTATTCTATTATAACATTCTCTTATGTCTCCTTGACACTAAATACTTAGAATGTCGAATATGTAATGTGTATGAAAATTTCGAATGCAAAATACTCTCTTGAAAAGTCTGACATAGTTATTTATAGGCAAGGACAAGTAATATAGTTACAAAAATATCACACACAATAATTCCAAGAGATGCATAGCATTGGACACAGGCATATTTCTACTCGTATATATCATATAATCTAAATAATTGAAACACGGCTTCAATGTATTGTAAATTTGACCATATCTTGCTTAAACACTTTAGTAACCTGTAATTATCCACCTTGGGTGCTAATTTAGGATATTGATTGATCAAACTTTTCAATCATCTTTAATGAGCTCTAATTCCTCCTAATTTCATCTAGTTTTCTACAACATTTCAAATTATTCTCTTAATTCCCTAAAATGAATATAATATCAAATTATGTAATAAAGCCAATAAAAACACTGTTAAATTATATAAATATAGTGTTATTTTTCATATGTAAGATAAAGTATAAAAAGGATTCATTAGAAAGCTTTGTTCAAGTCAATGTAGTTAACACGCATGCATTACTTCCTGTTCACTTTCTTGACTGGTACGACATTTGCTAGCTAAGTTGGCTATCATTACTCACTAATGAACTTGACCTTAAGTAGCTTGTGCACTCCTTATTCGATGCTTATTTGTTTTTTTGTTGCAAAACGTAGTCACTATTATTTAATAAGCTTAACATTCGAAATTATGTTGAAGTGATGTATAATAATATCAAGAGAGATACTTGACACATCAACAGGTGATCATGTGAACACATATTTGTTAGATCAAAGAAAGGATATGTGTTAGTCCTTGAGGTGACTAGTCATTGAACTCTTTATTTACGCAGTTTGCTAAAAGTTGCTACTGAGTTGTATTTCCTTAATTGCTTCAGTTGGTTCTCCTTTATTTTCCAATCATCCCTTTAACCTAGATTCAATTTGAAATATCCATTCTTACGTTAAGGTGTTCGATTGTAGGTCCCTGAATAGCTTCTAATATCCTTAGCAAACACTAACCTTAGTGGGAGTGGGGAATTTGGTCTTCAAATGGACAAGAAATTCCAAATGGTGGGTGATGACATTATCATCATCACCAAACTTCATGGGAGGGGTAATAATGCCCTTAGCCTAGATAGGTTGATTATTGAAGCCATGATTGTATGACTTCAAGTGTTTCTTAAGTTGGAGGGCCATTTGCTCATATGCATGGTTAAAAATGATGCTGGCACTACTACCTATGTATACCATTTCTTGACTTGAAATCCAATAATATAAGCCAAGATAATAACAGTATCCTTGTAACGGATCTAAATTCCCTTAAGATCTTCCTTTCAGAAGGATATTGAGGTATTCATTCTCAATTTTTAAGGTGCTTATAAAGTTAAAGCTGCTCAAAACATTTCCTTTATGAAGGGGTCTAAATAGAATGGTGACTTACATTAGGAAGTTTGTTCTGACGATCTTTGCTCTTTCCTCTTCCTCTCCTTCTTCCCAAACTTGTTTAACCCTTCTATACCAAAAAGGTTTCTTCACATGCTTGTCAAGATTTACAACATAGTCCTTTAGGAAGCTACACTAAATGGCATCTTAAAGGGTATTCGTCAACTATTAGCATTCATCAAGTTTATGACCATGATCTTGATGATAGTTATAGTACTTTCTCGAGTCACGTCATCTTAAGTTACCCTTTACCTTAGGAGGTGGTATAGGATAATGCCATATGGATTTCTAAGAATATCTCCCTTTGAAGCATGTTGAGGAGATTATACTTTACAAAGCTTCTAAATAGGTGATTCTACCCATTGTCTCTTCCATTTCAAGAAGAGGTGGCACTTGAATCTTTTTTAGAGGGTGGACTAAGCCAATCCTTAGTTAAGCTCATATCTTTCCTCTAATTAAACTCTTTCCTTATCTCTAATTTTTCATGATCATTCTTTGTTTGTGTTTTTTGCTTTTGCCTTAGATTGTTTCAAGTTCTCTAATTAATTCCTTACTAGGGACTTGAAAAAGTCCCCTAATAGATCTACTCCATAAGTGGTAACATGTATTGTAATTCCCTAAACAAGATTAGGTAAGGATGTGCTATCTTTTTTCATTTGTTTTTCTACCATGAAGTAGGATTTAGGTTGGGTGGCAAGCTCCTCAAAGGATGTTTATTATTTGCTTGGGATGTGAAAATCCTCTAATAGATCTACTTTGTGGGTAGAAGTATGTAGTGCGACCTTCTAATCAAGACTAGGGATCTCAAAAGTGGTTTTAGAGAGGCAAGTTGTCTAGTCTTGTAGAGGTTCTCTTCACCTTTACTTGATTGGATAAAGAATGAACTATCTTTTTTTTTTTTTTTTTGTGGTTTTCTTATCATGAAGTGGGATTTGCGATAGGTGGCAAGCTCCTCAAAGGATGAATTTGAGTTCATTGGTAACTTGTTATACCAAGTTTGAGAAACCATATATAGGAATCTTGGAAAAGCCTTACAATAGATTAGATTATTAAAATTGCACAACATCATCACATTTGCTCTTGTGCTAGATGGTTCTTTAGATCATTAGTGCTATAGTAGGTCTTTAGGTGTAGCAACAAGGAGCCTACTGGCAGAATTGTCTTGAATAGCCTACATGAATGAAGTTTTTATAGTAGAAAACTTAGTGGTATGAGCACTCTTTTTACTCTCATTTAGGTTAAGGAGTTCCTTGTTAACTACAGTCAAATCTTCGATATCCAAATCATTGAGTTAACGCGCTCTTCAAGAGACCAAGAGTTTAACTTGGTTGTTAAGTGCTACATATGCATGTGAAGCAAGCATTGAGATCTAGCAAATTGGGCAAGGTACGCAGGAGCATGAATGTTGTTACTAGTACATCGTTCTTATGAGTCTAATGTTGCGCCTATCATCTTTGCCATTAAAAGGTGCATTGGCAAAGCTATGTTTATCATCCCTGAGGCCTTTCATTTATTAAAACCTTATTATTCACTATTGAGGCTTCTTACTTGTTCCAAAGCCTCTCAGTTTTGTCATAACAATTCTTTATTTGGGACAGCTAGTTGTAGGACTTGGCTTTTAAGTTGGCAAAGCATTGCCGCTCTTGAGCCGCTGCAGCAATGGTAAGGGGATTCATATCGAAAGGTTTGACCACATGTTCAAAAGCCTAGCTAGTGGTTCATAGGCAACATTATTACTTTTGACTTCCCAACTATATTAAGTGGTGGTTTACAAATAGTAGTGATAGTCAAACAACACTTACTCGACAGGTATGAAGGGGGATTATGATAAAGTTTCCCACAAGGTATGTTAAATGTTTGTCTTAGATATTTGCTAGTAGAGGATTACAAGAAAGATGGATTGAGAAAGCCTTAAGTCAATACTAGAAAACTTATAGATATATGTATGCTTTGATGGGTTAGGGTATTCCCTAATATAGTCATTCTAATGCTTAAGTTAACAAGCAGTTTGGAACATAAAGCGTACAATATGTGCTTAGAGAGTTCAGATGATCATTATAATAACCCTTTAAGACTATTTATAGAAGAGAGGATGGGTGGTTATCTATAACTCCAACAATTATTTTGAGTGGTTGTCCTTAGTGAAATCTCTCGAATTTTAAAGGATAATTAAAGAAGTACGAATTAAATAGCATACAAATATGGAATTTTGAACCACATTAAAACTTATACTAGAAAGTTAAGCTAGATAATTTAATTAGGATAAATTATACCGGAAGGTCATAACGCTTAGGGGTAATTTCATTAGAGGTCACAACGTTTAGGGAAGTTGGTCAATTGAAGTCACTATTGACACATGTCACAAAGTGGCGGATCTTTTGATTTCTATTTAAATTTTTCTTATGTTAACACATGTCAATTGTGACCTAAATTAACCTACTTCTATAAATATTGTGATCTCAAATGAACTTACCTCTAAACATTGTAACTGCCCTATGTAATTTGCCCAATTTAATTAAATAGATTAAGTGAGATACATAGTATGATTAAGTGAATTAGCAAATTCAAGGTAGAATTTAATTTTAATTGAAAATAATGATCTAAACCATACAAATTTCCCATTGCATCACACTAAATAAATTAAACCAAGCGCAAATATCAATTTAATCATTTACTTAAATTTATAATTGTCCAATATCCCATTTTTTTCAATTTCCCAAAATTTGACAAATTTTCTATAAATTTAATACCTAAATTTCTCAACACTAAAAATTTTGATCAAACATCCATTTTAATTACTTAAGTAGCTATATCAATTTTACGACCGACAAATTTCCTAAATTAAATTCCTAAACATGTCTAGCTATTTTCCTAATGTTATTTAACCGCTTATTGTACCTTAAAGTTTTAACCAAATTGTCAACCCAACCAACTAACCACCTAGCTCGAAACCTACTTGAAAACGTTTTAGAACCTACCCATCATCAACCATTGTCCATCTAATTTTTTAGCGGGTTTTTTACTAGTATATCTATCCATTTTAAACCCTTAAAAAGCTCTAAAATGTTCCCTAAAGGAGACGTCTATTGTAATATCCCTTACCCCACTTTTCTTTTACAAAAACCCTAAAAGAATCCCTAAGTTGATACCCACATAGCCTCCATTTCCAGCAAAAAAATACTTCACTTTTACTCCCAAAATAAATATTAAAACATCATCAACCTTACTCAATAATCAACAGCTTAGTGGGTATAATTTCCTCTACTCAATACCTTTTTTTTTTTTCAATCATCTACCACACTAATAATCTTTACTTTTTTTTTTTAAATTATGTGATATTCAAGAGAGATTAAGGTTAGAAGCCAAAAGAGCTTCATCAACTTCCTAAGAGTAGGGTAGTGAAGAGTTAAATATTGCATTACTACTAAAAGTAAGTATTTTGATATGTAATAATGAAATGTATTCGTAAAAATAGAATATAACAATAAAAATACAGAAAATAAAATATATGATTTAGGTAAAATATCATATATCATTTAGCTTAAGTGAAATATGTTGACTTTGACATTGTTCTTGTATGATTTAATGAATGTGTGATATAAATATGTTAAATATGGAATGGTGTGATATATGTTTTGTTTTATTATGTTTTATTTGATTTTTCTGATAATTTTTCATGATGAAATTAAATAAATATGAATATAATAAAGTTGGACCAAAAAAAAAAAGCACGTAGAAATGCATGTTTTGTGATATTAGTTAATGCATTAAACAAATTTATCTTTGGGTAAAGTGCATGGAAGTGATAGCTAAATATTTTAGGATGTAAATTGGAAGGTTTTGCAATTTTTCAATTTTTTTTTATTATTTCTAAAGGCCTGATATTCTAATTTATTAAGAAAAATAAATAAAATGTCAAACAAATTTATTTTTACATGAAATTTTTATGGATGATAGTATGTTCGTATTTTAAAGCTCATATACTATTTTGAAAAATTAATTTAATTTCGTTTGATAATATATAGTAACTTGATTTGTTTAATCTAAATAAAATATTGAATGAATTTATTTTGTACAAAAATATGAAAAATGATATTTCTATATGTCTACCTTCAAAATGGAAATTTTTGTAATTTTTGATATTCATCTACTATTTTTAAAAAATAATTTAAATTTGTGTGACAATTTTACAACCATGTTTTAAAATGAAAAATTGCATGTTTCAGCTTAAATAATTAATTAAATTGCCAAACCAACTTGATTAGTATATAATTAACTATAATAGGTTAATTTAAGTATATTTTAATTTATTAGGCTTTTTGTCAAATTTAAATTGGATGAATATATATAATAAGGGGCCAAATTAGGTTAATTAGGCATAGTAAGACTTTTACTTATAGAATTGGATAAATTGACATATTATGAGGTTAAATCACTTTAAATAAATTATTATGGCCTTAATATGTAAAATGAACTTATTTGGTGATTTGGAGCTCAATTTAATTAAATAGGACTTAAATGGGCTAAATGTGTCGAACCAAATTATCTTAGGCTTTTAACTATATAAATAGGCTTAAAATAGGTAGTTAGCAATAAAATGGAATTTTTTAATATTTTGGACTTTAAAGGTGAATTAATAATTATTTTAGGATAAAATGGCTAAATAGCCTAAACGGCCTAAATAGTAAAAATAACATTAATATGACCTAAATGACCTAAAATGGGGCAAGATGGTAAAAATATGTTTAATATGACTTAAATAATTTAAAATGGACTTTGAAATAAATTTATATTTAACTTGGCTAATATAATTAATTTTAGGTTTTTTATAATTGGTTATAAGCCTAAATATTAAAATAAGATTCAATTTGATTAAATAACTAAAGATGAACTCAATTAAATAAAATTGGTTTGGAAACATAATCCTAGGTCTAATAATATGATTTCTAGCCATCTAGGCCTATTTACTTCAAATGGCCCCAAACTAAATTCTATAGAGACTTTCTTGCCAATTATGGTATAAACCTTGAAAGTATAGTCTATACTGACTTTTGCTTTATTGCTTAAATTCCATAATACGATCCAATATCCTTTAGCTATTCAAATTGGGCCTATCTATAAAATATTAAAGTCCATTATAAGTTTCAGGTATTAAAATACCTAATTGGACTCAAATTCTCAAAAGTCTTAGAATACCTTTAACGGGCTTAAATAGAAAATTATAAGGTCTAATAGCTAAATTAAGGTCTAATTTAATTCCAATTAGGTTTGAACACAATTCTTAAGTCCAACAACCAATATTTACTCTAATTGGACCTCATTTCAAAATAAAGCCCAATTCCATCTAATTTAGTGCTATATGCCATAATGGGTTTGATTCTTAAACTTTAAAACCCATTACTCTAAACAATGAAACACTTCGATAATTTTTATGGGGCTTAACCTAGGATCCCTAATACATTTTAATAATAAATTCAATTTTTAAATACTATGGGCTCAGTCCAAATCATCTAAGCACAACTACCCTAAATGGACTTAACACAATTATAACCTAAAGGCTTTATACTATATAAGACTGTACCTTAGATGATTAATCAATATGATATGAATTATTGGTTTTAGAGCTAGGTGTATGGGTCATGGCTCGTAAGCTGGCCCCTTAACCAGCTTAAAAAAGCAAGTTGTGGTAAAAAATTTAGCCCATTTAAAAGTGGGTTGAATTGGCCTAGTCTGCTTAACCCACGAGCTAAAGTGGGCTAGGTCGGGTTAGCCCGCAAGCTAGAAAAGAAGAAGAAGAAGAGGAATAAGAATAAGAAGTTTAAAAACAAGAATAATGTAATAACATGTTAATGATTATTTATGTATGTTATGGAAAAAGATAGATTGCTACACGAATCACAAGTATTATAATATTTTTTAAAATATATATTTATCAATTTAAACATAATATGATATCTAATAAATTATTTTACAAACTTGTTTTTATATATAAGTAATAAAAATAATAATAAAATTAGTCGTTAATATATATAAGACCTTAAAATATATAAATATTCTAAGTTTCACACAAATTAACATTAAAAAAATGAAAACTGAAAGTTAAAAAAATCAGTTTTGGCCAGCGAGCCTACCCATTTAACTCGAGGCTAATGCAGGGCGGGCTCGGGCCGAGAAAATCTAACCCATTTAAAAGTGGGCCGAATTGGCCCCATCTGTTTAACTCGTTTGCCGAAGCAAGCCGGGCCAGGTCGACCAGTTTACCCACTTTGCCCACCTCTAATTGGGTTTAATTGGTTTATATACTCAATTCTTATAGAAGTTAATCTTCCTTGAACATATATTTGATCGACATATTGTCTTACATGTGATCCTTTATTGTTTAGCAATTCATTATCGTACGTAGTGACATGCGTGTTGGTTGATTATGATAAGTATCCTAAATGAATTAATATTCAAAGGCGGCTAAAAATAATTGAGTGATTGATTGTACATGATTGTTCTTAGACCTGAGCTAGGGGGCGATAACCTTATTAGGTGATATTAGCATAGTAGGTAAATGCTTAGGTCATCAAGTATGGCTCAGTAGGTAGCTAATAGAAGAACAATAGTGAGATAATGTTTACTTACATTCGATGAGAAGTTGCACTTGTACAGTTTAGGATTATTGACTCTATTAAACTAAATAATTTGATTTATTAAAATAAGTAGAGTTGTGTAATGGATGTAATCTTTAAACAAAGCTATTAATTTGTTAGAGATGTGAGATATAAGTATTCAGCTTATATATATCAACTCTTTAAGCAATTGCTGCTACTCAAAACTAGAGCTGGACAAATGGGCTATAGCCCGCGGGCTAGCCCGTTTAACCAACTTTAAAAACGGTTAGGGTCGGCTTTTTTAGCCCGTTTAAAAGTGGGTTAATTTTACCCAACCCACTTAACCAGCGGGCCAAAGTGGGCTAGCCCGCGGGTTAAGTGGGTTGACCCACCAACCCACTTTTATAAAAATAAAATAAATAAATATAGGATAAATATGTATTAATGAAGGTTATTGTTGAGATTTTTTATACTTAAGATTAAATTTAAATGTGTTAATTATAACAAAGAAGGACAAATTGATGCACATGCACCATAAAATTTTATAAAATATATTATTATTGTTTTAAATGAAATATATTATCTAATAATTTATTTTAGAAAACTTATTTTTATATAAAAAATAATTAAAACAATAATGAAATTAATCATTAATATATATAACCTTATAAAACTCTCTTTTTTATTATATATATATATCTTATTTAATTAGTATAAATAAGTTAAATGGGTCAACTTGGCCCATTTAACTCACAAAATATGTAAGTGGGTTAAAAGGGTCAAAAAGTGGGTTGGCCCATTTAACCCACCAGCTAAAGTGGGTTGGGTTAGGGTCAGACAATTTTGGCCCGTTTTTAAAGTGGGCCAAAATTTTTTGGCCCGTTTAACCCACTTGCCCACCTCTACTCAAAACCCCCTAGTTCTCAGCGTGTTGCTGGAGTGTGAGTGCTCATTTTGTTGATTATCATACTTAAATTAAAGATGTAAATGGTCGGTTGCTACATTGCATTAAAATGCGGTGTAATAATTTTTGGTGCTTGTATTGTTATGTACTAGGCGTCATCTCTTTCTTCTTCTTCTTTTTTTTTTTTTTCCCAGGTGTTGGTCATTTCACTTTGATGCTCATTTGTATCTTGGTTATGGAATGGATTGGTACGAGCTTATTCACTAGCGAAGTGGCTATGAATGCTAGATCATGTGTATTCTTAAGTTAAAGTTGTAAATGTCTTTTCAAAATTGTAATTTTTTTAAAGGCTTAGTTTGTGTTTGTGGTTGTAAAAGTCTTTTATCAAATACCTTGTATTAATATTTATCTATCTTTAACTCTTTGATGTTTTTTGTTGGTTAATGATATGTTTTTAAAACCTAATTTAGCAAATGTTCACGGTAAACAAATATTTTAGGGTAACCCTAGCGTATAACGTCTAAGTGTTATACATGATGAAATTGAATATATTATGACCCTATTTGGGGTATGATGCCTAGCAAGATAATCGTCATTAAGAATTTAAAGGGGGTAACTTTTTATTAATGGACATTATGAGATATTTGGGGGTGTGATAGAAATATTGAGTTAGTTAGTTTTGCTGTGATGCAAGAAGCTCATCTTTGGAGAGAGGTTAAAAGGAAGCATGGGATTATTACATGTTTCTAGAGCTTCTCCAAGGCTTCCAAAAGGTCGAACATGAAGTTTAACAGGTCGGCCCATAATTTAATTAGGTCAGACCAAACCTGATAGACCCATTTCTAAAATGGTCTATCAACAACTAGAATATTGTAAAGGTTTGTTGTTGGTCACGTAAAGATAGGGATGGGTAGCCAAGACCAAATCAAAAGGGCAGAGTTGATTAGGTTTTTGTTTTTTTTTTCCTTTTTTGATAATATATTTTTCTTTTATTCATTTTTACACTTCTATAAATTAATTAATCAAATATGGTTTGATAAGATAGATTCAATTATCCTATCATATTTGTATCATCTATAGATTTACACATAATAATCGTGTTAGTTTTACATTTTTACAAGAGATAATTGTTGACTTTTGTAAATGAGGGCATATGTAATTTATAGATTTTTTAAAGTATGGATAAACAGAAATAAAGGTGATGAACTTAAAAAAAAAAAAAAAGAAAACCAAAAGTTACTACAAAAGAGCTACTAAAAAAATTTATCCAAGAAGTACAATTAAAAAAATTAAAATTATATCGGAAAATAGTTAAGGTGGAATTATTATTATTATATAGCTTCTACTTTTTTTTTTTTTTCCCCTTCCAGAGTTTAGCTTCTACTTAAAACATGAAATAGCAAAATCGTGTCAAGGGCTCACGATCGTAAGGCCCAGTATGTGTCCAAGCCCATTTTTGAATGAATAAAAAACTTCATTGCATTCCATTTCCCTCCACCGGAGTTGTGACATTGTACTGTTTGTTGCTCTGTAGGCTGTGCATCCTCGCATTTGCTCTAGAAGTTTTCATCTTCGATTAGGTACGTGTATGCTTATCGATCATCGTTCCATGGTCTTGTTGGATGTAATTTTATGATTATTACTGGTCTTTTTCGACGTATTTTAATGATTATCTATGGTCATGTACATATACTAGGGTTTAGAAGCTTCCTGTTCTGAGATCAAAGGGAAATTTTTGCAGATTAATCATGAAACCTAATGGAAATGAGTTTGATTCATATGATATTCAATTCTTGCGGCTTAATTTCTTAGAAACATGGTTTCTGTTCATTAATATTTCAATTATTAATTGCTTCCGTCGATTCTTGGACAACATAGTTTCAGAAATGTATTAATCGTGATCAGTGTTTTTAGGGTTTATAATAATGTGAAAATGAAGCAAATACTTACGCAGATCCTATGTTGCCTTGTGTTTTCAGGTCAATACTTTAGTTGGTTTGCCTTTTTTATTTGCAAAGAATATGAAGTGGTTTTTTATGTGTGGTTTATTAGGATAAGGGAACGACGAAGTTCGTCATGGATTGCGTGCAGAAATTGATTTTGAGAATGATGGAGGATCCTGAGGAGCGGACCGGAAGCATAGAGAGCATTTCCATCCGCGCATGGAGGTGGCCAAGTGGCGGTTGGGGAAAAAATACCTTCCTCGTCCTTATGGCTTCTGGACGTTTGACCGACACAACGCACAACTTTTTTGGGATCCACAGATTAGCAATGTTCGCGGGAGGAGGGATCCTTACGATGAGGTTCTTGAAGAAATCTACAAGTCCTCCAATTGAAGCAGGTTTTTAATTTCTTCCCCTTATTGCAAATTTCAAGCTGATGGTATTGATCAATGAAAAGCTGTGTGTTACGGAATGAAGGATAGAGATAGAGCTCTTTGAATAGCTCGGTGCAGATTTACGAAACGCTTATGTGTGTAGTTTAGGTTAAAATTTTACTTTTGGCATTTGCATGAACTTCTTTTGTGTTTTTCAGTGTGTTGTTCATGTTCCATTGTTTACTATGAGTGTAACTTATTCTTTTGGGTATTGGAGGGGTACGGTCGTAATACAAGCGTGCACGTGAACCACCATAAGTTTGATTTGTCTCTGCCTCTACTTTATACGGAAGGGAAAGTATTTCACACATTTGCTGCTCTAAGATATTGTTGGTGATGATGTTATGTTTCGTTTATTTGGAGATAATAGAGAGGATCATAATAATTATTCCTGGAATCAACTTACTTGCAAAAATGGACTAAGCATGCTTATTGCCAATAATCGTTCTATTTCTTATGTAGAGGGAATAAAAAAATCATTTGTCATGGTTTTTTTTTTTTTTTTTTTACCCTCTCTGTATACTATTAAATAGGAATAGGAATTAAACAATAATGTTGTTTTACCCCTAATAAAATTAATCATTGATAGAAATACCCACATAATGAAAAGAATGCCCAAGCTTATTTTGAACTTTTTTTAATACAATTGTGCTGGTCTTTTTTATTTTCTTGTTAACAATTTAGTAAATTATGTGTTTGCTAACTGATCAGCAAAAGGCACATGTTGCAAAGAAATAAAACCACGAGAAATGAGGTCTCGAATGATATGAATGTCAATATCTATATGTTTAGTCTTCCCATGAAGACAAGGATTGCGAGCAATTAAAATAGTTGATCTATTATCACATGAGAGAGTAATTGGTAAGGAACAAGGAACTCACAAGTCACGAAGAATGTAAGAAGTTCAAAGCAATTCCTTGGACACGGCTGCTAAACTTCGATATTTGGCTTCAGTGGCTGAAGTACTTACTGTAGCTTGCTTTTTGGACTTCCAAGTGATAAGAGCATCACCAAGAAAGATGCGAAAACCAGAGAGGGATTTGCGATCAAAAGTAGAAGAACCCCAGTCCGCATCCGAATAAGCTCGAATTGTGAGAGTATTAGCAGATGGATAGAATAAACCAAGATCCATAAAACCTTTCAGATATTTCAATAGATGTAAAGCACCATGATAATGTGGAAGCCGAGGAAGAGAAAGAAACTGACTAAGTTTGTCGACAACAAAAGCAATATCTGGATGCGTGAGTGTTAAGTACAGCAATCTACCAATAATATGTCTAAAACAAGAAGGATTGTCAAGAGGTTGACCTTCATCTTTAAGTAAAGAACCAGATGGCAAAGGCAAAGATGTTGGCTTATAACCAGTTAAGCCCGCTTTCGCTAACAAATCAGCAATAAACATTCTTTGATGAATCAACAAACCAGAAGAAACCCGACATATCTCCAAGAAAAGAAAAAATCTGGCATAACCAAGATCTTTAATCGTAAAAGCATGAGCTAGATTAGATTTGAGATAGATAATAACGGATTCATTTGTACCAATGACGAGCATATCGTCCACATAAAGCAAAACAATAATAAAACCATCTGATCGAGACCATGTAAATAAGGAATGATCACTGGACAATTGAACAAAACCCTGTGCAACCAGAAAAGTAGAAATCTCTTTATTCCATTGGTGGGAAGCTTGCTTAAGCCCATAAAGAAATCGTTTTAATCTGCAAACTTGACCCGAATTAGCCTTAGAATAACCAGGTGGAGGTAACATGTAAATCTTCTCATCTAAAAACCATGGAGAAAAGCATTATTGATGTCAAGTTGATGTAAAAGCCAATTATATGTAGCAGCCACAGCTAATAAAATGCGAACCGTGCTAAGCTTAGCAACCGGGGAAAAAGTATCATGATATTCAGCTCCTTCTACTTGTGTATAACCCTTCGTAGCTAGTCTAGCTTTATATCGCTCTATAGAGCCATCTGGTCGATACTTAATTCTATAAACCCATTTATGTCCAGTGGGATGTTTTCCTTCGGGTAAATCAACAACTTCTCAAGTATCATTAAGTTGAAGAGCTTCAAGCTCTTTGTCTATGGCTAACACTCACTCCTCATGTTTAGTAGCTTGTGTATATGTAATTGGTTCATGGGAATTGAGTACTGAAGCCATGGATTCAGCAAAGTTAGAAGGGTAAGTAGAAAAGGTCTTAGTTGTGAAAAAAAGGTAAGACCAAGCATCTAAAGTAAGAGCAGATGAAAAATCAGAACTATGCAAATGATGAACATATGATTGTAACCATTGTGGTGAATGTCGAGGCTTAGTGGATCAACGCAAGACAGGTTGAAGCAAATTTATGGGAGAAGAACATTCTTGTTGTGAAAGAAAGGAACCAGCAGATGACTGACCAGAAGGAGTATGAGAAGAAGCAACATGAGTTAATTCATCACTAGCAAGAGAAGGATGAGAAAAAGAATCAACAGAAGAATCGACATGTAGAGACATATCAGAAGAAGAAGACTGAAAAGGAAAAACTTCTTGGAAAATCACATCACGACTAACTATAATCTTCTTTCTTGTCAAATCATACAATTTATAAGCCTTTTGACCAAAAAGATAACCAAGAAAGATACAACGAAGACCTTTGGAGTCAAATTTATCAAGTTATGGGGAATGATCAATAGCAAAACATAGACTACCCATCACTCGCAAATGTTGATAAGAAGGAGGTTTACCAAAAAGGATTTCATGAGGAGATTTCCAATTTAATTTCGCTACAGGCATAAGATTGATAAGATAGGTCGCAGTCAAAACACATTCCCCCTAAAAGAATTTAGGTAAACTAGCTTGAAGTCTTACGGCTCGTGAAGTTTCAATAATATGTCTATGTTTTCTTTCAACATGCCCATTTTGTTGGGGTGTATAAGGACAAGATTTTTGGTGTATAATCCCCAGTTCACTCAATAATGATTGACAAGATAAAGACAAGAACTTAGCCCCATTGTCAGAACGCAGAACTTTGGGTATGACTCCAAATTGATTTTTGATGAGTTTGAAGAACTTATCAAGCAAACTAACTGCTTGAGACTTGAAATTCATGAGATAAACCCAAGTACAAGAGCTGTAATCATCAAGTATCGTAATAAAATGCCTTGCTCTTGTTATAGAAATAGTAGAAAAAGCCCCTAAATATCAACATGTATGAGCTCAAAAGCTGCTGTTGAAGATGCCACAAATTTAGAAAAAGGAAGTCTATGTATTTTTGCTTGCAAACATATATCACAAGCCAACTCATGTACACCAGAACATGAACAACTAGACAAATGTTGCATCTTAGAAATAGATGCATGACCTTTTTTTTTTTTTGATCGAAAATATAGATGCATGACCAAGACGTTTATGAAACAAAAGAACATCAGTATCTTTCCTAATGTTTACATTAGAATTATTGATAATAGAAGTGGAAACAAAAATACACGAATTATTTGCATCAGCCTGAAACAAGTACAATCCATTTAATTTAGTGCCCCGAGCAACAACATGTTTACTCACTGGGTCCTGAAAAATAAACGAACAATGATCAATTTGAGCTACTAACTTGTTGTCTTTGAGAAGTCGATGGATGAATAACCGGTTATGAGAAATTCTGGTACAAATAGAACATTTTTTGAAGTAAATGATGTGTTAACATGAATTGATCCACAAAGTTGTACACTTTTTGCAGATCCATCAAGAAGACGAACATTCAAAGGACAGGGTAAAGTATGAACATGAGAAAGTAAGGAGTGGAAAGGAGTAATGTGATTTGTGGCTCTTGAATCAATTATCCATGATCCAAATACATTACTTATAGAACTATAACAAGAAGTATGGTGAGTGTTACCTGTGAAACTGACAGAGCTCATAGCAGCAGCATCATAACTTTGTTTTTCCTACATAAACTTCATAAATTCATTGCAGAAACTTTGCATTAGTTTTGGATCAAAACCCGAATTGTTTCCTACATTCATAGTAGGAGGCGTATCCAGAGGTGTGGACATGTATCCTGAAAAACCTCACATCTGATGTAGTATCAACATGATTCAAAACAGATTGATTAACCTTCTACCCAGCTCCAAATCTTTTTCCTTTAAACCATTTCGGATATCCAACTATTTGAAAACAATTTTCAATGCTATGACCTTCTGTTTTGCAATGCTTGCAAAACCTCTTTCCCTTTCTTTTATCAACAGTACCATTGGTCCCAAATGTATTGTTATTCTGATTAATTTGGTAAGCAGATACTGCCAAATTAGAAGTCATATTCGAAGTAATTTGGCGTTGCCTCTCCACTTGCTGAACTAGATAATATGCTCTATTAACTATTGGTAAAGGGTCCATAGCAAGAATTTGATTCCTAACAGTCTCATAATTCTCATGTAGACCCATAAAAAATTGAATAAGTCTAGCTCTTGACTCAAATTCCTGAGTTCTTTCCTTAAGACGATAAGCGCAATTCCCTCCACAAGAACAAGTTGGATATGAATTTAGCACTTGTAATTCATCCCAACACTTTTTCATTTTATTGTAATACACAACAACTGGTTGATTCAACTATTTTAGAGTGCTTATTTCATGTTGCAACTGAAATATTAAAGGCCCATTATATTGCCCATACTGCTCCATGATCTCATTCCACAAATCACAAGCGGATGCATAAAACACATAATTCTGAGAAATTTCTTTCACAATCGAATTTAATATCCACATGCGAACCATATTATCAGCCCTTTCCCAGCGAATTAAGTCAGGAGAATTCAGATCAGGTTTTGGTAAACTACCATCTACAAACCCTAATCTCTGATGCGCTCAAACCGATCGTATCAAACTTTAAAATTTATAAACCTAAAATTAATCCTACGATCGAGCAAAGGCAAGTATACCTTTTCGAAATAGTATATGATTAAAATCAGGTATCGTCCTGAGGAATCTAAGAAACAATTACTAGTGTTACCCTTTCTCCACTATTTAGTCTAATTCTTAATCTGATATGTATTATCATCAACTACTAATTAACTGATCTAATTAACCCTAAGATCCTTATGAAAATTTTCAAGAATTATAATTAATCACAAATATGCAACATACCCCTCATCTTGTTCCACGCTAAACCCTAACTTTTCATATAAAGATATTGATTAGTTGCTCATTCATACTTTCCACTGCATGAACTTTCTTTCAAACTAATTACTCCCTCGAGTCAATCAATTCCTAATCTTGCATGAATTAATAGAAACCTCTTCCTAACTAATATCAATGCAAGATTGCATTAAAGATCCTAGTTCATAAACAAAGATCAAATCTTTATTGCAGCAAACCAAAGTTTCTCTATCTCTAGATGAAACATGTGATTTTCCTATTCATGAAGATCCAACTTACTAGATAAAACCTCTTTCATCTAATAAGAATCATATATGTAATTAACTTTGCGCATAAATCAATCACAAAACAATCATAATACATGAATAGATGCAAAGGTATAAACTTTTTCATTAATCAAGACAATTCAACTCATATTGGGTTTAGGGTTTCACAAGATTTAGGGTTAGGAATCTACTCCTCCATGGAGTTTACAAGAAAAACACAATATCTAGAGAAGTAGAATAGAAACATGATATAGAAATGCAACCCATGAATGATCTTGTGATAATCTATAATGATCAAGCAATCTTTCTCTTCCAAGTGCATCTTTTCTCTCCTAGGATTCCTAATGTACGGCTCAAGATCCCCAAATAAATCAATAAGGCCACTATTTATAGCATAGGAAAAAGTCATGTGTGCATAGGGGGTCTGCACGGCCGTGCATGGGGTTGTGCAGAGCTTCAAATCTTCTTTTCTTCTCAGATTGAGTTATTTGCTCTTGCACTGCCTTGTGCATTCCTTGTGCAGCTGCTAGGGCATGAATGAAGATGCTTGCTGGTCACCTTTTCTTCCTCTGCACAAGCTTCTGAATGGCCATGCATGAACATTGTGCACACTTGAAAATCACCACTTTGTAGCCTTTGTTAAATCATTCCTTGTTTTTGCTCAAATCATCCATAAATCTTCCAAATGAGTACTTGAACTCTGAAAACACAAATATTCGACATTTAAGTATCTTTCTCTTAAGAATTTCTCATAGAATTAATGGCAAAATTATATCAATTGAGTATAGAAAATATGGGTCTTTTAGCACTTATCAAACATCCCCACACTTTATCGTTTGCTTGTCCTCAAGCAAACAACTAAGAACAATGAAGATTTATCATCAAATATACTCAAAACATTTAATAATTTCTTCAGATTATAGCGACTCACTTTGTATCTATAGCTCAGACCCATTATATAAATGTAATTAGCATAATAAAATCAAAATTCTAAGATTAATCCAAGTAAGTCAACCTTTACCCCTACCAATTAGTAATAGTTCCCAAAGTCATAAAATAAACACGAAGTCAAACAACAGTGAAAGAGACTTAGTTACACTTCACCACTCATTGAATGAATATAAAAACTTTTCAACGATTTCTCTAAGCACAACAATCTAGAGTGAAAGTAGTTGCATCAGTTCTTTCCCTGGATTTCCTCCTTTTAGTTTAAATCTCTTTATAATGTATTAGAGCCTTCAAAGGGACGAGTCTTAGCCCATATCTTTTCTTTTCTTTTCTTTTTCTCTGGACGGGTTTTTGCCCGCATCTTTTCAGCTCAAATTTTTTTCAAGTTCAGAAATCGAACTTATGCCATTCCTTCCTTATCGTCATGGTGAGTTCATTGGGTCGGCACATCCCGGGCTCATCACCCAAGTGACCAGGTTTTGAAGGGACCCCAAAGAACTCTCTCTCACCCTAACATTCAAGGTTGGATACTCATAACTCAAATACTCGAGTCATTGGAGTAAAATATAAGAAGCTTGTGTAGTTAATAGCGGGGTCAGACTTCGCTTTTCTGAGGGACCAAAGCCCGCCCATATCAACTAAGCTTTTAATAATCAATTTGGTATAAAGATCAATAGAGATTAATTCTAAGAAGGATCACTAAGAGATGAATTTCATATGCTCTTTCACTAAAGATTAGAAATGTTCTCAAAATTTTTGAAAAGAAGGTATACAAATCAACAAGTTCAGAACCATAACTATCGAACTTTCAACTAAGGACTCTGATTCACCTTTAGACTCTAAATTCCATTACTAATTAGCAAGTAAGCTTACCCCCACCTAGATTTTATCTTACAGTTTCAGTTAACTATATTGATCACAAAATAGGTGAGTATGATACTATATAAGCCACTTTCATCTTAATTCATATATATAAATAATTATTTTTCGAATATTTTCAAGATCTATCAGTTCATAATTGGTTTTGAAGCACAATTTCAACCTGAACATGTAGGGATTTTTAATCGAGATTAAAATGAATTTCAATTTGCAACACAATTAATATGATCTAGTGCATAAAATATGTATACTCAAGACTCAAATTTTCTTTTGTAATTACCCATATCCACACTAATGTGAGACATTGTCCTCAATGTCTTGTCAATAAGGAACAAATAAAGAAAGAGAAAGAACATGAGAACTTCCTCGGTTCATGTAGAGGTTTGATCATGATATTGTCGCAACCGGAAGGAGAAAAGAGAAAATCCATATGAAAATTCAGTTAGCATTAATTTGGTGAACCCAAAATAGATCATGCCTGAAGACAAAACCAAAAAAAAAAACAAAAGTAAAGCTAAAGTGAAGTTAGCCTATCCTGAAGTCTAAGCAGGAATTCCGAGAAGGAGTTCGTCAAAATTATGAGTTGTCCCCAAAAGTCGGGCACTCAATAATACAAGTAACAATAAAAGCAAAAGAAAGACAGAAAATAGGATCATTGATCTATCAGTGTCTCATTCGAGCCACTAGGGGACTCTCAGCAGCCATCGGCGACATCATCTCCATCATCACTATCAGTCTCCTCCGCGTCGCCCTCATCCTCCGATGAATCAGATTCAGATTCGGAGTGAACTTCAACAGGTGCTTTTCCTTTCGCCTGACTGGCTCAGGCTCAGGTGAAGCTGGTTCAGGGAAGTTTCATAAGTGGGGAGATCAGTAGGGGGGAGTAAAACAACCAGCAATTTTCTCCAAAATGCCTAAACTGAAGCTCGAAACCGTTTGTTCTTCTTTCTCTCTTTTCTATTCAGCTTCCTTTCATCATAAAAGTCTTGTTGCAACCGCTGAATATCATTGGTAGAATGTGGGGCCTGGGAGCTGGATGCAGATAAAGGAGTGAAAACTCCTTGAGAAGTGGTGGGGGCTCCTTTAGAAGGAGTGGGGAGATCGGTGAGCCTAACTAAGCCCCAACAGGGAAATGGACCGTCTGAGATTTTCTTGGCAGGCACTCCAAGGCTAGTGGATGATGGTGCTTCAAAGATCTGAAAACCCTTGAGGAACTTGGTAATGTAACCACCACAGTAAAGTCCCTTGGTCCTCGGGTCTGTTGCTTGCCGAAATAGAAACTTAGCCACTTCGAGACCCACATTAATCTTGGTTTTAGTAGCAATGCTGTACAGCTGAAACAGTTCGAAGTTGTTTACCACACCATGACTGCTCTTGCGACTTCCAATGGTATGGGCTAACAAGTGGTGAACCACCTTCAACTTGAGATTAGTCATGGATGTTGCTTTGGAACGAGATGGTTGATAACGAATAGCCGTTCCACACAGCTCCTCCCAATACTGTTGGGCGGTGAGATCAGATGGCCACGTTTCAGGCAATTGTGTGAAGCCCGTTTCATTGCACTCTTCAAAGTCATAAAGACCCAAATAGATGCCAAACTTAAGGGTATAGAGTGTTGTGTTTGCCATAGACTTGAAAGTAAATGTCGTTGTCTAGGTGGAGAGTGGATAGGAATCCAGCGTAACTTCCCCATAAGCTGGTTTGTTGATCTCAAAGAATGAAGCCCAGGGTCCTCCACTTAACAATTCCCGGATTTCTTGTTCGAGGCCGTATTCACGAAGTAACTTCCAATCCAAGTATTCATTGCTCATGAAGGCTTTCGCTTCGAGCTTTTCTCTCCGTTTCTTACTCCACTCTTGCTCAGAGTATTTGACGAAGCGAGTTGGTCCCACGTCTTCTTCTTCTTGTTGAGTAGGCCTCTTCTTCTTGGCTTGCGAAGTGGAAGTCTGTCGCTTAGATCGTGGCCTTGTGGACTTGTGCGCTACGCGTTTGGTTCGCACCATTTCTACATAAAAGACAAGCTTATCTCAGGAACATTGTACAAATTAATAACGAGCAAATTTTAAACATCACTCAATATAAGGAGACTATAGTTCACAGATATGCTCGGCTTCTAGAGCAGTGATGCAATCTTAATATGAAAACCTAAGCAAGAATGAGTGCCAATCAAGCATTAAAAAAAAAAAAGCCAGAGTAGTATCAGGCGGGTGCAAGGCCGTGCAGAGGGTAGGCCATACTAGAGCTATAGGGAAAAGGGTATTAAGGGAGCCACATTCAACATGAATTCACCAAGAATCTATCCATGTAATCTGAGATTCGTAAAAAAAACTTAATAACATGAAGATGAAACCCTAGAATGTCGAATCATGGATGAATTGAATAATATAAACATGAATGGGGCAAACTATCTGGGAATAATGATAGTAAAATGGCTTAATTGCAAGGAAAAAACAAAAGCCCTAAAAGTTTTGCACATCCCATAAATCGCATGAACCTTAACAACAAAACCGATCAGGCTAGATTTGCGCAAATGCTCATGGAAACCATACAAGTACAAGCAAAGGATTCATTTATAGTGTCTACAGCACAGGACTACAACAACATTCGAAAAACCACAACATTCAACCATAGCCCACTTACACCCATTCACCATGACAGAAACAAAATGGGATTCCCAAATTGCAATCGTGCGAAAGAAAACGAGGGAAATGAGTATACTTACTTGAGTGTAGATGCACAAGTGAAACGAGATAAGTGTATGATCTTGGTTGTGAATGTAGTTGTGTATCACCATTGTATCGGAGAGAGATGATGGGAGTTGGGATATTTGGAAAGGTAATGGTAATGAAAGAATGAGAGGGAGGAGACAACTTTTAAAATAGAATTTTTTTTTATTATATATATGCACGGCCTCCTGCACGGCCATTGTTCGCGGCTGTGCAGGTTAGGAAAACATGACCCGAGAGCATGTTGCCTGTGCAGGTGTGTGCATGGGGGCCTGCACGGCCATGCTTGGGGTCATGCAGGGTGGAGAAATGTGCCCCGAGACCTCCATGGAGAGACTTGGAGTGTGCACTGGCAGATGCAAGGCCGTGCTCGGGGCCGTGCAAGTTGGAAAAACATGTACCGACACTTTGATATCGTGATTTCCAAGTGTAGATTAGCTTGTGCATGGCCATGCTCGGGGCCGTGCAGGTTTGCAAAAAGTGTCTAGTCTCAAGTAGTGCCTAGGCGCAACTTTGTGCAAGTATGGACAAGTCGTACGAGTTTTGTGCACTTCGTTATGGGGAATAGGATTGAAAAGAACTTACCGATTGAGATTAAAACTTGAGAAATCTTACTTGAAGTTTTTGCGTTCCCACACTACGAAATCAATTCTTGCTTCCTTCGGTTAAGTCGGAGAACATCCAAAATCTGCAATTTTGACAGCAATAGGCAAACTTAGAAACGAAAGAAAAACTAAGGAAACTAGACTTACCAAAGATAGACATGGGTTGCCTCCCAAGAAGGGCACTTGTTTAAAGTCGTTGGCTCGACTTCCTCCACATTTGTCGGCTAAGTGTCTGGTAAATTGAGTTGAAAGACCTCTCGAATCGCACGATCGGTTCCATCACTCAAATAGAGTTTCAAGCGATGGGCATTGACTTTAAAATTGTCATGATCCGGGTGTTCAAGCTCTACAGCTCCATGTGGAAATACTGTCTTAACCACAAAATGACCGGACCATCGTGATCTCAATTTTCCCGGAAAAAGTTTTAATCGGGAATTAAACAGCAGAACTTTGTCCCCTTTCTTGAACTCCCTTGACTGGTGGATGTGTGAATCATGATATTTCTTGACTTTCTCCTTGTAAATCCTCATATTTTCATAAGCTTGCCTTCTCCACTCATCAAGTTCATTCAGTTGTAGCTTTCTTTTTACTCTAGCATCTCCCAAATCAAAGTTGACCAATTTGATTGCCCAATGTGCTTTATGTTCAATCTCTACAGGGAGGTGGCATGATTTCCCATAAACTAACCTATAGGGAGTGGTCCCTAAAGGTGTTTTGTAAGTTGTTCGATATGCCCATAAAGCGTCGTCAAGCTTCTCAGACCAATCTCTTCTATTATGTTGCACTGTCTTTTCGAGAATTCGCTTTAGCTCACGGTTGGAGACTTCATCTTGACCGCTTGTTTGGGGGTGGTACGGTGTAGCAATTCGATGTGTAACTCCATATCTCTTTAACACCTTCTCCATTTGGGTATTGCAAAAGTGTGTTCCCCTATTGCTTATGATAGCTCTAGGGGCTCCAAACCGAGAAAATAGCTTCTTAAGGAATTTAACAACAACTCGTGCATCATTTGTGGATAATGCTTGGGCTTCAACTCACTTGGACACGTAATCCACTGCTACTAGGATGTATTTATTCCCATAAGAAGTGGGGAATGGTCCCATAAAGTCGATGCCCCATAAATCAAAAACTTCACATTCAAGAACAAAGTTTTGAGGCATCTCGTTTCTTCTCGAGATATTTCCAACACGTTGGCAGCTATCACAAATGGCACAAGACGTTGGGCATCCTTAAATATGTAGGCCAATAGAAACCGGCCTCTAAAACCTTATGTGCAGTTCGGTTAGTAGAATAGTGACCCCCAGCAGGTCCGGAATGACATACACTCAAAATTTTCCAGCCTCTTCATGGGAGACACACCTTCTAACCATTTGATCACCACAAACCCGAAATAGGAAAGGATCTTCCCAATAGTAGTGTTTAAGTTCTGAAAAGAACTTTCTTTTGGCATGAGAATTAAGACCATCGGGAAGAACTCTAACTACCAAATAATTTGCCAAGTCTGCAAACCAAGGTGTTTCCACATTCATGAGCTGATATATAGCATATAGCTTCTCTTCGGGAAAGGAATCATTGATATCTTCTTCCTTGAGCTCCTCTAAATAGGGGTTCTCAAGTCTTGAGAGGTGATCAGCAGCTAGATTTTCCGCCCCTTTCTTATCACGAATTTCCACATCGAATTCTTGTAGGAGTAGTATCCAGCGGATTAACCTAGGTTTTGCATCTGTTTTAGTGAGCAGAAATCTCAAGATCGAATGATCTGTATATACAATCACCTTAGAAAGAATGAGATACGACCTAAATTTGTCAAATGCGAACACCACAGCCAGCATCTCTTTCTCAGTAGTGGTATAATTAGCTTGAGCACTTGTAAGAGTCTTGCTAGCATAGTATATAGGTTGAAAGTGTTTATCACGTCTTTGACCAAGCACAGCTCCAACAGCATAGTCACTAGCATTGCACATGGTTCGAAAGGCAAACTCCAATCCGGGGCTATCATGATAGGTGCATTAGTCAACTTCTCCTTGAGGACATTGAAGGCATGGTGGCATTCGGCTGTAAAGTGAAAAGGCGCATTTTTCTCCAATAGTTTAGTTAGAGGCCGGGCTATTTTGGAGAAGTCAAGAATGAAGCGTCTATAGAAGCCAGCATGGCCTAGAGTTTAAAATTTATAAAGCACATTTGGCAATCAAATTGGTCAACTTTGATTTGGGAGATGCTAGAGTAAAAAGAAAGCTACAAATCTTCTTTTTCTTCTCGGATTGAGTTATTTGCTCTTGCACTGCCTTGTGCACTCCTTGTGCAGCTGCTAGGGCATGAATGAAGATGCTTGCTGGTCACCTTTTCTTCCTCTGCACAAGCTTCTGAATGGCCATGCATGAACGTCGTGCACACTTGAAAATCACCACTTTGTAGCTTTTGTTGAATCCTTCCTTGTTTTTGCTCTAATCATCCATAAATCTTCCAAATGAGTGTACTTGAACTCTGAAAACACAAATATTCGACATTTAAGTATTTTTCTCTTAAGAATTTCTCATAGAATTAATGCAAAATTATATCAATTGAGTATAGAAAATATGGGTCTTTCAGCACTTATCAATCTCATCTTCGAACCCAATCCTATTTTAATAGATCTTACCCAAGACAAGTAATTCAAACCATTGAACATGATATTTCCAATTCCCATATTCGGATTATCTAATCCTGACAAAAAATATGGATCGATACAGCTTGAATCATTCATCAATACACTATTTTGTTCAATCGGATTATTCATGATCAAAACCAAGTAATCAAACAATTGTGACTACAGATCAAGATGATTGGATCTTACTGCTCTGATACCATGTGAACAGCTTGATTGTTGATGAATAATCTCCAAATCTTATCAAGAAATCAAGAAATGAAACAAGAAGAACAAAGAGAGAGAAAATGTTATTTTTATTTCCGTAACTAACTGTTTGTAATACAGAGGAAGACTATTTATATCAAGAGAATGCAACAACTAACTAAAATACATTTGGACTTATCAAAATATGCCAGCTATACAAATAAATATAGTAAAGACTATAATATATATTTACATTATGTACAAATTTATTATGCAGATTACATATAACACACACATATATATCACACATCCATATGTTATAGATTATATATAATCTGTAAAGTATATGTACATTATAAGTTATATCGGTATATATATAAGTTATAGGTTATATAATATATCAGTTATATATATAAGTTATGAGTTTTGTATATAAAATTGTCTAAAAATATAATATATAACTTAGAGATTAAGGTGTATACACATATAAGTTATATTTTATGAAACTTGTATATATAACTTATAAGTTATTTATGTTTTATGTTTTATAAGTTATATAAATAAGCTTTCATATATATAAGTTATATATACTAGTGGAAGATGTTAAAAAAAAAAAAAGGAAAGAAAAGAAAAAGGAAAAAACAAAGATTGAAATTTTGGCTGGGATCAGTTTTTGTTAGAGAGAGAGAGAGAGAATAGCTAAAAAACGTGTTTTGGTAACTGTGCATTTTAGATAAAGTAAGTAATTGTTTGTAACCATTTAATAAGATAAAGACAAAAAAATAAAGTAAGATAAATTCATAGCTTAGAGATTATAAATATATAATCTATGTATTATGTATGTTATATATATGTGTATGTGTATAAGATATAGATTAACACATAATCTATATATATTTATATATATGTATATTATCTATTTCATATATATAAATTATGTTTGTATAAATACATTTGTTATGAGTACTATATGTCTGTGAATGTGTGTGAATGGGTACGGGTATATGGGTATATTTATACAACTTTTTATTCAATGAAAATAAACAAATGGGGTATAAGGATAATTTTAATTCTATTACTGTTTTAATACTAATTAATAAATTGAAATAAATACTAGAATATGTAGTGGTGATAAAAATTTTGGATGAAGTAAACATTGAAATATATCATTCTTAGCCTATTAGTAGTACTATCATTCCTAAGGCATAACATTTTTAATCCTCGTCTATTATCTCTGTCCTAAGTGATTGGGCATTTAATGTTCATACATAAGTGTACTTTTGGAATATCAAATGTCATTTTCATAGCGGAGAATCTTTTTCAATTTTTTTATTGTATCTCTAATTGTTGTGTTTTTTCTGTTGTGTGGATCAGCATCTTTATTGCTCGTTGCATTTGAAAACTGAGTCAAATCGGTGGTGATTCTGTTCAGCTTTCATTAACATTTCTTGACTGTTTTCACTTCAATGATTTGGAGATTCTTGCTCCTTGTGTTTCGATCAAGATTTAAAAAAATAAAATTCTGAGCTTTGTACATATATAAAACACACATAGCTGCAAATAAATCCATTTAAATTGTAGATAAAGCGTTGGGTTCTATTAGTGGGAGTTTCTGGGATTCTCTTTGGAGTCTAAATGCTGAATCCTTCAATTAGGCATTAGTTCAGGATATATGAAATGCAGTGATAGTGCAGTTGAATATTTTTGTAAACCTACATTTTGTACTCTACCTCTTCTTAGGTCAATGAATTTTAGTGAATTCAACTAATGGAGCTTTACATGGTAATTAGAATCAACATGTATCTTTTAGAAGCTGATTGGTGAAAAAGTTTTTCTCATGCTACTATCAATGTCTGAATTCATAAATCTCCGCTTTGCCATGTGAGACATCAACACTCACCAAGTTGGTTTTGGTGACGCATAGGGCCAGGAACTGAATTCCTGTTGCTTGAAGCGCTCAGGAGATGGCTTTTCTCTTTTTTACAAGATGTTTGTGATCTTGTATGGGACGCACGTTTTACATTCTTCAGCAATGTGGTTGATGTAAACAACCAGACTGTTCAAATGTTTTACTAAATAAGCTTCAATGTACTTATGTATATTTTATCAAATTCCCCTGTAAGTCTTGTTTGTTATTTTCTACGGCCCTGTACTTTGATGTGCTTTTCGTCAAGTGTTTTCGGCCTATAGCCAACAAATATTATGGTCGATGATGTTTTGGACGTCTTTTATGCTGCACATCTGATTTCACCTTTTCCGATGCTTTCAAGTAATATTCCAGGATTAGAATAGTCCTTGATGGAATATTAATTTTATCTTTTCTTTTGTAAGGAAAATGTGACTAGAGTTTTTTACTTTCAACTGAAGTTACCATTCATTGGAATCTTGCGTTATTATCTTTTAATATCAAATATTGGATTTTATCAGGGAAAAATGTAGCAGTTAGGCCTATATTTGGGTGCACTTTTCGAAAGAAAAGGCTTGGATTTATATAAAATGCATTAAGGGCCTATATTTTTTCAGTTAATGGAACTTGATGTGACATTCTTATACATGAACACTATTTTTGGTCTGATAAAATGAATTAGGAATGAAAGATTGTGAAATAAAAGAAAATGGAGGAGAGAAATTATTGAAAAATTTAAATCATTATATGTTTAGATAATGAAGGGGAAGAAATTTACTATAATATTAATTATTATAAAAGATAAAATAAGATATAATAATAAATTACTTGTATGTCCTTAAAAAATAATATGTAATTGAAAAAAAGAAGATTATAAGAGTAGTTTTGAAAAAATTTTCCCTTTTCCCTCTTAATTCTTGTTATTTTGGAGGGGACACAAAAATGGTGGAATTCAGAGAAAACATTACATTTAATTTCCTTCATGTTGTCTTTTCCTTTCAAAACAAATAAGAGGATGAAATTTAATCTTTTATTTCCTACTATCTTTCAATCATTCCACTCCAATTCCCTCGTGTTGAATGTTGACGGTGAACTTTGCCTTGGACCTATTTGAGCTGAGCCCATTCTCTTAATGGGCCAAATTAGAGTCAATTCATGAAGTCACAGTCAACTTTCCTCCGTACTGACCCGAACACTACCTGGACGGCTTGGACAAGACACTCCTGCTCGGGTATGCTACGTCTCAATCGAGATCGACTTGTCACGATCCCCACTTGCCTACTACTAGCATAATTGTTAGGTCTTCTAACCAGTCACTTACCCACGACTGACATAACTACTAGGTCTTGCTTATAAATATAGCTGAATCACCATCGATCAAGGTATTGTTGCATAAAAAAAATCATCTTCACTAATTGATTTATGGGCTCCTCATGATAAACACCCCTAATCGAACCATTGGTGGCTCACCGGGCATATTTTACAAATTTTATAACAATACCGTGTTTCGAGCCTATCTATAACTAATCCAAGCCCAACTGGATTCGAGTAAGAAACATCGAACATAATGTAAAAGTGCTTATGTGGCTATCAACTCAGCTTCTGTATAATTTTTATTTCTCCATAAATTTTTGTTTTTGCATTTAAAAAAAAGTTATTTATGTAACATTTTTTACTTTGCACCGAAGTTACAATTCATTGGAATCTTTTAATTATCTCTTGATGTCAAATATTGGATTTTATTAGGAAAAAATTGTGGCGATAGGGCTGTATCTTACACACCCTAACTTCATCCTACAATGTCTTCTCACATTATCTTATTGGCTTCCATGTTGTAAAAACCTTTATAACAATTTCACACGAAACTTAAAGTAACAAGATAGCAGTTATCATGGTCTTTGATGAAATATCTTGTTTTTCCTTTCCTTTTTTTTTTTTTTCCAATTAACACTCAAGATCACGACTTAATCCGTCTTCTTTTTCTCATCATCTAATTTCTTTGCACTTTCATTATGTTTGAGAACATTAAACACACAATATGGTTTCATCACCTTATTTTTGTGTCATTATTGACTACATGGTAATAACAACACTATTAAATAGTAGATTCAATCATTGATTTAGGAAAAATAAATCGAGATTAGGCTTCCAATTTAGTTTTTGGTTGAACTTGTGAAGAATTTTGATTATTAAAGGAATAAACTTCACAACCTTTGTTTGTCACTATTAAAAAAAGAGTAGAAAAATGGGAAGTAGTTCATAAGACTATTAACACAGAGATGTAATATGTGATGAGAAAATGGAAAGAGCTTTTGACTTTTCGACTTGTTGCCAACAAGGAGAGGAATTGTCACGCCCTGAGGGATATCCTAAATGCGGTAGTTCGTTGTACACAATATTAAAGCCTATGAATGACTCTTAGTCATGCAAAGACTTACATATTATACACAAGGCGTACAACACATCAAGGGTGTAACGCCTTAACCTGTTGGCATTACAACCGCCACGCGTTCTCTCTTCATAGAACACGCTAAGGCTATAATTTCCACAAACAATATACATATCACCTGTATAACTCACAAGGTATATAAAAAATATTGTAGTCCTCAATAAAATAAATCATATGATGAGAATATAATTCCTATCAACAAACTAGACCTTGTTGACCTAACTGCAGGTCAACAAGTCAAACCATGCCCTAAAACTGTCACCACATGAAATTTCCAAATACAATTTAAAATTTCAATAACAAAATATAAATCAATCATTAAAGTCTTCTCAGATCCATTATATCATCTATGACTAAACAACTAGTCATCACAGGTAGTCAGGACCTAACGCCGTCCCCATCCTTATAGATGATATCAAAACCCGAAAGATCATAAATCACATTATCATCACCTGCACCTGAAATGTAATAGAATGAGCGGCGAAGCCCAATACGATAATATCCAATCCAGTTCAAGCAAGATTATGCACAAACAACATGTATAAATAAATGCAACTAAACTAAATGCATACAACAGTTTATTATCTATTTTAGTTCAGCAAAAACAACACAGCTCAGAATCTAGTATACATAAATCCTGAACCCAGAGTAACTCAACTCTGCTATAAAAACAACCAACTGATTTGAAAATAAAATCATATATACATATATGGATGAGTGGGTACTCCCCAAACACCCAATTCCTGAACACCTAAATCTACCGGAATCATTTCTTAGCACGAGTCCACTCAGGACAATCTTACATTAAGATCATCAGGGTGCCTCACCAGTATCACTGTCTGCCAGGTCTCCACTGGTCAAAGCCAATCACAACCAACAGACAATTATTAAGCCGAATATTTATTAAGTTTATTATGCAATTCTGTTCCTATATCCAATCACAAAAATTCTAATCTACAAGCACATACAACAAACAATGGATTGGTCGTACCTTTCTAAATTTCAGGAATCCAAATGAAATCCTCAGAATTTGATACCAACAACACAAAGTCAATCCCAAACTCCAGAAATTCTTATATCCAAATCAACCACAGTTTCACAACTCCAAATGTCCTGTTACAATATATATATATATATATATATATATCAACAGACATGAGAATATCTTAATATAAAACAACCTATCTAAACTAACCTGATACAAACTTCCCAAACTCGAATTATATCAATAACCCCAAGCACCTCCAATAATATCAAAGAACGGATATTTCAAATCCTTAAATCAGAATTTCCACCAAAACCCTATAAAACATTTCATATGATCAATATCGAAATATCAAAGCTATCCAATTTAGTATAAAGAGGATTCAAAACTTATACTTACTGATATGGAACGTATAACACTTGTTTCTCCTCTTCCTATTCTGATCAAAACACGAGCTAGGGTTTATTCTTCAAAATCCTTCATGAAATATTCATCCAAACCCTAAGATACTTATACAAATTTGTATATAATCCAAATGAGAAGGTTAAGATCACTTACTTTTAATTAGTAACACCCTCCGAATGATTCTAAGGAAATGTCTGTCGAAAATGATTTTCGCATCTCGTATTTATAGAAATTTGGTCATATGCCAGCGGCATTCCTACAGATTTTGCTGGCTTACACCATACGCTGGCCAGATCTACATGAACGCCGGCAGCGTTCGTCGAGGCTTTGATTCTCATAATTCAAATCGTCCCTTTATATGCCGGCAAATATTGGACCTAAGTCGGCGGCTTTCATGCCGGTGTAGAAAAAAAACCCTATGAACGCCGGCAGCTTTTCTCCCAGCTTTAAGAAAAATGCTACTGTTCCCATCCTACGCCGTCTGTACGCCGGCAGCATAGATTCTCCAGGAGGCGGCGTACAATCTGTTACAGAGTACGCTGGCAAACTTAAGACATAGGCCGGCGGCGTTCTTCATCAGAGATGCCGGGCTTCATTGCAAAAGTTAAGAAAATAATCCAATTGATGCCAATCTTATTCTAACACGAACTTGATCAAACTTAACCTATTTTTAACATCAATATAAAAGGCATATTAGAATCTAGTAGATTGTGAACACTTACGACTTAAAATTATTTAGTATATTACATTTATCTCCCCCTAAAAGAATTTTCGTCCTCGAAAATTTACTTGAATTATTGAAATATCTCGGGATATCTGGATCTCATGTCCTCCTCCAGTTCCCAAGTGGCTTCACGTTCTGTTTGATTTGTCCACTGTACCCGAACATATCTAATAACCTTGTTCCTCAAAATTTTCTCCTTAGAATCAACAACTTTTATTGGCTTTTCCACTGTAGTAAGATTTGGTTGCATATCTAATGGTTCAAGAGCAATGACTTCATTCGGATCTCGAACATACTTTCTAAGCATTGACACATGGAACACATTGTGTACTCATTCTAGGTCAGGCGGTAAGGCCAATCTGTAAGCCATGTCGCCTATCCTTTCTAATATTTCGTACGGTCCTACGTATTGAGGGTTTAACTTTCCTCGTAGTCCAAATCTGATAACCCCTTTCGTTGGCGATATCTTGAGCAACATATGCTCACCCACTTCAAATTCTAAGGGTCTTCTTCTTTTGTCCGCATAACTCTTTTGTCGACTCTGAGCAGTTTGTAACTTTTTTCTGATCAAACTGATTTTATCGACTGTATCTTGAACCAACTCGGGTCCCAATAATTGTCTTTCACCTACTTCATCCCAATGAATAGGTGATCTGCCCTTCCTCCCATACAACGCTTCAAATGGAGGCATACCGATCGAAGCTTGATAGCTATTATTATATGAAAACTCTATTAAAGGCAAATACTCATTCCAAGCTCTTTTAAAGTCCAATATGCACGCCCTCAACATGTCCTCTAAAGTCTGAATAGTCCTTTCCGACTGACCATCTGTCTGTGGGTGATAAGCCGTACTAAATACCACTTTCGTTCCCAACGCTTGATGTAGACTCTTCCAAAATCTTCCAATAAACCTCGTGTCTTGATATGATGTAATGGATACTGGCACTCCATGCAATCTCACAATTTCATTGATGTACAACTGAGCTAACCGTTCCAACTTATACCCGGTCTTGATAGGTATGAAATGAGCCGCTTTCGTGAGACGATCCACAATGACCCAAATCGAATCAAACTTCTCTTTCGTCTTGGGTAAAGTGGAAACGAAATCCATCGTGATATGTTTCCACTTCCACTGTGGTATTGGCAACGGTTTCAACTCTCCTGCCGGTTTTCGGTGTTCGATATTTATCATTTGACACGTGTGACACTTAGAGATGTATTCTGCAATTTCCTTTTTCATGTTATTCCACCAATACAACTTTTTCAAGTCCTGGTACATCTTGTTCCCTCCCGGATATATGGAATAACTAGAATAGTGTGCTTCCTTTAGTAGTTCTTTCTTTAAATCTCCTTGGATTGACACACATAACCTTCCTTTGTACCGTAAAATACCTTCATTATCAATATGAAATTCTGGTGCTCGTCCCATTTCCATTCTTCTTTTGATCTCCAATATACTCTGATCATCTGACTGACCCGTTTTAATTCTGTCCACAAGAGTAGGTTGTATTCTCATATTAGCCAAATGTTCACCTACTTGTCTTGTGATTATCTCTAATTCAAATTTCCTCATTTCATCAAGCAGATGTCGTTCTGTAGTAACTATAGCTGCCAAATTCTCTACCCGTTTCCTGCTTAATGCATCTGCCACGACATTTGCTTTCCCTGGGTGATACTGCATGTTGATGTCGTAGTCCTTAATTAATTCAAGCCACCTTCGTTGTCTCATATTCAATTCTCTCTGTGTGAATATATACTTGAGACTCTTGTGATCTGTTGACACTTTGCATCTCTCACCATACAGATAATGTCTCCAAAGTTTCAAAGCGTATACAACTGCCGCTAGTTCCAAGTCATGTGTAGCATAATTCTTCTCGTACGGTTTCAACTGTCTCGAGGCATATGCAATAACCTTGCCCCCTTGCATCAAAACACATCCTAAACCCTGAAGCGAGGCATCACTATAGATTGCATATTCCTCACCACTTACTGGCAATGCCAATACTGGTGCTTTTACTAATCTGTCTTTCAACAACTGGAAACTGTCTTCACACTTCTTGCACCATTCGTACTTAATTCCTTTCTGTGTCAATCTCATCAAAGGACTGGCAATCTTGGAAAAATCTTTCACAAATCGCCTATAATAACCTGCCATTCCCAAAAAACTTCTGATTTCTGACACAGTTTTAGGTCTTGGCCATTCAACCACTGCTTTGATTTTCTCAGGGTCTACCGATATTCCACTTCCATTTACCATATGCCCAAAGAATGGTACCTGCTCCAACCAAAACTTGCATTTTGAAAGTTTAGCATATAACCGCTCCTCTTTCAACTTATTCAAAACCAATCTTAAATGTTCCTCATGTTCTTCCTTATTTCTCGAGTATACCAAAATATCATCTATGAATACTACCACAAACATATCAAGGTATTCTCTAAAAACTCGATTCATTAGATCCATGAACACTGTTGGAGCATTTGTTAACCCAAAAGGCATGACCATGAATTCGTAGTGTCCATATCTCGTCTTGAAAGCAGTTTTCTGAATATCCTCTGCCTTTATTCTCAACTGATGATATCCAGATCTCAGATCAATCTTAGAGAAAACTGAAGCTCCTGCTAACTGATCAAACAGGTCGTCAATCCTTGGTAACGGGTACTTATTCTTTATTGTTACCTGATTTAACTCCCTGTAATCTATACATAACCGCATACTTCCATCTTTCTTCTTAACGAATAGTACTGGAGCTCCCCATGGCGATACACTTCGTATAAACTTTTTCTTTAGCAGATCATCCAATTGCACCTTAAGCTCTGCCAATTCGGTAGGAGCCATTCTATAGGGTGCTTTTGATATCGGTGTAGTTCCTGGCACCAAATCTATTCCAAACTCCACTTCCCTCATAGGTGGTAATCCAGGTAAATCATCTGGAAAAACTTCTGGGTACTCACTCACAACCGGTATATCTGTCACTTTCACCATCTGTTTATCTTCCTTTATCATCGATGCCAAAACTGGTTTACCCCACAACTCATAAGTTGGTAGTACTGGGGGTCTTTGTACCACTAACTTATACTTAAACCGATCTCCCTCAGGTAAATCAAACTCTATCACTAGGTGATGGCAATCTATCACAGCATGATATTTTGCTAACCAGTCTATTCCCAGAATAATATCAAAATCCACCATATCAATCACAATCAAATCAGCAGGTAGATATCTATTTTCTATCACAATATCTACAGATCTACAAACTTTATCCAAAACAGATCCAGAACCCAAAGGAGTACTAACAGATACCACATCAGACATGATCTCCACACATAAACCACATGTACTCACAAAAGATTCAGATATGCATGAGAAGCTAGCACCAGTATCAAATAAAATATAGGCACTATGCTGTAGTATAGGTAACATACCGCAACAGTGTCTATAGAAGCTGTCTCATTCCTCTGAGAGCATAAATCTTAGCTGGTGCTCGCTGACTCTGTCCATGGGAAACTCTGCCCATATGTCCCTCTTTGCAGTCCACTGCTCTGTGTCCTCTCTGACCACATTTAAAACAGAAAACCTGTGGAACTGTCTTCTCTGTGCAAACATTGCTTTTATGTCCCAACTTTCCACATGAAAAACATGCGTTCTCTGTCCACTTGCAGTCCCTCAAGTCGTGTGGCCCAAGGCATCTAGGGCATCTCTTGTCAGAACTCTGCCCTACAGATTTGTACTGCTGCACAAATGGTCTCTTTCCTTTATCTTGAGTAACAACACTGACAGCTGGTCTCTTCCCTAAATATACTTGATTCCTTGGTGGTTCCCGGCTCTTGATTCTACTCAAACCCTGCTCAATCATCTTAGCCTTGTTCACACACTGCTGCATAATTGCTCAGATCCATCAAGTTCACCTGGTACTGTATCTCGGTTCCAATCCAGTGATGAATCGACTAACTTTTGCTTCCTCACTTTCTTTCAGTGCATCGGGTAGAAACCTCATCAGTCTGTGTAACTCAGCCTCATATTCCTCAACTGAAAGCTTTCCTTGCTGCAGGTATAATAATCTTGCAACATCTTTTGTTTAATGCTGTCGGGGAAGTATTCTCTGAAGAAAGCCTGGTGAAACATCTGCCATGTGATCATCCCTGGCATGTGTCTCTTAGTACTCGCCCACCAGTTATTTGCTCTACCAGACAGCAAATATGATGCATATTCCACTTTCTTGTTCTCAGGAATGTCCAATGCTGCAAATGTTTTCTCTACTTCCTCTATCCACACCTGAGCTTCCAATGGTTTTCCGGCACTGGCTCAAACTTGTGAACTAAATCCACAAACTTGTTAAGGCTCAGCACATCTGGATGTCGGGCTCCATTACCCCCATGTCCATGCAGCCTTTGAGTCTCTTGCCTCCAAGCATCAGCATTTTCTTGAACTATCTGCATGTCTCTCTCATATCCTGTTGCTGCTGACCTACCACTCCTATCAATGCATTCACAGCCTGCATAAGCTGTGCTACATCCACTGGCGCTTGTCCTGCCGGTGGAGGTGGTAAATTCTCATTGCGAGCCTGATGTTCCTCTTCATTTTCCTCAGTATTTCTTCTCCTGGGCGGCATTCTAAAACAAACAAAACCTTATAGATTAGAACAAGGGTGTCCAACTTGATTTAACAACTTAAATCTAACATCAATAGCTTAACTAGACAACAACCCTATTTATCTACCCCTCTCATCTTATCTCACCGTCCTAAGGAGTCAAAACTTAGGTCTACCAGATTTAAAACCTATTGCTCTGATACCAATTAAGCTGTAACGCCCTAACCTGTTGGCATTACAACCCGCCACGCGTTCTCTCTTCATAGAACACGCTAAGGCTATAATTTCCACAAACAACATAAATATCACCTGTATAACTCACAAGGTATATAAAAATATTGTAGTCCTCAATAAAATAAATCATATGATAAGAATATAATTCCCATAATCAACAAACTAGACATTGTTGACATAACTGCAGGTCAACAAGTCAAACCATGCCCTAAAACTGTCACCACATGAAATCTCCAAATACAATTTAAAATTTCAATAAACAAAATATAAATCAATCATTAAAGTCTTTCTGATCCATCCTATATCATCTATGACTACAACTAGTCATCAGCAGGGTAGTCAGGACCGCTAACGCCATCCCCATCCTCATAGATGATATCAAAACCCGAAAGATCATAAATCACATTATCATCACCTGCACCTGAAATGTAATAGAATGAGCGGCGAAGCCCAGTACGATAATATCCAATCCAGTTCAAGCAAGATTATGCACAAACAACATGTATAAATAAATGCAACTAAACTAAATGCATACAACAGTTTATTATCTATTTTAGTTCAGCAAAACAACACAGTTCAGAATCTAGTATACATAAATCCTGAACCCAGAGTAACTCAGACTCTGCTATAAAAACAACCAACTGATTTGAAAATAATAATCATATATACATATATGGATGAGTGGGTACTCCCCAAACATCCCAATTCCTGAACACCTAAATTCTACCGGAATCATTTCTTAGCACGAGTCCACTCGGGACAACCTCACACTAAGATCATCAGGGTGCCTCACCAGTATCACTGTCTGCCAGGTCTCTACTGGTCAAAGCCAATCACAACCAGACAGACAATTATTAAGCCGAATATTTATTAAGTTTATTATGCAATTCTGTTCCTACATCCATTCACAAGAATTCTAATCTACAAGCACATACAACAAACAATGGATTGGTCGTACCTTTCTAAATTTCAGGAATCCAAATCAAATCCTCAGAATTTGATACCAACAACACAAAGTCAACCCAAACTCCAGCAATTCTTATATCCAAATCAACCACAGTTTCACAACTCCAAATGTCCTGTTACAATATATATATATATATATATATCAACAGACATGATCGCAATATCTTAACATAAAACAACCTATCTAAACTAACCTGATACAGAACTTCCAAACTCGAATTATACTGATCAATAACCCCAAGCACCTCCAATAATATCAAAGAACGGATATTTCAAATCCTTAAATCAGAATTTCCACCAAAACCCTATAAAACATTTCATATGATCAATATCGAAATATCAAAGCTGTCCAATTTCGTATAAAGAGGATTCAAAACTTATACTTACTGATATGGAACGTATAAACTTGTTTCTTCTCTTCCTATTCTGATCAAAACACGAGCTAGGGTTTATTCTTCAAAATCCTTCATGAAATATTCATCCAAACCCTAAGATACTTATACAAATTTGTATATAATCCAAATGAGAAGGTTAAGATCACTTACTTTTAATTAGTAACACCCTCCGAATGATTCTAGGCCTAAATCCAAGAACGCTTCAGAACTCTTATACGAAGGGAAATGATATAAGGAAATGTCTGTCGAAAATGATTTTCGCGTCTCGTATTTATAGAAATTTGGTCATACGGCTCTACGCGGCGGCGCTGCAGATTTTGGCTTACACCATACGCTGGCCAGATTACATGAAGCCGGCAGCGTTCGTCGAGGCTTTGATTCCAGAATTCAAATCGTCCCTTCATACGCCGGCAAATCTTGGACCTAGCCGGCGGCTTTCATGCCGGTGTAGAAAAGAAACCCTATGAACGCCGGCAGCTTTCCTCCCAGCGTTAAGAAAAACGCTACTGTTCCCATCCTACGCCGTCTGTACGCCGGCGCTAGATTCTCCAGGAGCGGCGTACAATCTGTTACAGAGTACGCTGGCAAACTTAAGACATAGGCGGCGGCGTTCTTCATCAGAGATGCCGGCTTCATTGCAGAAGTTAAGAAAATAATCCAATTGATGCCAATCTTGTTCTAACATGAAATTGATCAAACTTAACCTATTTTTAACATCAATATAAAAGGCATATTAGAATCTAGTAGCTTGTGAACACTTATGACTTAAAATTATTTAGTATATTACAAAGGGAATGCATCGAAGTAGTGCAATTTATATCGATAAGAAGTAAGTAACAAGGCAAAAAAAATATTTATTATTAAACTTGAACAATGTCAATTATAGCTTTTAGGGGCATACTCCTGCTACTATCTTCCAACATACCATAATAGACTCGTATCTTCTAGTGCTCTTCAAACTAATATCATAGTACATGTTAATCATCAAGAAATTTTCAAATCTAAAACTTTAATCTATGCTACTTATTCTTTCTTGAAGGCATAAAAATCTATTGATGATTTCCTTAATATTCCATTCCTTGATTAAAGTCTCAAGCTTATATACTTCAACAAAAATCCACAAGGGTATAAGCTTACAACGTGTTTAGTGAGATATTCCCTTTTATTTGCACCATTATTTAAATAAGTTTATTAATTTTCATGCATATGCTTTGCATGTTATGCAACAACCACATGTTACAAACAAATATGTATGGCTATTCGAAAACCATACATAGAAAAGATTTACACTCTCTGTATTGAGGGTTAGGGAATGGTATTTGAAGGTCTACACGATCTTCACTGCTAGTCTACGGGCACACTTTACCATCAGCGATCAATCGCTGCGGCTCATCCTTGGTACGCCTTAATTCCTTAAGAATGAACATGGTAGCGGGCCTCTTCTTAGCCTCAAACCTTTCCAATTCTTTGCGCAAGAGTAGTATTCTTCGACATATCACTTGACCGATGCAATGCATGTCTATTTAATTTATATCAAAGTCAAGTATAATTAAAGTACTTTGAGAGTGATTAAAGAAGCATCATATACGCATAAGCAACATATAATATTAATAATGTACTTAAACAATCATTTGTTGGTTTCGATATACTTAGCATCCTTTGTCACACATACATAGAAGCGTTTATATATAACCCATAACCCTATATATATTCATTTTTTTTTTTATCTTATACCTATAGCTCTAGTGCAACTATCTACAAGTACAGGCAAGGTAACAAAATCAAGAGGGAAAACTCATTCAACCATTGCGGAAGTTTTTTAGTCAAAATAATTTTTAGAAAATGACAAGTCTTCTCCTTCGTTACCTATCAAAAGGAGATACCCAAAATGAGTATTCCATACTATCTTTGCTCAACTTATAGTCTAGAATGCTTATTATAGGTAGAAAGGTGTTTATAAAAATCTATCTTAAATCGGTTACAAGTTCCTTATCTAAATCCCGAGTTTCGAAAACAATAACATTTGAAAGTTGACAGCTTTCAATATAATAATAATAATAATAATAATAATAATAATTCATGCATGATCATAGTGATGTTGCTTGAGTTTATATTTTGCAACAATAATCTTGATGGTTTAATTAGAATCCTCGTGCTCCCATTGACTTGATGAGTTAATAATAAAACTTATTTCTCAGGGTTTAAACTTTTAGGGAAAAAAATGGATTTCCCTATCTATTTGTTTCTTGTATGAAAAACGAGGATCTTAATGACTTTATTCATTATTCTTTCTACCAACTAAGTTGACACATGAGAAAATTTAAGTTGGCTAGATGGTATTATCACATGAAAACAATATCACAAAGTTAGCTTATAGATAGAATAACCAAGTTTTGCATCCATTAAAGTTTTGACTTTTCTATATTTGATCATTTTCAACATTGTCATCAAGAAGATTTTTGTAAGAAAAATCAAGGTTTAGTTTCTCCTATTTAGTCTTATAATTTTGGCATTCATGGAAAAATAGGAGGAGTTTAGTTTTTCAAAATTTCTAGTTTTCATATATTTTCTTCATGCTCAAGAAAATGAATTTGAGTCATGATTTTTGCATATTATGGAATTCTTAACCTTTTAAGATTTATGGCGACATCAATATGAACATGATATGAGCATGAACACAAAAAAAGAACACAATTATTAATAATAATAAAATGAGAAGAATAATATAGGCAAAATAAGAAGATGGGAGTCTTAGCTCTAAAATTAAGGCTCTCAAGACTTGAAGTGATTCTAGTCTCATAAATAACAAAATAAACAAGGACTGAGAGTCTTAGATTATAACAAGGCTCCTCAAGACTTGAATATTTCCAGTCGCATAATAATCAAAGTAACAAAATAAAGATGTGGGAATTTTATACTATAAATAGGCTCCCTGAGACTTAAAATAATCAGTTTCTTCCAGACTTGAATATGGACAAGTCTAAGAATAGAGGTGGACTAGTATTCTTAATGAATTGAGATGGACAAGTCTTGAGCATAAATAATAAAGGCAAGAAACAAATAGAAGCATAAATAATAAAATCAAGAAAACAAATGTTAGGTTAGTGAGCTTTTATGCTCTTATAGGTATAAATATATACATAGCTATATTTATAAATGTAGATAGTTAGATTAGATGATAAAATAAGACGGCATAAACAATATCTTAACAAGATTAATAACTTAACATGATATTAATTTCACTCTAGCATTATTCCTTTTGGTTTTGAGTAACATAGAAAGGTTTAATATGGAATAATGCATGAAAACATAATTAAAATCAACTAAGGTTATATGGAACATGTGCTTACTCCAAAAGAGGAATCAAAGAGATGTGTTGGGAAATGGGAGTGGCAGCAGTTGCAAAATCACGCCACAACAAGGAGGAAAAAGAAGAGAGAAATGGAAGGAGATGTAAGGTGTGAAATGTAGAGATATATAGGGTATTTATAGAGGAAGCTTTGGAGAATTGTGTGTGTAAAAAAATTTGAAAAAGAAGAAGGGGAAAGTAGGTTGCCATGGAGGATGCCTAGCATGAAAGTGAAGCTACAGGGGGAGAAGAAGGGGAAAAAAAAAATTCAAATGTGAAGTGACAATTTGACATCATGCCTAGTAAATTGTAAATGTAGGTTTTAGGCTATAATTTGTAGGGAATAGACATGAAGATTTTAAAAGATATGGCAGCTAAGTTTTGCTGCAAATTTAGAGGCAAATAATAATAAATAGTATAGTAAAATATTAATAAGTTATAGATAGAGATAAAATACGCGTATATGGGCTATAACTTGTATTTTTATGAGCCGAAAAATTTGTACCTGATATTTTATGAACTTCTTGATATTTTTCTAATAAAATTTGATTGTTGAAATTTTTTTCATTATTTTGAGTATCTATGGTCGATTCAAAAATTAAGTTTACTTTATTTTTATGATTTATTTATTATTTTAGGATTCTTAAAATTGTCTAATCGAATCTAAGACTACTAGTGTTATATGTTGACTTGGTTTTACTTTTGGTATTAATTTCAAAGTCTTGACTCTAAGATTTACTGAAGGGTCTAGGTTTTATAATTTTTTCATTAATTGTAATTCGATGAGGTTATCTCGGCTTGTGTGCTAAGAAGCGGTTTAGTTTAACCGGTGAAAATTTGGACTTGATAAATTATTTTCTATTATTTTGCTATTAAACATTATTTGGACATATTATCTCAATCGACTTGTTGGAGATCAAATAGATGAATTGTTCATCGTAAGGATTTTGAGTCGGACGATTGTTGGATTTTTTGTTTTTGTTTTTGTTTTCAAAGGTGCTCATTTTCCTAAGGTTATAAAATTTCATGTTTGATCTTGTTTAGATTTTGGTTTTAACTTGGGTTGATTTTTAGGATTTAGGTTTTGGTATTAACTCTAAGATTATTTTCTAAGAGTACCGAAAAATATAAGGTTTTACAGGAAGGGAGATAGAGTATACGTATTCTTTTCAGAAAAAAAAAAATAAATGAATAACATTTTTAGAAAAATAAAAAATAAAAGATATATGGAGAATTAGGGAAATTGTCCCATCATTAATTTTTATGGGACCGGTCCCATCACTATCCTATGGCATATAATATACTTAACTGTAATCTATGAATAATTAATTTATAATGAAGGGCAAAGTTATAATATATTGTTGTTTAAGAGGGTATTTTTTTTCATTTAATAGATGTATTTGGACTCGAGGAAAGTTTTCATGAAGAACCTAAAGAGGAGGTGCTATGCCAACTCTAAGCCGCCGGCCTAGGTATGGAAGGTTGTAGGCCTTGGCGGAAACGCCGCTGGCGTATGGCTGGTGCTAGCATTTCGATAAAATTCAAAACTGCCTTTTCGCTGCCAGCGCATGTGAACACTGGCATAAGGTCGCCTGTGTAAAGTTTAAAGGCCATAGGCATTGAAGGTATATATCGCCAACGCATGGTCTGCGTGTCATGTAAAATTTGCCTTTTCGATTTTAAGCCGCCCTTGTACCGCCAGCTTTTTACCAGCCTTCTTTTGCACGAGTTTTCTTAGTCTTAATCTATTCTTAGTCCCCTAAAGGTCTATAAATAGATCCCTAAGTCCTTGGAATCCTAAGCGCTCTCAAGAACAAGACCTAGGTAATAGTAAACGTTTTCTCTTTCCTTTAGTAATCTTAAGTTATTTGTTCTAAGTTTATGTTTTATTTGTGAAGGGAATCAAGTTTCTTGAGGAGTGTGAAGAAACCTTAAGTTTGACTTGAAGTTTGTGTTGTTACTATTTAAGGAGGAAGGTGGGTTTATCTTGGGATTTTGTAATTCTTAGGATTAGATGATTATAGGATTATGTTTACCTTTGTGATTATAAAAGGAATGATTTTTATTGGTTTTGGTTTAACTTTTATTGAATGGGTTCTAGGGTTTGGGGGAGTTATAGAGGAAAAATCTGTTCCTTTGGAGAGATTTTGATATTTCAATCAAGGAGAAAGGTGTAGATTTATATTTCTATTAAGATTAGAGTTTCAGATGAAGTTTGGATTAGGTGTATGCTATGGAATTGGTATATTGAAATCTGTGATGTTTATGTGTTCGGGTGAATTTTCCGCTTTAGGGTTCTTGTTCCTAAAGAGAATTCAGGTACGACCTTACCATATTTGTAGGCTTAAAATTATAAATTTAACTTAATATTATTTGATTGTAATTGAGTCGTTTGTTGCTTGTACTTGGTTGCAATTAGTAAAAACCATGCAGAGTATGATACTAACGTTAGCGCCTTGATGATCTATGTGTGAGGATGTCCTGAATGGACTCATGCATAGAGATGATTCTGGTAGTTTAGGAGTAGTGCAAGTATGACACCCTAGGTGTGTAGGAGATTCCCATCACCATATATACTACCAATTTTCTATATTTGTTGTTTTTAGGGAGTCTTGAGACACTTCAGGTTTGGGATTAGTGTACAATGGTTCTGAACTGTGTTATTTGCTGGCTAAGTAAAGATAATAAATTGTGTTTGTTGCATTAGTTATTAAGTTGTATGTGATATTGCTTATTACTTGTTCATGTGCATGTGTTTTCTGCTTTGGCGTATTGGGTGTTTTCGTTCATTCTTTTATCTTTTTTAGGAACAGGTGAAGATCCAATAATGTATGATTTATTGGGCTATGATCTGTTCGTGGACTATGGGGAGAGCGATAGTGGGGCGGATTATCCTACTGATATTTAGATTTAGATTTTTTAGATTTGAGATAGTAGTTGAAAAGACCATGTGATGATTTGTTTAGCTTTTGAGATCTTTAATGTTTTAAGGATTTTCATATTATGTTTTTAGTTGGTTTTTAGTTCATACTAATAGATGATTGAATGAAATTTTATCTTTAAGTATTAATGTTACCTTATTGAGAGTAATTGGTGATATATGATATTTATTTGTGGAATAGAGAAGATTTATAGCCCTAGCATGTCTATCTTTGGTAAGGACACTCGGCGAGCTAATTACTATATTTATTTTAATGGTTATATAGTTGACTGGATGGTCCCATCAATGAAACTATAAAAGTTCTTAGAGAATTAATATATTATGTGTTGCTATGTAAATTTAGACAAGGGTGATATAATAGTAATTATCTAGCTAATCAATAACAAGTCAATAATTTATAAAAAAAATTACCAAATTGCAAGAACATCTAGAATCCCTACTATGTTACTATAAAAATAATTTCATTATTATTGTTGATATTTTTGAATAGTAGGAATTTCTAAAGTAATTTGATATCTTCATCAGGATTATAGAATTCTAATCCGAGGTTGGTTAACTGAAATTTTTTTCTAGTTCAAATTCCTAGTATAGCATTAACAATTTGAAATTCCCTTACTAGGTTTGACTATAATCTCAAAGATTTATGTCATCCTATATCTAGAATTACATGCAACTATCTCTAATTTTGTAGATTTGTCCACAAGAGTAATGGGTTGATTAACTAATATGAAAAATTAAGATCAACATTTAGGATTGTCAGTTCAAGATAAACAATAAAAAAAATGCAATTAAATTTAAGAAAATCAAACAATTTATTGAAAATAATAAAAAAAATCACATAAACAACATAAGGTTCATCAAAATCTATACTAAGTGTTTATTCCTCTAGAAAATCATCAATAATCACACAATGAGTGAAGAACAAAATATAATAGAACATTAAACCCCGAATTTACAAAGAAATTTCATAACTTGGTTGAAGCCAAATACCTGACTTGCATAAATCTCTCACTATAGATGAAGTATGATCTTTAAAACTTCATTTTCCTTGTTGGCCATGAAGATTCTTCCTTATATAGAGGTCTTCTGTGATAGGAAAGGGAAGCTTCCTCTCTCTAATATAGGAAAGTTGCTTCCTTCAAAAGAGAAAAGTGGTCTTCTCTTGAATTGGGAAGTGAAATCTTCAATATAGGAAAAATGATCTTCAATACATAAAAGTAAATGATCTTCATAGATAGAGAGGTTTGGATCTTTGGAAATTTCCTAATTTGACTTAAAATGCATTTATTTCTTTAAAGTGGATAACTTTTCCATTTGAAAACTAATTTTTAATTCATGTTGGATGCTAGTTGCGACATGGGTTGGATACATTTTTGTCGCCCCTTGTGTCACTCTTAGATGGAATTGATATTCTGAAACCAAGTAGGACACAACTTGGACAGAATTATGTCTCTGCTTGCATCACTCTTTGCCTTGAATTTTTGCAAATTCGGCTTGGAATTTTTGAGTTCATCAAAGAGTCTAGGACACAATTATGTCTATGTCATGTCAATCAAAAAGTGCCTTTTATTCTCAATCAAATGACTTCAAAAGCTCATGAAACTTGGTCAAATATCTTCTTTTGTTATAATTCACACCTTGGAAGCCTAAAATCAAATAATATTTTAGCACTTACAATTGAGGGCTGAATTGAGTTTATTAATTTAACTCGTTGCAATCGCTTGTGATCATTCCTCCATAAATACCACTTGACATATCCCTCATGGATCATCTAGAAACAGTTAGCTATTACTTTATTAGTCTATTCACTTATCACTCTATATAGCCTTATTGACTTGACTGCTGGAGTAATTGTAACATATAAGCCAACGTTACCGAATAACCCATTCTTGTTTTGTAGCCTCAATATCATCTTGGCCTAGATCTAATCAATTCTACTGACAAATTTAAGGCAACAACATTTTGACGCCATCTATGGGTTAGCTTACTAAGTCATCCCTTCAAGCAATGTGGCTATCTCCTACTTAGAAAGATGCAAGGACATGTCGGTGGACCTGTCACTATCTTTCTTGGGCTCATCCTGAAATAATCTTAACGCCAATAATAAGAAATAAAAATCAAATGAAGTCAATGAAAGCCAAATAAAGTCACATATGAATTTAAACAACTAAAATTTTCAAAATTCCAAAATTAGTCGTAAACCAAAAACCTAAATTAGAAAATCCAAAAATAATTCAAATATCGAAATAAAGTAAATTAGGATTTAATAATTTCTCTTTAAAAGAAAAATTTAAAAGAAAAATAAAAACAATGCAGTTTTGAGCTCTAATTTTGCAAAATTATGATTTTACCTTAAACCAGGAACTTACACAAAATAAAGATTCAAAATTGTATTTAAATTAAAATTATTTGAATATTCAAATTATTATTAGCCCAAGAGGTTAATTAAAAGCACTAAACTGTCAAAAACTAATATTTATATGCATAAGATTTGGCCATGCGATAAAACCCTAAAATGAAGTCTTTCCGTTGTCTCAAACCCTAATTTTGCCCTTTCCTTTTCCCATATAAATATTTCTTTTCCTTTTTTTTAAATTTATTTTTGCCTTCTTCCCTTGCTGAAATCCTCCCAAGACCTAAGGTAAGGCTCTCTAAAACCTTAACCCTTTCTTAGTGCTAAATAAGTGGAACTAGCAAAGTATAGAACTAAGTGACTCATGTAATGTCTTTTACATGAGGAAAATGGAGAGAATGAAGTAGTGTTAGAAGAGGAAAAAGACCTATCGCCACAAGAAAATTTACGTCAAGGTAAGCTGAGATTTTAAGATTTTACAATGTGGAGATTTTTCCATTTTAAGGATGAAAACTGAATTAGAGTGAGTTGATACATGTTTGGAGTATCAAGAAATCAAGTTTTGGAGTGATTTTTAAGTTTTAAATTCCCTTACCAACTGATGCAACTGAAAGCTATTGTTTGGAGCTAGGTAAGATCTTGAGACTAACTATTTATGTTAAGGAATTTCAACAAGAAGGAGATTAAGTTGTCTTAATGGTGTAAACTAGAGAATAAACATGATTTAGAGTTAGGCTTTGTTGTGAGTTTTTTGTTAGCAATGTAAAATGATGAAGTTTTGTATGAGCATATTGTGAAAAATTGCAAAAAACCATGAGGAATTTGAAGTTACAGTCAAATTAGATGTTTTAAGCCTTCAAATCTTTGATTGAACATGTTTAGAAAGAAAGAGAAGATACAATAGATGAAATCTAGGATTTAACATAGTCATCTACCCTTTGAAGCCTCGAAAGTTGCCCTAAGACCTACTTTGCATAAAAAACATCAAGTTTAAACACGAAATATTAAAAACCCAAAAAAAGCACGACCGATACATGAGGTCATGCACTTGGCCATGTACCTCTTTGATACGTAAAACACGAAGGAAACGTGTTTCCTAGAATAATACGAGGAGATAATGTACCCTTGTTCTAGCCATGCTTCTCTTTGAATTTAAACATGTTTTAATCACATAATAGCACGAAGAGAACATGACATCATGTTTCACCCCGTATACCTTTCTGATTCCCAATCATAAGAGAAACACGATTGGAACGCAGGGTAAACTATCCTTTCGTGTTCCTCTCTAGTCTCAAAACATCTTCCATACTAAAAGAACATGAGGGAATATGTCTCTTGGTGTACCCCTCGTGCTCTTTTCCAACCCCTCATAACTTCGTTAATTCTCGCCCAAATTGCATGAAACTTGACCCAATTCTTCACTTAACCTTAGGCAACCTTTCAAGACCTTCAAAATACAAATTTAGCAAGTACTAATACCCATTCATAATATACGTCACCTAAACACTTGAGTCCAAATGTCTCACAAAAATGAAAGTAATTCATACTTAATAATTAGAGTAGGACATTACAAGCTAAACGGGATTAATGGACTATGGGAATCTATTCTTGAAAGGTCAAGAATTGATACCCACAAAGTATAGCTCACTAAGAGTTGGTTAACTAAAGCCCTAAAACCGACCCTTGCCTACATAATTAACTATATAACTTGATTTAATGACAAAAATGACCTTTTAAACATTATCCTCGAGTAAATATGATTAAATTAAGGTAACTTAAGTGTAACAAACAACATGAATGAAATAAGGGTAGTAAGTTACTTTCTTTTTTGTGAACAATTATTGGATATCGAGCTTGGAAAGGGATTGCAAGCTCAGATTGATGGATAGTTACACTATACTTGCATTTTGCTTGTTAGAGTAGCATTAATAACTAAACTAAGAATTTAAACTTGACTTAATTGAGTGTTGGTTGTTGTTTGATTGCTTACTCAAGGAGTGGCACCCTTGGACTGGGTTGCGAGTCTAATCACAACTTCAAGATGATGCAGTAGTTTAGGCGCTTAGGCCCCTATGGATGTGTGGATAGGTTCAACGGGTAGTCGATAGGGAAATTTCCAATATTGGGTAGTTGACTAAGAGCATGTACAAAGTTGTGACGAATTATATGATGTTATGAGACCCTGTGTAAAGCGTCATAATGGACCATGCTCATTAGTAGCAGCTTGTGAAGAGATGACCTAGATGAGACTATTTCTTTATTTTCTTTTCAGGTAAGTACATCGAACCTCCCTCTTTAGTGCATGATCTGTTAAGGGAATCCTACACATTTTGTTTAGCATGAGTCATGAGCACTTTTGTGCGTGTTGGTATTTATGGAATGCTGAGGATGCCTTGTTTGTGGACTTTAAATTAAATATCCTGAACTATGGTCACTGCATTAACATGCGGTATGTGCTTGTCTTATTGTGCACTAGGCTTTGTAGCTCATTTTATTAACCTTTCAAGTCCTATTGGTGATTCAATTGGGAATGAGAGATACACAGGATGACTCGATCAGATGGTGATGTATAAGACATGGATTTTATGAGTTTTTCATGAAAAGTTTATTGTAATAAGATTTTATAAACTTAGATGATTGTAATCAAATAACTAGCAAATGCTTTCGCATGATTTGATATAGACCTCTAAGTTCAAAAGTTTTATATTTGAGTTGTAATCTTTTGATTATCCCTATGGGCAATATTTATAAACAATTGTTTGTGATACTTATTTTTTAAACAGGTTAAATTTTATAGGTTTTAATAAACCCAAACCATGGATAAACAAATGGTACTCCTTTGGAATCTTTATAAGAAAAAAAATTATAACAATTTCTCAAAATTAAAACTTAATTAGAAATTCATTCAATAACATAATGTGTAACAAATGGTACTCCTCTGAAGGTAATATATGCGACATAACGGTCATGCCTAACACGCTCAAGGCAGGGCCATTACACATCCTCCTCATGCTAAACCTCTTCCACCTCATCATCCTCACCATCCTTCTTATCTAGGATGTGTTGATATTTAGGCAAACTGATGTTGGAACAAGTACATTGGTCCTTAACTTTCTTATGGACATGCTGCAAGCACCTTAAGTGGTTAGAGCCATCCATTCTCATATTCTTTGCTATCAATGAAGGCATATGCTACCTTCTTTCAACTTGTTGGTAACCTCTTCCTTGATCTTTAACTGGTGACAAACTTTGCATAGTCCTTATGCTCCAAAGCTTGTTGACCTATACACTCACTAAATCTAGAAAACTAGCAGTGGAGATCCTTCTCCATAGTTAAAGTAGCACACTCATTGTTGTTGCAATGCAACTTGGTTTCCTTATACTAACATTTGGAATGAGTTACCTTAGCATGCAACCTAAAATTGTACAAATTTTCCTACTTGGTAGACAAAAACCTATTCAATTTGTCCAAGACTTCTTTGAATCGAACATTTTGCACAATAAAACATCTAAAAACACAAACAAAAAACAAGGAATATAGTAATTATCAACTTTAATTGATGGCATACTAATAAGTGTAAAACTAATTAACACTTAGGCTAAAACTTAAGAAGGGGAGAGGGTTCATTTAAGTATTAGAACTAACTTATCCCTTTTCTAAATCTAAAGTCTAAACAATGCAATTTAAACAGACAAAGCAATATAAAGTAAACTGCAATAAGTAAATAGAGAAGGAATAGAGATATTAAGCTCAAGTTTAACGTGAAGTTCAATCCACCCCTTAGTCTGCATGTGTCCACAAATTCCTCTCATTTTTCATTTGACCTCTGTGAAAAAATCTAGCGTAGAATGGATATTTTATGGGTAGTGCACATGTGTCAAATGCTTATTCAGTTGTGGGGACAACTCATCAAACGACATTGAGAAAATTATGTGAGGTAGTACTAACAAATACGTAAACTTCAATTAGGTATTAAATTGGCTATTTTAAAGTCTACGTAGTTAATTTCACATTTGACCAAACTTGAGGTACCAAATGTGACATTGACCCACTTGGATATAGTGAGTTTACTCAACAATCAATCACTTGATTTAGCCTAATTTAGAAATGTCAACTCCACTCTGAGAATTTTCAAGAAGTAACTTAGTGACTTGGTATCCACTTCTTTAATAACTACCATGCATCTTGCTTCTTGTAGCTGCTAACGATCACTTCATATAGATACCACCCAACATATCACTCACAAATCATTTGATAACAATTAGCTATTACCTTGTTAGTATATTCATTTACCACTCTATATACCTTTATTGACTTGCTTATTGGAGTGGCTTTATTGGACAACCCCCTTGTGCGTACTCACCCATCCTTATTTAATAAGCCTAGTAAATTGACTCTTTAGGCAGATTTAAGGTGATAACAAGATGGAAGTTGAGTCACGTGGCCACATAAGCACTTTTGATTTCTAAAAATGCCAATTAAATTTTGTTAATGGAAAATTGATGAAAGCCCTTAAATGCATGAATCTAAAAATGACAATCCTTTAAATGCATATTTATAAATTTAGACCCTTTTTTTACAAAGTGCACGAATCTAGGCCCTTTTGCTACATTTTTCTTAGCTTTATTATTGTATAAGTCCTTTAATCTCACTTTGTTCACATTTTCCATGGCCTTCATATTTGGTTCAGTCTTAGGCTATTGATACATGGTAAAGTAACTTCAACAAAATTATTTGATAAAATAATCCATGAGATATAGTGGTGGTTCCACTATTGGTATTGATGGTTGGTGAGGTAGAGTGACTTCAGCAATAAACACTCGATGACTTGATAAGAGGACCTTTGACATGAAGTAACGGTGTTTATAATAATGGAAAACCACAATCATCTCACATATTTACTTAGTGATCACAAAATCTGTAAGAAGTTTAAGATAGGCTATTTAAGTGGTCTTTTGAATGAAAAATAATTAACAATCATACAAGTTGTTTGACAAGGATGAGAAATTACATAGTTTTCTCTTCTCTTCTCTTCTCTTCTCGTAAATATGTTTGGCATTGTGAAATAACAAATTTTCATCATAAGGGGTAACCTAAGATTGGTTGTTGAAGGCTACAAAGAAAACTTAGACTAAGTAGATTTTAATGAAGATAAATTTCTTAAGGGTCTTCATCTTTCTAGTGGTATTTTTTTTTTTTTGGCAAACAGTTGAAGAGCTCATTTCAACTGTGCAGAAAGTAAAATACGATGGAGCCAAAAATGAAATATGATTGCAACAACAACTTTATTTTTACCGGTGGATAGCAAGGGAAAACCTAAAATCACCCTTTTGTGAACTATTATAGATTTTGTTTCCTTTTATGAGAAATAACTAAATATCTTTCACACACAGAGCCTGTGTAGTTTTTTTTCCCAACTTACGTAGTTAAGGCCTTGTATAAGTTAAGCTGTAAAATGAACATGAGGAAATGAATTCATAAAATGTAGCAACTCCATTGAGAAGTTTCACATCATGATATTCTAAGCTACTACCAAGATTACTAAGTAGTTTGTATCATGAAAAGGTATAACTAGATGAGCTTATGAAACTTTCTTTCTGAACAAGTCAGGTTAAACTCAAAATAACCATCGGTATGGTAACTTTTTCCTCAATTTTTATTTGTTTTTTTTATTCAAATTTCTTTATCTTATTTAGAGACAAAGGAGCAATTGAGAAATACCGTATTGAATTCCAATCTAGTCTCTTTGCATTTTTCTTTTTGTTAATTTGAAGATGGAATTTGCTTCTAGAGAGTCTTTCATATCAAAGGAGAATCTTTTAGATCAAACTAACAAATTTTTAGGAACAACATTTTTGGTGTGTATGGTAGTCTTAAATTCTCATTGATCCATGATCCATATGGAAGGGGTAAAAATTAATTAACTTAGAGGTTGAAAATGCTTGCTATTTCATTGAGAACAAAATGGAGCAATTTTATTTTTTGGGTCATACCTATACAAGTAATATTACATAGATAGGAATTTCAGAATTAGATCCAGTGCATACTTGTAGTTTGTTATTGCTGTGTGATTTTGATGGAGCACCATACACAGATAAGTTCACATGATAAGATGTGTGAATATGAAATGTATGCTTATGGCATCATCAAATAGATGACACTTTTGATAAGTATTTTGCTTTTCAATAGGAGCAACGATTACATAATATATATGTATAAGAATTTTTATGGCCCGTTTGATCGGATCGTTTAGTCCATCATGTTTCCAGTAAAATGATTATAAAAAATAATACAATGGGTCCATCATGAATGATTATGCTCGAATCGTATAGAGTTTGTCTCGTAATAAAATAAATGGAGCTATGGAATTTTCCATATTATTATTATTATTATTATTATTATTATATAAGTGAATTTTTTAATTCTTGTTAAAAAAATGAAATCTTATAGGATGACAATTACTTATTCTTTTTATTTATTTATTTATGAAAGTTACTTTACACACACTCACTCTCTCGCTCGCTCTCTCTCTCTCACTCATGCAGTGTAGGTGTGTTAGCCGCTAGTTATTATTAAGTGAATACTAATGAATAGTATAGTAAAAGAGAATCATTTGGAATGTAATAGAATGAGTTTTGAAATAACAAAGTGTAATTATTAGATATGTTTCTAATAATAAAAGTAAATTATAGATAAGTGATAGGATAAGAGGGTAATTAAATTATATATAATAAATGAAGTTGCAATGAAATCACAATTCTACCTTTATGAAGAAAAATCAAATTCTACTTCAAGTGAATCATGATTTCGAACTTTTAAAAGTGCATCCGAATATAGAAAACGGAGTGGAATCTAGAGTTGCAATTCCATTCCATGCCATTCTTGCGTATAAGCATAACATAAGAGTTTTGGACTCCACATTTTCTCATCCTTTTATAATATTAAATTTCTTTTGCTGCAATATTAAATTCATTACAACTAGTTAGATACCACTCTATAGAAAAAAAATTATTGGAATTTTTCCATAAGATATAAATTTTTATGTGTAGTTTATTATCCTACACATGCAACAACTTTGTTTTCTTTTTTCTTTTTAATTTTCATTTAATATTATGGTGCATGCAATGGATGTAAATATTTGGTTATATACAATTTTAATAATTTAATCTTATTGGTTATTCTAGTACCCACATGGTACATCTTTGATAAAAAAATATAATATATTTAACACTTTTGTCAAATTTAACAAATACCTTCATCATGTATTTTTGCAACTCTATATTTTTTCTTTTCTTTAAGCATTTTAATATCGCTTATAAATAATCTTTTTCATGAATCAATCACTGTGCTTATAATTTTTGTTTTCTTTTTTGAAGTGTGTATGGTTCATATTAATAATTATTTTATATACTAAATTTTATTGCATAACTAAGCAAAAAGAGGATGTTATTAAACTTTACACCCTTTTAATGCATAGAATTACTCAAAAACCCCTTCAATATTATATATAATTCATTTTTTTTTTTTTTTGCCACCATTACAGTAGGGGAGATGATTTGAACCAAGTGCATCCAATTGGAGACTAAAGTTAATGCTACTGGGCTAAATGGTCATTAGAAATATTTATATATATTAATTGAAATAAACTAGTACAATTTACAAATGATTGTTTCCAATTTAGTCGAACAATAAATTTACTATGGGTGGTTATTTAAAGTAAACACTAATATCGCTATAATCATTCATTCAATCCATGGCGTGAAATTTATCATTGGTTAAACAATTATTTGGTTATGCCATTTTAGGCTTTGCTTTGACCGAAGAAATTGCATTGTTTGACTTAATGATGGCCTTTCTTATCTTATTTGTATTCTGATCAAAGAAAGTTTACTAGCTCTTTAGGCTCTTTGGTCAATACCTTATCGACTAGGCTATAATGAAGATTATTGCTAATTGCTTGTCATCAAGGATGCTTTTTATGACTCCAATCAAGTTAGCTACTTCATCAACAGTGAGACAATCCCTTTCCAAGCTCAATGAATAGTAAAAGCACACTCTTCTTACCTACGATCAACCTTTTAGGACATGCATGATGGACTCTTAAGGAAAATAGGAGATTGAAGAATAGAACAAGTTCGTTTATAAGAGGCCGAAACTGGACACTACCAACTTCTCTCTACTACATAAAGAATGGCTTCTTTTTCTTACTTTCATTGAGCTTCTATGGTCGTGATAACATAATTTGCTAGTACAAATTCAAGAGGGTATCTAAGTGCAATAGCATAAGTGCTATCGCTTCAAGGAGTATTCTCAATTTGACAAGCCTTTGCTCATAAAAAAAATGGGTTGTAATAGCAAAGCTAACTCGTTACATGATAGAAAGTGAGTCAACTTGCCTAGCCTGAAGTAGACTTCGAGAACAATAAGGCTCTTAATTGGTGTAGCTACCAATCAAATTCATGTTAGGGTACATAATTGAGTTTCATATTCCATAGTCTCTATGGGTCGAAGTTATTACTCTTGAAAAAATCTCTCTTTCATCTCTCAATCTGTCTCCATTTTGATCAATCCGCTTCTTCCTTCGCGAAATGTGTATGGATAGATGATGAACCTTACTAAATAACTAGTATCTCCGAACTTGCCTTAGTAGATATTATAAGCCCCTAATTTTTTAGGATAATATCAAGTTCAAACCCTAAACCGAAAGTCAACTGGAAACCCTAAGTCAACAATTTCCCGAGGAACCTTAGTAGTTTAGATCTGGCAACCCGCGTTCCTAAATCAAGAAGTCGAAATAAGAGTGAAGAGTGTAGATTGGTCGTAATAATATTACGGTGCTTAAAAAGATCAGACTAGCAAATTTTTGATCTATTTCGAACCCGATCGGATACAGACTTTAAAGCGTGTTCCTGGGCTCGAGATATTAAAATTATGTTATTAGTACCGCTAGACTCATAATTTCATAAGATTTCCAAATATATCAGTTATATAATTTTTTGGGTTATAAAAGTTACAGTTATAATCTTTTTATCGTATTTTCATTACTACGGTACTTTAATTGTCTAATCTACTTTTTGATTTTTTCACACTATTCACAAGTACAACCAACCATACTCTACTTCTTACATCCTTACATCCTATTCTTACAATTATCATTTCCTTACAATTATATTTCCAATACAACTTTTACTACTTAAATTATTTATTTAAATTTAATCTTACACAACAGAACACAAATAACTCTCTCTCTCTCCTCTAGTAGAACTGACAACCCCTTTCCTCTTTCCTCTCTCAATTTGTTTTATTTATTTCCTTTTATTACACAAACCCTAATCCACTTTTCTATATATACCAATTTATACCAATTTCATTTCACTTTTCCACTTTTCACTAAACCAAACTCTTGCAAAATTTTTCTTTCTCTGTTCCTCTCCTCTCTTACAACCGTGACACACACACACACACTCGCAACATTCTTTTTTCTTCAAGTTCTTGCTCCACACATCTAATAGGTAATAGATCTATACCTTATTACCTTAAAAACATGTAATGGCAATATCATTCATGTGTGATTTCACTAAAAAATCCCCATGAGCTTTAAGCTAGGGATGTGGAAACACTTGAACATGAGATCCTTACCATCACAATGTTATAGATCTTGTTATTTAAGTTATTTTGCTATTACTTTGTTTTATTACTAAGCTATGTTGTTATTATTAATGTTTTGTGCATGTAATCATTATCTAGCCATATCCACATAATAATCATAGTGTTCATGCATTTATGACTAGTATAATAAACTAGATTTAGTTGTTTTGAGTTCATAAATGTCTTAGGTTTTTGTTTTATGTCCATAAAGGACTTGTAGTAGCATGATGATCGTAGGAAAATATTAGAAAGCTCAAGATCTACTTTAGTTTCAACAAAAATGATTTTTGAAAATTCGGATAAAAAAGGAACCGTATTTAGAAAAGCTATTTTTTAACTTCAAAATGTGTATTTTATATTGAAAATAAAAAGCTTAAGGAATAGATATAAAAAATGAGTGATCTTGATAAATAAAACTTAGATCTACTAATGAATATTTTCAAAACAAGGAAAAGCTTATAAATGTTATGTTTCAATCCCAATAACAACCTTTAAATTCGTAATAAGGAAAGCTTGAAGTGCAAACACCTATTTTTCAATCCCAAAACAAGATTTTTATTAAAGAAATGGAAACCTTAAGGAGTAGGTTTGATTAAGGAATAGTTTTTCAAAGATTAAATGAGTTTTACAAAAGAAACAATCATAAATGAAACTTTCAAAATTCTGATTTGAAAATGGCCACTATTTAAACACCTATTTCTAAATGCCAAAATGATGATTTTCATAGAAAAATAGAAGTCCTAGGGGGTACATGTAATAAAGACCTAATTTTGACAAGGATAAAATAGGGTTATCAAAGTATAATCCTAAAATAAGGAATGGTTTCAAAGAATAGATTAAACAATGTTTTCATTCCTTAAAAATCTTGTAAAATTCATATCTAGGTAAACGCCCTATGTAAACACCTATTTTCCAACTCCAAAACAAATAATTTCATTAAAGTAAAAGGTGATTGACATATAGGTCATTAGGAAAAGTTTTGATAAGAACAAGTGAGCTTTTGTAAGAAATAAAACTAGTTTTCTTAAGTTTTGAAATTTCAAAAGTTTTACAGAGCAAAAGTTTTCTAAAAAGAATTTTTGATATCATATCATTAAGAATATACATATAGATAGCTCATTTCATGATATTCATGATAATAACTTATCGGTTTTGCATGTACACTTAATGCACTTGGTAGAAACAAAGTCAGGAAAATAGCATCTTATACATCCTATTAAGCACTATCTAAGTACATGAGGAAATAGCTTTACCAACACTATGAATCATGCTGATATTGAGTTATATATGTATATAATAGAGTCTTACAAGATATAATGATAGCTAAGTATCTATCAAAGCTTTGGATTGATGCTTGGTTTGAAATTAGGAGTTGAATTGTGGAATGGGAATTTCATATATTATTTCATAGACCAAACGAACTTGTTTGTTGGAAATAACTTTAGAAATAGATAGCCCTTGTCAAATAGGTAGGAATCGGTATATAATGTGCGAAATTCCGAGTTAAAATGACCAAGTTATGGCCATTTTAAGTTGAAATTTCCTCTTAGACGAATTTTGATGAACTTGTTAGAATAGAATTTATAAGTTCATTCAAACTTCACAGAAATACTCATTAGAGTTATTTCTTTTGACTAGGAGACTTGGGAGATGGAATAGACCTTCCCGAAGACTATTACGATTAAGTGGATTTTCACGTCATGGTAAAGTGAATTCACTATCTTTAAATTATATGCTTATGATTGTGCTTGTAATGTTAGTGGCATTAGAATTAGGTCAAGATAAAATTTGATTGTATGTATGTGAATCCTACTTGGGTGAATCGATGATAAGAATATCAAAATGGGCTTATTGTTAATATTTGTATGAATTAGTATAGAATTGAAGTGTTTGCAATATATGTGATCGCACATAAATTGTTAATTAATATGCCATGATCTTATAATCAAATTGACCATGCATACCATATATGAGTCACATTGCATAGGTTATTATACCTTTGTGGGAAGAAGACATAATAGCTGGGCAACGAGGGGCCTGTAAACTCTAATGTTGGCGTAATGGTTGGAAATTGAAATGGTAGTGGTGTAGGCATTTGTATCAACTACAAATTATATATGGGTGGGCACCTGTATCAACCATAATAAAAAAATGAGAAAAATTGAAATCTATGGTCGTATGGGCTTGAAACACCTAACCCCGAATGGAGGGCGTAAATCCATTCAACATAAGACTCTTGGAAAGCCTTACGTATTGTATGCTCACGTGCTTGTGCATTTCATATGGTTGTTAATATAACTTGTCTGTTATATATTACTTGAAGGGAAACTCACTAAGCTCGTAAGCTTATACCCTTATAGTTTTCTGTTGCAGTATGAATATTTATGGCTATCTCCGAGAAGCCACTTTCCTCAGGTACAGCTTTTGGAATTTAAGGAGCTTTTTAAAGAAGTTGGGACTTAGATGTAGGCATGGACTTCTAGTTGAATCTCCTTAATTTATATATATAATGGTTGTTGTAAGAGACTTTTGAGAACTTGAGAACTCTTAATATTTTGATGGGGGTATGCCCCTTAGATCATGTAATAGATTAATCTGGCTATAACTGTTATGATTTACTTTCTTATTGCTATGTATGTCTTCTTAAGCTATTTCGATTCAAAATATTGTTCCTTATTTGTTGAACGTGAGCCTTACACCCGGTGTTTAAACTCATGGAATGACTAAAGTTGTCATACACGAGTTTAGATATTGAGTATGGCGGATTGTCGCGTTTAGGATACTCTTAGGGGTGTGACAAATACTGTGTTGATCAAGTTTGCTTGCAATTCTCATGTTACACCTGTGATTCTTCATTATAGCAAATTAGAATTTTGATGCCTCTTTAAGAATCACGCTCATAACTTTTGCTCTTGATGAATTTTTGCGACCTTTAACTTTAAATGACTACCATGAAGTACCCCTTAGTAGGTTTTGGGTTTGTCAGATGCCTCTAAAATCTCAACATCACACCTATGACTTCTGATTTCAAGTATTAGTATATTGTAGCTTTTCAAAAGTTACTGCCGTGAAGCACTCCTGGCTAGCTATTGACTTCAAATTTTCTCCCACTCTTTCATGGATCATGATCGTGATCCTATCTTAGTTACATACTGAGCTTGAAATTCTTCATCGATGTACAAATCATGCCCATAATTCTATGTTCTTATGCTTGCTCTTGCTTTGTTGACCACAATTCTTCTTTGATTCCTTCTAATATGCGCCAACTTAACCTGAAATGAGTATATAAACCAACTAAGTACCAATTCTACTACAAATCATGTCAATAAACTCTAAATTGGACTTAATTGGCTGTTATAAACAAAGATAAATCATGCCTATCATCACGATTATAGTGGAGTGGTCATGGACTCATGATAACCACTCGCCTAAAGAAAGGTTAATCTTGAGAATAAGTCAAAAGGTCAACCTTTGAGAACAAATCAAAACTCTAAGAGGTCATCTAATGGTGTCACGTTTAACAACGATAAGAGGCAACCAAGCTATTACCAATTCTGACTATTTGGTCTAGTCCTATGCAGCTTATTTAATGTCTATGTAAACAATTTAGCCTAGTATGAGCTTGGAAGACAATGCCTAAAATGACTTATTAAGAATTACTATAAAAGAATTTGACCATAAAAAAGAAAAGAATAAGTCATATAAACAAAATTATTATAGGGCTTTTTAAAAAATACTAATAACCAAAAGTAAATGCTAGACCTCTCATCCCTTTTAAAAATTGACTTTACAATAATTTTATAGTTTAATAGCAATAATATTAATCTGTTGAGTAGAATGACAAGTTTGAATAAAATTCTCCTTTCTCATATAAGGGATAAAAAAGAAAAAGAAAACTAATACTAACTTTCAGGTAAACTGATGTGGTTAGCCATGTAAATATGTATGATGTAGACATGACAATAGCAGTTAGACTGACATTGTTAACTAGATTTAATTGATATATTAAAAATAAAATAAAGAAAATAGATGGTGAGAAGAAATAGGTGAAAAAGAAGAAGAAAAAAACTGGTATAGCACGATTTTTGCTGGCTAACTAAGGATGATGATGGCAGATGGCTTAGATAAAATGAATTCAACATACTCACACAAAGACTCTCGTACAGGATTTACAAATTTTCTTTTTTTTTTTTTCAAAAAGGAAAATGAGATATTAAAGGGAAAAAAAATGACCATCGAAAAGGTACTGAACAAAAGATACAACCAAGCAATACAATAAAATATATTATGATAAAAAAATGCCATAACGATTTTTTTCTTTTTTTTTTTTTTTGCCATCGCCATGCAGAATTATTGAAAATATGCCATATTAGAATGTGTATATATATATATAAATCTATAAAGAACCTTATAGCTCTAAAACTTGCCAAAGGCCCAAAACTGAAAGGCCCAGTTTTGTCCAAGCCCATTCCCTAAAGAACGAAAATTTTCACGCATTTTCTTTCGTCTTCCCTTCCTTTCTTTCCTTTTACCGTAACCCATCCAAACGTACAACTTTCCATCTTCAATTAGGTATGTACTTACGTGCTTATCAATATCAATTTTCGTTTCTATATTAGCACACTAATGTTGCATTTACTGTAGTAGTAATTTTATGATTATCTATGCTCTTGCTCGTTGTAGATATACTAGGGTTTAGAAGCTTCCGTTCTGAGATTTGATGGAAATTTTTTGCAGATAAATCTTGAACCCTAAATGGAATGAATTCGTTTCATTTGGGGTTCAATTCTTGCGCTTAATTTCTTAGAAACATGGTTTCTGTTTACTAATATTTCAATTTTCAATTGCTTTGGTCGATTCTGGGGCAACATAGTGCAGAAATCTGTTAATGATGATAAGTAATTTTAGGGTTTATAATGATGTGAAATTGAAGTAAATACTTAATTGCAGATCCTAGTTTGCCTTGTCTTTATGGGTCAAAGCTTTATTTGGTTTGTCTTTTTTTTTTTTTTTTTTTAAATTTATTATTATTATTATATCAATGTGTGTTCTATTGGGATCAGGGAACGATGAAGTTCGTCATGGAATTTGCACAGAACTTGATTTTGAGAATAATGGAGGACCCTGAGGAGCGGGAGCGAAAGCATAGACAGCATCTCTATGATTATATGGAGGGGACCAAGAAGGCGAGGGAGAGGCATAGACTTCCCATTCGTCCTTATGGGTTTTGGACCTTTGACCGACACAATTCTCAACTTTTCTGGGATCCTCAGATTAGCAATGCTCCCGGGAGAAGAGATCCTTATGACGAGGTTCTTGAAGAAATCTACAAGTCCTCTTAAGTGAAGCAGGTTTTTCAATTTCTTCCTCTTATTACAAATTTCAAGCTGATGGTGGTGATTAGTGAAAATCTGTGTGATATGGCATAGCGTGGAGAAAGGGCTCTTTGAATATTAGCCCAGCGCAGATTTATTAACTTTTGGCAATTTCACCAACATTTATTTCTGCATGGCCTGCAAATAAATCAAATTAAATTGTAGATGGAGTTTTGGATTTTACTGATAAGAGTTTTTGGGATTCTCTTTGGAGTCTAAGGCTGAATCCTTTAATGAGGCTTTAGTTCAGGATATATGGCATGCAGTGGTAATGCTGTCGAATATTTTTGCACGTCTTCTTAGAACAATAAATTCTAGTGTATTCGAATGATGGCACTTTACATGGTAATTAGAATCCGCCCATTACCCATGTGTTAGAAGCTGATTGGTGACCAGATCTTCTGATGCAATAATGTCTAATTCATACATCTCAGCTTTGCCATGTAAGACAATAACATTTAACACTCACCAAGTTGGTTTTGGTGATGCAGGGGCTTGGAAATCATGGGCTGAAGGGGCTAGGAGCTGAATTTGTGTTACTTGAAGCGCTCAATAGATGGTTTTTTCTTTCCTACAAAATGTTTGTGACCTTGTATGAGATGCATGTTTTACATGCTTCCACTATGTGGTTGCTGTCAAACAACCAGACTATTCAAAAGTTTTACCAAATTGAATAAGCTTCAATGTACCCTTGCTTATTATTTCATCAAATTCCCCTGTAGGTCTGGTCTGTTCTTTTTTTAATAATGCACTCCACTTTGATGTGCTTGTTTCAATCAAAGAGTTATCAGCCCTATAACCAACAAATATTTGGTTGATGTTGTTTCGACCTTCCTCTTTCGTGTTGCTCATTTGATTTAAGATTCCAGGACTAAATTAGTCCTTGATGCTGGGCAGCTACTTGGGGCAAACATCCTTTTGCAATTGTATTGAACTTATCTTACCAAATGCCAACACCATACTTAGGTAATTCTCTTTTGTAAGTATGTTGTGACTTGAGTTTTTTGCTGGTACCGTGAGATAAAGGACTGAAGTTACTGTTCAATGGGAATCTTTTGCCTTAAACCATGAAAGTGGGTTTTGTTTGTTCTATCTCTTTCATTGGGAAACAATTACAAATAAATTTATAGCAGTGATGCTCGACTTTGAATTGGAACATACAGAAAGGAATCAGTATGCACCAATCCAACAAGGACACGATAGCACTGATAGCAATTCCTTGAATACTTCCACTTCTAGCTGTAAAAGATGTCACGAATCACAGTAGATGCACATATACGCGACCAACGGTTGTTGTTCAAAATAAATTAGGGCTCTTACATTGTAGCTATGACCTTCTATGCCTAATGAGTATACCACAAATCAATTTTTCCACTAATTTGGATCACGGACAATTTTAAATAATATTAAGGAAAATAGTTAATATTTCATTTATTATATTTATTTTAACAATTAGATTAATGGCAGGATGATCTTGTTGATGAGACTGTAGAAGCTCTCTTAACTTTTATGTTGTAAAATTTATACCTATTGATCTCTTAAATACTAATTAGTAGCATAATGCAACACATAACGGTTTAAAATTTCATTGTAAGTATTAAATATTAGTACACATAATTTAAATAATAAAAGTATTATCCTCATATTATATTCAATAAAGATACCATAACTTTTAATAACTTATATTACATATCAATATGTTGTCTTTAGTACACAATGATTATCTTGATTTTTTTTATGAGATATGATAACTGGAATATAATAAATTATATTTAATACATAATATAAAATGTTCATTCATAACTTAATACTACCCTCTCCCTTTTTTTTTTTTTTTGTGGGTCGTCAATAGTACCCTCCTTTATATTACATAATATCTATCATTTCTTAGACAAACAATGATGGTGACTATACTTCTGATCGTTATCAATATACAAACTTAATATTATAGGGTAGATAGTATTATATGTCATAGCATATGATTATCGTTAGAATTTTTTTTAAATGAAGTATTATTCAAATATTATTGAATATGTATTATACAAGAATCTTATCATAATATATATTTAGAAATTATTTTTGTGATACTAGACTATTGATATCTTGTTCAAATAACATGTAATAATAGACAAAACTATTTATGAAAACTGATACTAAACATTATCTTTTGTGATAGTGTATTACGAATTATTTTCTTGATATTTGATTATTGATATGTTTTACGATATATAACAAAAATTTATACTTATACATAGTATAGGAAAGCATATATTAGACATAATGTTTAGTGATATTACATTACAAATACATTGTTTATTATTTAACACAGTTGTACATGTAGTACATATATAATAAAACAAATGTATAATATAATTTTTTTTATATTAAATTATCAATGTGTTGTATTATATGTACTATTGATAAAGACAATAATTGTGTAATAACATACATTTTAAAAATACTTTTTGGTTACATTCCTTTTTTTTTTTTATAGGGTAAATCTCAAATTCACTATATGAAATTTTGCAATGCAATTAATTACTCGAACTTTAATTTGATTTATTTAATACCTAATTAAACTTTTCATACTCACTAATGCTATCTTGGTTAAATTTGTTAACACCGTCTTGGACTCTTTAACCAATAAAGGATCAAGTACCTTTACCCCTAGTAAAAAGTCGTGTGTGTAAATGTAAAAAGTGCACACACTTTCTCTCTCGATAACATAACTCTTTCTCTCTTTCTTTAAGTTCCTGCGATTTCTCAACTGTATTGAGCAAACCTAATAATTGAACCCAAGATGGCAACTACCAACCTTCACTCCCTTTTGTAGACCACTGCAACTACCTCGATTTGCTTACCCAACTCATCCACCAAAGCCTCGATGTCACACCATTAGAACTAAACCTCTGTCTTATTGAATCCTGTAGAGGCTGTGATATTATTTTGATGAGAAAATGTATTGTACTAATACTCCACAACTTAATTAAGTTACATCTAATAAGCATTGAAACTTGTTTGTGATTTGTTTGGGCTTTATTATAGGCTTTATTATGTTTGTGTTTTTGTTTTGTGCTTGTTGTTGCAGATGGTTTCAAGCACGTTTTCAACCCTGATGTTTTTGGAATCTCTCAAACTCAAAATATGAAAGTTGTAAAGCTCTTTTTAAGTTTTTCGTAGCATCTTGAATAATCTCAATCGAAGTTTGGATGATAAAGTTATGGCCAAAATATGAAATAGTGTCGAACTAGTCAAAGGCAACTGCAAGCAAAATTATGCCTTTGATTTTAGGCTAGGTTTGGACCGGTATGCCGGTATACTCTGTCTACACCAAATATAGCCATTACAGACTTTCAAATCTGACCGTTGGTGGCTGTTTTGTAAGGCAATGACTAGCTTGTATTGAGAGCTTATAAATAGAGTATTTGAGGTGTTTTTATGTAAGAGAGTGGAGCTTAATAGGACGATATTATATGAAAATACTCTCTTAAATTGTATTTTTATTTATTCAGTGAATAGTTTATAGTGAGATTAGAAAGCTAATATTGTAAGGTACAATTCACATATTTCGTTTGAGTGTTTTAGTGAAGTCCTTTCTTGTTTGATGCAATAGGTAAAGTCCTCATGTGTTGAGGTATCAAGTGAAGCCCTTTTTGTGAGGCAATGTGAAGTCCTAGTTATGGTAGGCATTTATGAAGTTCTCGTATGCGAGGCATTATTGTAAAGTCCTCTTTGTGAGACATTGTGTGAAATGAATGAAATGTGTAAAGCCCTCATTGAGTGAGGCAATTGTAGACTATAGAGACTACGAGGCAAGCCGAACTCCACGTTAAATGTTGGTGTGATCTCCTCCTTCCCTTATCTCTTTATTATTATTGTTTAATTACGCATAGTTGACAAAAGAGATAATGGTCGGTGAAGTGAGATTCAAATTGGTTTAGAAACCTGCCTTGTTACTTCCGTATGCATGTAATAGCTTAGTAGTGCATGGATTTTTAACATCTCTTAGCCAATTTTTGTCACGACCCAAACCAAGACACTACCTTTGAGTTGTCACCTAACACAAACCAACCACATCCGTCAAGATATGCTAAATAAACCATCAACCTTCGAACAAGATCACCACGTCAATATCTTCATTAACCCAAACTTAGACCATAACACACTCACGACTTAAACACTGCTAACATTTTGGTAACTTAGATGCATAAATCCCTCGAATCCATTCATAAATTTGGACCAATGCCTCTATAGTGCTTGATTACCACCAAGTTGTGATGATAGAGCATGGCTTTGTCTTATGCTTTTCGCCCTAGTTCCAATCTCAGATGCTGTTGAAGAAGACAACATATTAAATTGATCCACATCCCTTTTCCTTGTCTAGACTCAACTCGAGAAAGCTAGGGTGATGATTTGTTTTACTTTCTTTTATTTTTATGTATTAATTAATAACAATAAAGGATATATCTAGAAAACTAAATAAAATATGTCTTTTCTTAATGCATTACAAACTAATCCTTGAAGGGGACAACCTCAAGACATAAAAACCTTAATTTTGCTAATATGGGTTAAGTTCGTAATACTTCAACTCCTAGGGTTTCTAACGTCTCAATTTGAGGTTTCTAATTCAATTCACTCGCTCTCTCTCTCTCTCTCTCTTCATCCTTTGATCTTTTCTTTTTCTTTGGTAAATTCCTCTTTCAATCTTCAATTCATATATTTTTGCCCTTCCTATGCACATTAGCCTAGGTTAGTTATTTTGTACTTATGTTGTGCTTGGATCCGTGTTAAAATGTGGAAATGGAAAGAAAGCTATGGAAAAGGCAAGAAAAATTATGTTTTGCAAATAAAGTAAAAGTGAAGATTTTGAGAGAAAGTGGTGGAAAATAAAAACAATTACCAAATTTACCATTCTTATTAATATTTTATAAAAACGTTAGAGGGATGATTCTGTCAATCACTAACTTCATTTCTCTCTCTTTTTTTTTTTCCTTTCATTTCCTATAAGTTACCAAACATAAAACAAACATTCCATTCATTTCCACTTCCACTCTTTTCTTTCCGTCCAATTCTGCTTTTCATAAAGTCACCAAACACAGTGTTAACTCACTTTTTGAAGGTTAAATTTCTCTTTTTACTTGAATTTTGAAAAATTAGTTTGCATTTATACACATGGCTTTCTTTCTTTTTTCTTTCTTGTACACAGTCAATCCTTTATTGGTCAAAGAGTCCAACTAAGCAGATGGTATTAATAGATTTAATGGAGGTACCATTAGTAAGTGTGAAAGTTCAAAAGGTATTAAATTGATCAAATTAAAGTTAGTTAATTGCATATTTTGCAAAATTTCAAGTAGTGAAGTCAACATTTACCCTTTCATAGACATTGTTTAATAACAATATAATACATGTGTAATAAATATATAATAAAACACATATTAATAATTATTTCTTGATATTAGACTACCAATTTATCATAGAGTATGTAGCATAAGTATATGCTTAATAGTAGTATTAAAGGACGTATTAAAAAAATATATTTTTTATGATATTAGATTACAAATAGTTTGTCCAATATGTGATATTATAGTATAATAATAAATACATAAGAAAATATAGAGCAATAATTATTTTCTTTATATTGGATTACTAATATGTTCTATAACAAGTATAAATTATAAATTATCTTTTACTTATTACACTATCAATATGTTGATGGATATGAAGTAGTAGTATATATAATAACTATCTAAAAAGGCGTATATTGAAAAATATAATTTTTTTCCACAACACCAAGCTACCAAGATACTATTTAAAATCATAAATAGTAAATATACATAATCAACATATATAAATATTTATAATATCCATTCTCATAGTTCAATATAGTATGGCATAACATATATACATATAGGTTATATTTGTCATATAGATATATTATATATTTATAATTAAAAAGTAAATCATATATAAATATATACTAGCATAAAATACCCCCTCAAAATATGTATATGGACTCTCTCTCTCTCTTATATATATATAAGAGCTTGTAAAGTAGAAAAGGATAAAGTAAAGTAATAAAGGAAAAAAATTATTTACTAGAAAGAAAAAGCAAAATTAAATGGTTTAAACTTTCTTTATTATAATTTAAAAAAAAATCACCATATGCCTATATTGTATTGTCATTTTAAGTGATTGACAGTAGAATATGATGTGCACACAACTAAATATAGCCACACACATAAGAGTAACTTTCAAATTAGATGACTACCACTCTTAAGTCAAAATGACCAACAACTGATGAAAGTGAAATTTGTGATTGAGATGGAAATGATTGGCTGCAAGTTACTGAAATAAAATAAACTTAGAAAGCCATCATTTTTTACCGTGGCTACAATCTGATGGGGTTATATTAATTTGAGAAAATGAAGATAGAAAAAACTTGCCACTGAAATAGACGCATTATAACAAGAATGTAATGGAAAACACAAACTTGTTTAATAATGATCTAACGTTAACAAGACGATGATTTTCTCGATCAAGTAAAGATTCAACACTCTCATAGTAAAGCAATTTCGACTCCAAGATGCACGAGCTCATTTTTTTTTGGGCATATATTAAGAATTAAGGAAAGTGAACCTTTTTTTATTATATCCATGTCCCATGAATTTTTTCTCTCTCTTTCCTCTTTAATACTTGATATCAATTCATGCTTTCATGGGTTAAAAACCGAAAAGACGCAAGAAAAAAGAAGAAGAAGAGAGAGAGAAGAAAGATACTCTTCAAATCATTGTCATCGATGATCGGTACTTTCCTCGATAGTATTTTACATATGTGGGGCACACAAAGGCACGTGGGTTGGCCCGATAGGCACGCTAGGCATGCAGATTAGCCCAGTAGGCACGCTATGGCATGATAGGCTCACAAGGTACGTTAGGCACGCTGTGGCATGCCAAGCTTAGAAGGCATGTTAGGCACGCTGTGGTAGTTGAGGCACAGTAGGCATGGTAGGCTCGCAAGACACGATAGGCACATTGTGGCACACTAGGCTTGCAAGATACGGTAGGCACTTTATGGCATGCTAGGCTCACAAGGCATGTTAGGCATACTGTGGCATGCCAAGCATGGTAGGCATACTGTGTCACGCTAGGCTCTGAAGGAACAATAGGCAAATTCTGGCATGCTAGGCACACGACATGAGGCACTCGGCGGCACCCAAGCCATGTCAGGCACGCTGGCGATACCTTTATTAATCTCTAAATTGTGAAGAAAATCATTTAGCTTCCAGTTCTTCTTCTTTTGGGTTTTTGTTTGTTTATGGTACGGATGTGGAAAAAAAATCCCGAAATAGGATGATCGTGGAAAAAAATACACATCTGGGTTAGTGAAGGCACTGTCTTTGATAGCGCCCTTGAATTTGCAAGGAAGGCGTCAATAATGACGGCGCCTCTGGGTCTCGGGTGGAGGGCATTGTTACTAAAGGTGCCTTTAGGCCAAATATTGTGGGCGTCAATATTAATAGTACATTCAAGCCAAAACCTACACACAATGAAAAAAAAATAGTAAACAACATGAAAACATAAATCCCAGCCATTCCATGACATGTAACCTCAAATTATTCATTCAGCAGCCTGTATAACATCAATCCCGAGCTCCTTATGATTCCTAACACCAATAACAACAACAATTTCTAGTCATATTGTCCCCATTAAAAGAGAAATCCTAATAATTCAATAAAGAAAATTGAAATGACCTAGATTTCAATTTTACTCAAATTCCATGTGTTTAAGTATTTATTTTAAAATGTTGAATTGAATGAGCATGGTTATGTTGTTAGTGGTTTAAGATATATGATTATGCATATGTATATGTTGACATTAATATTTTGTTCTATATGCATTAATGTGTGTGTAATGAAATTATTAATGTTGTCTTTTGCACCTTAAGATCTTAAGTTAAGTTAGATTAATAAATCAACTATAATTTCACTTAAGTTAGTTGATTGGGTTTCTTGTAATTAAGTAGCATTTATGCCCTAAATATAAGTCCAAATGAAGTTCAAATTCATGCCAAATGCATCCTAAGTTAATATATGCATTAAGGGGTAAATTTGGAATATGTGAAAGTCAAAATTAAGTTAATTTGACTACTTTTTGGGGCAGCCCAAATTTTATCCGAATTTTTCCTTTTGTTCTTCCTTTTCTTTTCTTTTCCATTTCCATCTCCATTTCCAAGCTCAAGTTAGGGTTTATATCAAGTTTGAAAATCAAAGTATTTTCTCAAGACAAGGTATGTATATGTATTTGAATTGATTTAGTTAAGGTTGTTGTGTTGTTTTATTTTCCTTTCTTGAAGAAGTTGTATGGATTATTGGATGAATTGAGTTTAAGATTGATCAAATTGTTGTTCATGCATGGAATGAGTTATGAAAGTGTCATATGAGTGTGTGAGGTTGTGCATGCATTGTTGTATGTTTATGAAAGGTGGGGAAGTTGTTAAGAGGATTTGTGTAGGAGAATGTAGAATTGATGGAAGTAGGTTTTTGAAGTGTTTAGTGATGTTGAATTCATGCTTTGAGTTGCTAGAATTGAATAGTATAGATATGAGTGAGGATATGATGCTAGAAATGTAGTGGAGGAAGGATTGAAGTGTATTAAGATATAATTTTGTAAAGTTGAAAAACAGGGGATTTAAGTTTCTCACGTTTAAGTTTGTTTTTAAAACGTACGCCGGCATCTGGGGATTCTACGCTGCCGGCGTAGAGGCGGTGTAGAAAGCCCACAGAATCGATTTTCCTAACGCCGTTTGCAACGCCACCGGCTTTTATGTTAAGGATTTGCCAGCGTCTGTTCTTCAGAACGTACGCTGGCAATTTGAGTTTCTACGCCGCCGGCGTAAAGGCGGTGTTGAAAGTTCACAGAACCAAATTTCTTAAAGCCGACTGAACGCCGCCGGCTTTCGCTAAGAAGTCAGCCGGCGTTCTTTCTTCTAACTTGTACGCTGGCTTCTGGAATCAAGGCCGCCGACGTAGGGTACAAAGGCTGACGGCGTACACCTTGAGCGCTGCCAGCGTTGGCAGTGTGCTTTTTCAGGACATTGAACACCGGCTCAACGCCGCCGGCGTTGAGTACCGGCGTATCCCCTGTGTTTTTCAATTTTAAGAGTTTTTTTCTAAAAATTTTCCAAAGTTGTTATTTGAGCAATTAAGTGTTTATTAAGCGATTTGGGATATAATAGGACGTTTAAATGCTTATTTGTGACTTTGTAATTAATGAATTGGGTGTCTTTGATTAATTGTGATTTATGGATATAATATGTATATATTTGTGAGAATAAAATATATAATTGTTGATTTATTGATTATTGTGACATTTCTATTACAGTTAAGGGTTCTTCGGTTAGTTCATCACCGAGAGATCCTAGTTCTATACTAACGGGTTTAGGTACGCAATAACTTGTTTGATGTTTGCTAGGACCAGACATTTCTAATTTGACCTAAATTGATTCGGTTTAATAATTGGATGAATTGGATGTCTATTACGCTGTTTAATCTGGTCCGAGGAGCAGCAAACCTGTCATGATGCAATGACATGTTAGCTAGGCACTTAACCAAGTCATGATGCAATGACTTTACCATGATGCAATGGTACGCTATGATGTAATAGCGATTCTTTTTGGTTAAGTGGGTAGCCGATAGGGGGGAATGGTATCTAAGTAACGTTTGCTTAAACTTAGGGGGAAATAAAATGATTTAATTCAAAGTTTATGGGAACTTGTGAACTAGGCTCATGTTATGGACTGAGTTTAAGTAGAGTCGGGCAACGGCTTTTAAACCCTAAATGAAGCTATTATCTTTATGAAATAGATATAGGAGATATAAGTACTCGGACTGCTTTTATCAACCCCCTGAGCAGCTACTGTTACTCAGGATCCCTGGATTCCCGAATTGTGACCGGGGTTTGAATACCCTCTTGTTGATTTGTGAATCAAAATGAAAAAAAAAAAGATAACCACTTGTTCTATGGTGCATTACATGAATTGGATGACTCGTTATGCATTGGTTATTGTGTACTGGGCCTCTGGCTCACTTTTGCTGCTTTGCAGGTATTGGAGACGAGTATTACGATGACTTGGGCTATGGGTCCGATTTCGAGAGATTTCTGGACGAGTGGGATGAATAGGATCCGATTACCCGGGACTTTTAGAAGACTATTTGTTAAGGAAAAGTTATGTATAGATGGCTTGTTAGTTAAGCCAAATTCTTTTTGTAATGACCTAAGATCCCTTAGGATTCTTAAGTTTGAGAAAACGTGTAATTTTTGTAGTGTCATGTACTGACACTAAACGATGTTTATTTGATGTAAATATATGTATAGATTGCTTTTGTTAGCAATCTTATTTTATTTAAAAAGTTCTTTACAAAGTATAGTGATTTGATCAAACAATTTGCATAAACTGTTAGTTTTAGGACAACCTTACATATGATGTGAAAACGTTATATGTGGTTGGGGATTCGGTACTCTAAATCTCGGGATTTAGAGGAACGGGTTCTTACAAAAATAGTAAAACAAAGCATAATAATACATCCATAAACTACAATAAATTCCATGGTAAAGCATAACACAAAAGTACATGTTTGTCGGATAATATAAATTAAAAATAGGAAAAAAAGGGTGATGAGCTATCTATGTCTCCTCGAACCCCTTCGAAGTCTTCTAGCTATCCTAGATACAATGGATCGTCCACCCCTTTTTGGTGCTGATGGCCCCTCACCTGAAGTTGCCGGTATGCTAAAGTATGGTGGCTGAATAGCACTTGACAGAGGGAGGCGCCTGAACTGAGAGACCTATGTCAATCCCTCGCCCATATCTTGATCATCAACAACATGCCTCTTTTGTGGTGTGGGTGGAGTAGGACCTGAAGATGTCCCACACTCGCTGTGCAGAGTGTAGTACAATTTAGGATCGACCCCAAGTAAATGTGGAACCGAGGAAGTGCTATGCCATCCAGGAGATGTAGATGGTGCTCGCTAGGAAATATGGTAGTCCGGCTTCGCGTCATCATCCTCATCCTTCACATCCCTGGTAGCATGCGTATGACTACCACTGTCATGGTCCTAAACCCCACCTTCCTCTTGCACTTCATGTTGAACATTTGGATACAGATGATCGAGGACTGCATGATCATCGACCCTCTCTATGGTTGCATCTGCAATTACATAAACCCCTAGAAGGTCATATGATAGTTGTTTACGGGGGAATTGATTGGCCTACAAAAAAAATGGGAAACATGCAAAGTGGATATTTAAAAAAAAAAGGCAATCTAATAGTTAAAAGTTTAGGCTATAATGGTAGTTTGGTGGATAATCAATACGAAAGAACCATGTTGGTGTAAATTTAGGTCAAGTAGAAACAAAATTGTAGTGGTGTTATCCAAAGAGTAATAACAAATCAATTCCACTGAATAACGTGTCATGGATGTATCCAACTTATAAGTGTTAAATTCAGTGGTCATCTTTGTCATATATTGTCAACATGAGGGGAAAATTTATCTTGTGGTGACCCTCCACACCTTTATAATTTGATAATGTAAATACCACACCTTTATAATTTGATAATGTACTATTTATATTTACATTTATATCCTTAACACCCCCCTCAAGTTGATGCATAAATATCACAAAGGCCTAGCTTGTTACAACTATACCTAACTCTAGAACTTCTTAAAGAATTAGTAAATAAATCAGCTAGTTGATCATTCGAGCTAACAAAGCTAGTAATAATGATAAATGAAATGATGTTAAGGTATAATAATAATAATAATAATAATAATATAATAATATAATAATATCTTTGAATTGTACTTTATTTGGCAAAGTTTTCACAACATAAATCCATTTACAACCTACTATGGTCTTCTCTGGAGGTAAAGGGACTAGATCCCATATTTCATTGGAGCATAAGGTAGACATCTCCTCTTTCATAGCTTGCATCTATCCTAGACTGGATAGTGCCTCTAAGAGATTTTGAGGAACAAACATTATGGATAGAGAGGACGCAAAAGCAAAGTAATTAGGTAACAAAGAGGCATATGAGATGTAATCAAACATAGGATAGGGTGTAGTTTGTTGTTCGGTACCTTTTCGCAAAGTAATAGGAGGATCTAGATCTAAAGGTGAATTTAAGACTAGATTGGTGTTTGGCAAGGCATTGGAACTGTGAGTAGTAGCTATAACTAATTCTAGGTGAGGTCGGCACTTGTAAACCTATAATGGCATAATCATAGGCTTTACCGTATGGTGGTGATATGGAAAGAGGTACAGGAAGTGGAAGAACCTTTGTAATGGATTGAGAAGTTGTAGATGAACCAGTGAAAAAAGGGATGGACTCAAAAAATGTTATATCATGTGACACAAAGGCACCTTGCTTCTCTAGAGAATAACAATGACAACCCTTTTGAAGATGTGAGTGCCTTAGAAACATGCATTTGATGGACTGGGACAACAATTTATCTTTATCGAGGAGTGGAATGTGAACAAAACAAGTGCACCCAAATACACGTAGAGGAATGCTATATAAAGCATCATGAGGAATTAGAATTGAGAATGGGATATGATCATGAAGTACAGAAGATGACATATGATTGATAAGAAAATAAGAGGTAAGAACGCTGTCATCCCAAAATTTTAGAGGAACACTCATATGAAGAAACATAGTACGTGTTGTTTTGAACTAAGTGTTTATTTTTTTCGTTTAACAAACGTTTTGCTTAGATATATATGAAGAAGAAGTTTGATGGAGCATACCATGTCTAATCATAAAAGATGTATATACAGAAGAAAGGTATCCTTTAGCATTATCACTCTTCAACACTTGAATATGCATATCAAATTGTGTTTTGATTTCAGTACAAAGGAAGTAAATATAGAAAACAATTTAGAATGATCCTTCATTAAGAAAAGCCATCTCATTCTTGAATAATCATTAATAAAGGTTATAGAGTATTTGAACTGCATCTTGGAGGTTACATGACTAAGACCCGAAACACCTAAATGAATTAAAGCAAAAGGTGCAGAAGCACGTTTATTGACTTGACTTAGGAAAGGAGACCTACTATGCTTTCCTAATTGACAACACTGACATTCTAAACTATCAAGACTAGAAAGACTAGGGTCCATTTTATGAAGACTCTATAATTTGGATGTCATAGATGGCTATGAATTTTGTAAAGAAGAAGACTTTTCCAAATAAGTCATTCTTGATTGAGGCACAACCAGCTGATATAATTCTCTAGACTCATGCCTTATGTCAATCATCTTTCTAGGCTACATATCTTGGATAGAAACATAATTAGAGGTAAAGGTTATTGAGCATTTCAAATCTTTGGTAAGCTCGCTAATGAATACTAAACTCCATAGAAACTTAGGTACATAGAAAACATTAGATAAGAACAATGAAGTAGTAGGAACAAATTAGCAATGCCTTTTATTGATGACAGTGATCCATTAGTAAGTGTGGCATTCGTTGGAAAGTATGGTTCGATAAAGTTAGAGAAACAAGAACTATTAACAGACATATGTCCAGATGCATTATAGTCTAAGATCTAGGGTGTAGTTGTGGATGTATGTGCTAAACAAGCAAAATATGTTCCTATATCACTTGCTGAAGTCATAGATGAAGTTGTTATGCTGCAATGATAAGATGTCTACAACTTAAGTAAATGTGAATACTCCTCTATGGGATCAGTACTGGTGGATTTCTCATTAGATGGCTAACTACCCAAAATTCCTTCTTGACTTTGTACAGCATTTGCACCATGCAAAAATGATAAGGAGGAAATCCATGTAATGCATAGCAAGTACCTACGTTTGGTGTGATTAGATCCACGTCCTCCACCATGTCCATTGGCACATTATTCGCGAATATTACTACCTCCCCCTTTACCACATACTAGGGGAGTAGATTGAACAAGAAAAGCATATCGATCACCCGTTGGCTTAGAAGGTACAATACTAATAGAGGCATGCAACATCCATTGATAAGTATCAAATAGTGAGGGAATTATTGTTACCTCCCAAAATTTAAGTCTTAACATTCAAGCTTTGGTCATATAGTATGAAGAAACATAATAGTTAAAATTTTATTGATGTGATCTTACATGACAGGAACGTTAGAAATAATTTGAATAATATCTTTAACATTGGTAGCAAAGCTTGAAACTGACCGATATGGGTAGCATATCACTATTAGATTGGCGAAACTGGAAAAGGTTTCTAATGACCTCATAAACGCTAAAGATGTCACTGATATAAAGTGTCATGCCTTGAATTAAGATTCAAGGCATACCCAGCCTAGCTGTGTATAAAAGTTAAGCATTACACATAAGGTTATCTAAAAAGACATTATTTATTGTTGCAAACCAATTTATACATACATACATATATATATATATATATATATGAAATACCCCAAACTCTCACCTAAATAATTAGAAATGGTTTAATTGAATTATAGAAAAGAAATAGACAAATTGAGATAATTAAATTAGTAAATAGGTTAAATGGAGATTGGTTATTTTAAATATTTTTTTCTTTATATTTATTACTTCTTTGAATCGATTTGATAAATCAATCTATTTAATTCATTTTATAAAATTCTTTTTCTGAATAAACTCTTGTATCTAATTCAAATTCTTAAATTTCCAAAGAAATATTTTTAAATGTTTAGTAAAGTTCTAAACCTTCAAATTTTAGTTAACTTTCACATTACTAAATATTTATAATTTTTGAAATCAAATACTTGTTTAAACATATCAGTTTTAAACTTGAATCCAAATTAAATATCAAATTTTCATTTTTAAGATTTTGAAATGTATTTTATAACAAGTCATAAATTTCTAATATATATGTTCTTAAATTATTTTCTAATTATTTATGATACTAAAAATAATTATCAGAAAGATTTAAACTTAATACCTTATTTTATAAATATCCTTTAAAATTTTCCTTTATCCTTATGTCCCTCTCTCTCTTCCTTACATAATTGTGGTTGCTCCTTTTTCTCTTTCACTCCATCGGTTTCCTCTTCTTTTCTTCTTCTTCTTCTTCTTCTTTCTCTTTATTTTCAAAATCAAGCCCACAAATCTCTATTAAAACAAGAATTGACGAGGAATCAAGCTAGGAAAGAAGAGTAGAGAAGGAAAACAAGCTTGAAGTGTAAAAAGAACTCAAGAGTGCATGTGTTCTTAAATGAGATAAGTGTTATTTCTTTGTTACCTTTGTTGTTTACTTTTTGTAATTGGTAATTGATGTTGAAATAAGTTAAAAATGCTGTTTATATATGTATTTATTGGATTTATGGTTGATGGGAGTTGGGATTATGAAGAAAGAAGATGATGAATAGGGAAGTTGGGGTTTGTTGGAATGATTTAATGTTTGATGTATATGATGAGGGGAATTTGTGCTTTTGATGTTGTTTGAAGTGTATAATATGTTATATGAAGTTTTTATGATGTTTATGTTGTATTAGAACATGTAAAAGTTGATATATTGTGTAAAGGAAACATGGAAAATGTGTGTATGGCTTTCAAAAAATTTTCCCAAATCAGTACTACCTTGTACACGTGCGTGCACGAGCTTGTGCTGATCAAAATAAGCTCTCGGATCACTTTTTTAACCTCTATCTCACCTTGTCATGGGCGTGTATATGGTTATGTAGGTCATAAAACCTTGAAAAACTCCTCTCAAGTCACTTTTTAGTGCCCTACATGGCCCCAAGCAAGGTGGTGTACTAGGTAGTATACTTTCCCCTATTTCGCAGCTTAATCGTATTTTCACCATAACTTTTTAATCCCACCTCCAATTGAGGTGATTCAAGTTGCATTGGAAAGATTAAAAAGATATCTACAGTTTTCATGTTTTGAGTTTTTATAAATTCAAAAAATATCGATGCTTAAAGTTTAGTTCTTTCCAGCTGTTGTGTTTTTCTAAATAAAGTCAAAACTTATTTTTGCTTTCTAAATGTGTGTTGTTAAGTGTAATTGAATATTTTTAAGTTAAAATGAGATAGATAAGTGATATTTGATGTGTTGTGTTAATTGATTGATATAATTAAGCATGAATTAAGTGGATTTGTAGATTTAATAAATAGTTGAATTAATTGTAGAAGTAAGTTATAAAATGAACTTAGTTGATAATTCTAAGTTCAACTTGACTAAATGAACTTCACTAAGCTAAAATAAATTAGATTGTTTAAGTTTAATCAACTTTACTTAATAAATGACTTAAATGAATAACTCTAATCAATTTGACTAGGATTTAGTTAAATGGAGTTAATGGTTAATAATTGGTTCAAGTTAATGAAATAAAATAATCTTAGATTAACATAGTAAATATGTTGCTTCAAATGTTTATTTGCTTAGGAATTTTGTGTTTTTGGAATATGAATATTTTGTTGATGTTTTTGTAATAAAATACTATAATCAGAGAGAAAAGAAATACTTTAACATACAAAAGGAGAACTGTCCGTATTTTGGCGGGGCGATCTTCGCAGCCATAGTGGGGTTCTAAGTTCCTGTCTGATCAAATAGGGTTAATAAAAGTTTGAGAAAAGTGAATGATTGGTTTAGTTTAGTTTAGTTTCTTATACGAGTTCTTTCCTCAACAGAAGTGGATATCTGATTTATCTTTTGGATTATCTTCTGAAATTCCTTCCGAGGTAATGTTTAGATTTCATAGTCAAGGTACGCAGTAACTTGCGTGTTGGATATTAGGATAGGCATCTAAAATGGATTAAGAACTTAAAATCGGTTTAATAATTGATGAGTTTTGGTTGTGTTTTTCCGCCTTTGAAATCAGATTCTTGCCCTGGAGTGGAAGATCGATATCCGGTCCGAGGAGTGGTAAACCTGTCATAATGCAATGACATGATAGTTAGACGCTTAAGCCATTTGTCATGATGCAATGACTTCATACCATGATGTAATGGTACACCATGATGCAATGGTGACTTCTTTTTAAATGGCTCAGCAGGTAATCAACAGGGAATGTAGTAACGGTGTAACATTTACTTATCTTAAGAGGAAATAATATGATTTAATTTAATATTTAAGGGAGCATGTGAATTAATTTATATTATGGATTAAGTTAAATAAATTTGAGTTAACTGCTATTAACCCTAAATGAGATTACTAATCTTTTTGGTTAGATTTAAAAGATATAGGTATCCGGGCTATTTATATCAACCCTCTGAGCAGCTGCTGTTACTCAGGACCTTCAGATTCTCATTGGCTTGTTCCAGAGTGTGATTGCTTTATTGTTGATTTATTTATTTTAATGGAAAGATAATAACTTGTGGATTGATGCATTGCATTTAGTTAAGCCGTGTGTCACACCGCATGTGCTTGTGTTACTATGTACTGAGCTTCGGCTCATTATTGTTGTTATTGTTCTTTTCTCCAGGTGATATATTGATGATGATGATGATTGATGATAATGTTGGTGATGATGATGTTAATGATGATTTGATGAAGATGATGATGGTGTTCCTTGTTGATGATGATGTTGTTGTTGATGGAGTTGATCATGATGGATGATGTTGATGATGCTTGACTCGGGTTTTGGGTGCTTGTGATGATTCGGAGAGGATTTGTGGATGAGTGAAGTGAGTAGGAGTGTGGATCTGGTTTAGTTATTTTATTTCTTTTTGTTTTGTATTAGTGAAAGCTGGATTTATGATTTAAACTTGTTATATTCTTTAAAGGGCATAGTGGAGCCCATGTTTTGTAATTAAACTTTTGCAAAGCTTTGTTTAATCGAATAACTTTCCACTTGAGAGAGTGGAAGTTTTGAAATGTTTTTATTTCAAAATTGTTTTATAAAATTTATTTTCACTACTAAATCCAGTTATTTGAAAATTTAATTCAACGATTTCATAACCTAAAATTGAGTAGCAATGTTCAATAAAAACAATATCTTTTTAAGGAAGCTTGAGCGTGTAATATTTAGAGTATTATACGTAGCGGTAGCCTTAATCGATTTAATTCAAATGATTAAATTTTTAGGGCGTTACAATATATATATATATATATATATATTTGAGTAAATAGTGGAAAATAAATTTTATTATCCTATGTATCAAAAACTACTCTTATGAGTAGGGTATCATACATATATACATCTTGGAACCAGTATTTGATACTTCAAGAAATTATATACATAATTTTATAAAAACATAAAGTAAAATAGTACATTAAATTTATAAACCATAGGCTTTCAAATGAACCTTCACTGAATTTTACAAGTTCAAGAACAAATTAGAGTTTTAGCAAAACATAACCACCATTGCCCAAAGGTCCTAGTCATCTAATCTATCAAGAAACTTCTCATAATTTATATCGTACCCTATATAATTATAAGAATCATTAGCATTATCTTCAACACCTATAAAAGAACAAAATGTAAGCTGAAGCCTAGTACAATAGTAACACATTCACAAATAAATGAGTGCACACACTTAGTCTAACACAAAGCAACAATCAATTAATATATCTTTGATTTATAGCTTGGCAAACAACAATGGACCACTCAGACTCTGATAACATGCCTTAGGAATTTGAGGGTCCTGAATAGTAGCAATTGCTCAGGGGGTTGATATAAGCAGTTCGAATACTTAATTTCCTTTGAGAACATCTAAAATGATAATAGCATTGTTTAAAGTTTATAGCCATTGCTCAACTCTACTTATCTTAATTCATAATATCAATTAGTTCAACAATCCCATAAACATGAACTAAGCCATATTACTTTCCTTTAAGCATGAGTAAATGTTGCACCAATACCATTTACCCTATCAACTACCCGCTGAGCCACCTATATATCATCATTGCATCATGACAAGGAGATGGCCTAAGTGTCTAACTACTGTGCTGACATCATTAAGAAAGGTTATCCTCTTCGGATCGAATTAAATGATACAAGCACAAGCATCAATCATTTAATAGATCATCTTTAAATATTAATTGATTCAAAATGTCTATCCTAGCATACATCATACAAGTTACTGCGTACCTAAATGTTCCATTGTGACTAAGAAGACAAGCATAATAAAATAAAAAGTATCTATTTTGAGAAAGCATTTCTTATATAAGAATTAAGTCATAAATTCAATACTAAATTAAAATCCTATCATTCATTATTTAATTTTTAGTAAAACTTAATCCAAAAACTTAATTTAGTATCTACAAACACATATATACTATATATATTATTTTGTTTTATTTTATTTTATGAAGAACACGGGTGAATAGGGTTAGTCATGTTTCACTCGTGTTCTAGTGGGTGAGAAATATGACTAAATACATACAGTTGTGTTCCTGTTGAGTTTTGTTCTTAGGTTAGGACTTAATGAGAAACATGATGAGATAGGGCGAGTCGTGTTCCTCTCGTGTTTTGTTAATACTCCAAGCGCTCAAGGGTTAAAGAGAAACACAATGAAAGAGGAAAGTCATGTTTTAGTCATGCTGTTCCAGAATTATTTTTTATGTTTAAAACAGAAAGAAGCACGATTGAATAGGCACGCTGTGCACTAGCCATGTTTCTTCTCGAGTAGGCTATAATTCTAATTTCAAGAAGCAAAAAAGGAGCACGACTAATTAAGGCACCCCGTGTTTCCCTTGTTTACCTTTGTGAAAAATAAAGCATGCTAACGTTAACTCTTAAATACACTATTATGCATTACAAGTTTACACACACACTTACTACACATACTTAGTGGTATTACACGTGCATAAGCATAACATTTATCTCATCTAACAAACTAATTTCATCATGCAAGTTCTTAGGTTGTAAACAATGACTTTCAACACTAGTTCAACATATATACCATGTAAACTCATTTGCTTACTAAAACCAGCAAGTTAACTGTATTACTCTTATCTTATGAGCTATAAGAAATTACTCAAGCCTAATCTCAACTCAATTATCACTTCTATCTTCAAACTCACTAAGAACTTGTTGATATAGAGACTAAATGAAAGAATTCAACAAGTTAATAAGTGAAAGTAGTAAGTGATACTTTACCTTAACTAAACTTGACTTGAGATTAGGAAACTTAAGGGAATTTAATGAATTTTGGAAGAGAAATTTGAAAAAAAAGAACTCTTATTCTTGCTCTATAAGTAGCACCTATATGGTCCGTTTTAGAAGATGATTTTTTGTATAATTTTTGTAAATTTAACTTGATAAATATCCCTTAAAATCTTCTTTTGACCTCTATGCACAAAGTTGAATTTATTGTATGTGTGTGGTACATGATAAGCTTCAATGGACACAGGCTCTTGAGCTTATTCAAATAATTGGGCTTAGGTTTTGCATTTTAAAATAGGCTTCTTGACACTTAAAAATTTAGATACAAGAAAATGAAATTAGTACAAGGATTTAGTTACTTTGAAATTGAAACTTATTTAAATAAAATATTGCTTAAAATGAATTGCAATAAAATTTCTCTTGAATTTTAGAAACCTAAGTTCATATGAGAATTTGAAGGTGAATTAAATATGTATATGGTTTAAAATAATTGGACTGTATAATCTCTATTTTCAATTAATTTCCTCTACATACTCCTATTATGTTTATATACTTAATCACATGCTAATATATGTATTCTATCATCTAAGAAATTCACTAACAAATTTCTATACGAAATAAGCAGTACCACGTAGTTATATATGTTAGGACATTTGGGCTATTTCATAGGGATCTTGAGCTTGCATTCATGTTTTGTAGTAGGAGAAATAACATTTGAATGTACTTGTGAGTGAGAGGTCAATTGCTTGCCAAAGGAGTATTAGAAGCTACGCATCAATTTTTTACCAAGTAGCCCTATCGGTTTTAGGAATCTCTTCTATCTATGTAGTGAGATGATCCAATTGACCCTGCTTCTGAACTAAATTTTGACAGCTATGAACTATGAAGCATAATTCCTTCCATTTAATTTCTCAATCGTGATCAACATGGACCATGAAAGTGATGGAATTATTGTGCTAGTAGAAGCTATAGAGGTGGTAGACATATTGGTATAATCTAAAAGAGACATTATAATAATTCGCTAACAATGTTGTAAATATACCTCATGATCGGTAACCATAAATGTTTTCCCAAAATAAATAGGGTAACCAAATTTATAAAGATAAATCCACTTTACCAAGAAGCAAACAATGATGAGAAGGAATGTTGATGAGAAGAACCAAAAATGTCAATCTAATCGAACAATCATGAGAAGAACCAAAATTGCATATTGCACTACACTTTGCACCACACTAATGAGAACGACATCAACAAGATGAACTAAATCCCAAGCAAAGAGTTGTACCCTAGTAATGTGAGATTGATGGAGAATGAGGAGCAAGAGGTTGAAGAAGGTAACCAAGTGATGTATGATGAAAGTTAAGGTTTGGTTAGGGTCTAAAATAAAATGTATAGGGCTTGATTAGGGTTTTATCTAAGTTTATCCTCTGATATCATGTTAACATGAGAGAAAAATGTTACTTTGTGGTGACCCTCTACACTTTTATATATTATTTGATAATATGCATATATTACATGAATGCCTTATGTTATTTATATTTACATTTATATCCTTATCATGTATTACTCATGTTTGTTGTTTTCGCATAGGATTTAACCATTGATATAAGCCATAATAGCCTGTCAAGACATTATAGTACTATATAATAACAAAGTAGAAATTGTAGGGGTAAGAAAAGTAGAGAAACGATGAGAAGTTAAAAATGACCATATGGGATTGGGTCAAGGCCAATTACCAAAAGCGTAATTGGGAATAAAAATGAAAATTATCATCAATTTTCACTTCAGTATCATATTATCTTAATAAAATGAAGATGGAAAATTCAAAATTGTCATCCGAATACACGTACCCCAACAAGAATGTTATATTATTTAAGTACAAGATATTATTTTGGTATTTTTAGTTTTATATTTTTTATTTTATTAATCTATTTATTTTATTACTATATCAATTTGCACTTCTATCCATTAAGTATTGTTAATTGATAAATCATGTACTAAATACACAATCATGGCACTTAAAATAATGTCTTGAAAGTCCCATTTCACTTTGCCTTAAATTCCTATCTTTTAAGTATTATAGACTTTTCACATCGAAAGTCTATTTATTTATTCATGCCATTACAAAGGGAGAGAAAGATTCGAACATGATAGCTCCCACTTGAAAAACTAGGGAGCTACCACTAATAGGGTTGCAAAAGAGCTAGACTATACATGAGCTACTTAAGCTTGGCTCATTTTAGGCTAGACTATGTTTGATTTGCGCTCGATTAGTAAACAAGCTGATATTAAGCCTAAGATAAAACTCATTTGTCTAAATGAGCCGAGCTTAAACTTTGATTCAAACTCTAGACCTAACTTGTGAGCAAGCTTGTTTTAGGCTCGTGGATAGACTTGCGAGTCGGCTCGTTAACAAGCTCATTAATAAGCTCGCTAGTAAATTTAGAAGTTATATATTTATGATATATTCATATATAATTAAAACAACAAAAGTAATTTCTACTTAATATATATTTAACAACTCTTATATATTATTTTTAGGTTTGAAAAAAAAAAAGAAAAGGGGCCATTTAAATAAGTTGAACTTGATCTTTAAATTTAGGTTCGATAAAAACTCGTTTGGCTTTATAAAAGTTTGGCTCAACTTAGGCTTGACTCGAGCTCGATTCGTAAAAGAGTTGAGCTCAATTTTAGATTTCAGACTTGATAAAAAACTCAACTTGATAGTTTTTAAATGATCCGAGCTCAAGTCTTTAAAAATTCAAGTTGACTCAGCTCATTTGTAGCACTAATCACTAGGTAACAAATATCATAGGCACATGAAGTTATGGAAAGTCTACTTCAAGTGCCCTATTTTTATGATTATTTTTATTGAAAATTTCCTATTTTTATGATGTTTCTTTTTCAAAGTTTTTTTCCTTATCCCGAATTTAAATACCAATAAATTGTTAAATAAAAGATAGTAATTGACACCGCTTTTCTTGTATAATTCATTATTTTTTTATAAATATTCTTATTTCAAAAATACTACCGCCACCACATTTATATTTGTTTATTACAAATATATAAATATTTTACTATTACGATAAAATTATATTGAATAGGTTACTTTTATTCTAATATATTCCTTTACTTTTCTTTTCAATTAAATACTTTGATAGAAGGTAATAATTATCATAATTTTATTATATTTCATTTAATCATAATTTAACTCCTTATTTACTTGTTCAGGGACCAGAGTAAACAGCTAGTAAATAAAGTAAACCATCCCTGGTGGAACTGTACTATTACGCCAATTCAAACGTTTTAAAGGGAAAGAAAATTAATTAGAATTCAATTCACCGTCCATAGTCCCATTGGCACGGGGGTTGGCACATTAGGCACTCCAGCCACGCTGGCCTCACGATCGGCACGCCAGCACGCGGGCCGGCACGCTAGGTACGTGTTGGCTTGGATCGACACTCAAGGCACGGGGGCGGGCACCCCAGACCCGCGGACCGGCACGCTACGCACGAGTTGGATGGGGCCGGCACGTTAGGCACGTAAAAATTGTGAAGAAGACGGCTTTAGGAGGTTCCAATGGAGAAGGCAGTGATAAGGTGGATAGTGGACGTTTCGAAATGGGAGCCTTCTCCTCGCCTTTTCTCCTCCACTCTCTCTCGTCCCTTCCCATGAACATGCTTCCATCTTCAGGTCTCTCTCTCTCTCTCTCTCTCTCTCTCTGTGAACACAGCAGCTTTTTTTCTTTTTAATTTTTATTTTTATTTTAAGCATTCAACTTTCTGCAGGTTCTATAAGCTTGAAGACAGAAAACGAGCGCTGGTTAGTAGGTTGCTTCAGTACGCGTTGGTATACCAAGTCTTGGGTCTGCCTTACGACGAGATTCTCATCAAACGAACTTCCGAAGGCAAGCCTTATTTGGTATTCATTAACACATCTCTCTCTCTCTCTCTCTCTTCACTTTAATCGATCTTGTTCTTTGGCATGGATATTTGTTCAGTGTGCTGTAAGTGTTAATGAAAAGTGCTTGATTATTGATTATTAATATTAGGTAGTTAACAATTAGGCCAAGCTGCTTTTTCTTAAATTTATTCCATTAATAAATATTAAGCATTCAACCTGAAAGATTAGTTTATAAAAAGTCTTTCTGTTATTCCACGGTAATAAAGCATTTAGTAAGCAGCTCGTCATTTGAAACATTTGTTTACATTTCGCTTCCTGTTATATGATCATTAGATTGTTCTGAAAAACAAAATGATTCAAAGTATGCTGTAGACCCTAGTTTGTAGTTGTTGGAGATTAGTGGCCGAGATCAAGAGATGTGCATTTTAGTGGGAAATTGTGGGTGGTTGTTGCAGCAGGTGGTCAGTGGAATTTGTATATGATCAGTGAATTTGAATGAGGCACTTCAATTTTTCGGAAAAGAAATGGTTTGTGTTAATCGTGATCAAGCATTTTCATTTGACGGGAAAACATTTTTCATTGACTGAGTATTGATGTCTTTTTTATGTGTGCTCCAGATTTCCTTCTAAGTACAGGGAGGCAAAAGATCTCAGACTTTTCATCCTTTTTTAATCAGTTTGAGGTTCAGTTGGTTATCATCTATTTCTTGTTTTGCATTAGTGGAATGATGTGCCATTACACAATATTTTCTTCCATTTGAAGTGATATGAGCTCGTGCATTTTGTCTGGAATATATTGTTCTTCTACTTCACATTATGACTGTAATTTCTGCAGCTTTACCAATCATTCCTAGTAATTGACGGGCTTGGCTTGTTCTGTTCTTGTCGTTGTTTCATGTGCAGGACTGCAATAAAGATCTCATTGCATTTCCTAATTTCAATTTTAATGCTTCGCACCATGGTGATTACGTGGCAATAGCATCAGAACCCCTATGTCTTGTTGGGTTGGACATTGTTTCTTATGACTTTCCACATAGAGAATCAGTCTCAGCTTTTATCGGAAATTTCAAGTCTTACTTCTCAAGCTTGGAATGGAACAGTATAACTACAGCCGGCAATTGTGAAGAAATTTTGGTTGAATTTTACAGGTATATCCAGATGTAATTGACAGGCCTTCCATTTTTCATAATCTTAGTTTGAATTGTTTAGTGCGATTCATGTAAAGTGACTAAAGTCTCTGGAGCTGGTTCTGTTACTGCATCTTTTGAGCTACCATGGAGAGTTTAATCCCTGCTTTTGCCTTCATCAAGCATGAAAATCGTTTTTTTCACAAGTGATTTTCTTTTTTTTGGGTGGGGGGCAGCTGAAGGTGGAAGATAATTCCAAATAGATAGAAATAGAATAGGAAGTGATAGCAACGCAGAAGTACCATAAGTAGTATGCAAAACAAACAGAGACACATGAATGGCATGCTGTAGAAACTTCTGAAGTTTCATGTTATAACCATATAGAGAGGTAGGGATATCTTAGTGCATGGTTACTGACCTTTTTAATCAGCAAGAATAACTGTGTAGGTTTTGTCCAGATATTGGTGCATGAAGGAAGCATTTGTCAAAGCTGTAGGTAGTGGAGTGGGCTTTGGGCTGGATAGAGTTGAATTCCATCACACTAATTGGACTGATATATCTGTCAAAATTGATGGAATGCGTTCACTAGAGTGGAAGTTTTGGCTCTTTGAGTGGGGAAATAAACATTGTGTAAGTCCATCTCTTTCCCACAATTTCTATGGTCTTCGTTTCTGGTTGGCCTTTGGCCATTGATATCTGGCATAGTGACTCCAACAAACAATCATTTGATAAAAGCACCCAATGGATACAATGGTGGTTCCCTTATAGGCTATTGATAGTTGGTGTAATGACTTCAATACTCAATGACTTGACAAAAGAACTAATGGCATGAAGTACCAGTGTTAGTTATGAAAAAAAATCCTGAGCTTATTTAGCAGTCACATATTTTGTAAAAGGTTTAAGAGTGATCTTTTGAATGAAAATAAAAGGCCTTGCAAGTTGTTTGACAAGGAATGAGTAATTACTTATATTCTCTCTTCTCTTTTGGTAATTATGTTTTCCATTTTTGTACTATAACAGGTTTCTATTGCAAGGGGTCAAGATTGGCTGCTGAGGACTACAAAAGAACTCTAGGTCAGGTAGAGTTCAATGAAGATGAATTTCTTAAGGGTCTTCAGCTTCCAAGCGGTAATTTTGTCTTGCAAACAGTAGAAGAGATTATTGTAGGTGTTCAGAAAGCGAAAGATGAAGGAGCCAAAAATGAAATATTGTAACTACAATTTTTATTTACCAGTGCAAAGCCAAAAAAAAAAAAAGAAAACACATCACAGTTATTTTAAATTGTACATTAACATGCAGAAGCCGATGAATTCATACGATGCTTTATGTCCATCAATAAGTTTCATACCACAATATTCTTGTAAGTTACTGCCAAGATAACTAAATGGCCCGTCTTTCGAAGTGTGCCCAGAAGGGGTGTGCTGAGATATGCTTTTGAAATTCTTCCATGAACAAGTCAGCTCAGGCTTAAAACCATCATCTAGTATTATTTTTGTTTTTTCACAAATTTTTTGTACCTTAATTAGTGTGACATTTTCCTAGAAGTTCATGAACTTGTAAATGTAAAATGGGGGCACATCAAAGATATCTGTCAAATGGATGTATTTTATTTTATTATTTTTTTAATCCTTATTAATTGTCAGGAGTATTCAGAGCTAAGGCTCTCCCTTGTAAATTTAACTTTGATGTTAAAACTACTCTATTATGTCAAAGTTTGTTATGCTAGAATGGAATAGATTAGAATCAAATGAATGAAATGGAATGGATGGAACAAAGGAATGATAAATCAATTCCTATGTTTGGATACATTTATGGAATAGAATGATTATGTAATAAGATTGGTTCAAAATACTCTTTATAATAAATGTAGATAATAGATATATAGAGGGTAAAAATGTAATTAAAACAATAATCATTAATAGAAATGGAGTGGAATTGTAATTCCGTCTTTGAATTCCTCCTAGAAGTCGGAATCATTGATTCAAAGAATCATGATTCCGACTTTTAAAAGCACTTTCAAACATTATGAAAGTGAATGGAATTACAAACGTGCTATTTCTCTTTAAGAGGATAAGTGTGAGCGAAAAAGACACTTTTATAGAAGCCTGCAGTGAGCTTTGTGAACTTTAAAGGCACTTTTACGTAGAATGGCACACTCAAATAGATGACAAAGCCATCTAGTTATGACTACATATTTAAATATTAGCACATTGATATAGGAGCAATAAAAAATGCAATATTATATATTTTAGATCCACTTTAAGCTTATTTTCCCTAAAGAATCAGCCAAAAATTGCAGTAAAAGTAGGGTTGCCATGTTCAAGTCAACTAATCAGTTTCCCTTCATTCCTAAGAAAACCACTAACTTTATGTAATATTTATATACAACGAAGTATTCTATTTCAACTTCATTCTAAAAGAAACATCCTTTATCCCCACTGTTCTTCATGTACTTTCAGAAGTTCGAGTTTCAGGATTGTTGAAAGTGCTAAGGGGCGTGTGGAACAAATGGAGAAAACAGTGAAGATCTTGGTGTTTCTTACTTTTCTTCAACTTCATGACATGCTGGCGTCTGACCCAGATCCTGTTCAGGACTTTTGCTTACCCAACAATGAGTTTTCAGCAATCAACCAATGCAAGAACTCTTCACTTGCCACTGTTGAAGACTTCATATTTTCTGGGATAAAGTCCCCAGGAAAATTTAGCGAAACAGGCTTATCAGCCATATCTGTGAACTCAGATCTCTTTCCAGGGCTAAACACTTGGAATGTCTTTTGTACATGCTGATCTCGACATTGGCGGTATCAATCCACCTCATTTCCATCCTAGAGCAACTGAGGTCGTCTTTGTCCTTACAGGCAAGATTTATTCAGGATTTGTCGACACACAAAACAAGATTTTTGCTAAAGTTATTGAAAAGGGTGAGGTTATGGTCTTTCCTAGAGGCTTGATACATTTCCAAATGAACATTGGTGACACTCCAGCTACTATTCTGGGAAGTTTCAACAGTCAAAATCCTGGACTGCAGAGAATTTCTTCTGCCATCTTTGGATCTGGTATCAAGAAGGAGCTCTTAGAAAAGGCTTTCGGATTGAGCTCTAAGGAGGTTGGCGAGTTGAGAAAAAGATTTTCTCCTCAACATTGAGGTAAAGTAGTCATAAAAGATGGCTGATCCATTGTTCAGCTGATTTTGTTTCACTTAGCAGTAACTCATTAGTTCTACATGAAGATTCTTCTTATTGTTGTTAGCAGCTAAAAAAATGGATAAGATTTTCTATTGTACAAATATTCCAATCCAACATTCACATAACTTCAATAATACTATTGTTTCTTAAGTTCTATTTCATGTATGATGTTTTACAAATGTCAATGCGTGAAAATTTTAAATTATGGAACATCTTTCTCAGATAATTCACACAGTATTATTCCCATTAATCAAACTTAAAACAGTAAAGTGAAGAATAAATTTATCTCTCTTCCATGTGAAAAAGTTGTATACACCTGTTCTTGTGGTCGGAACTGTGATCATTCAACAATTAGCACTGCTAATGCAAGTTCAGCAAGCAAGCGCCATGGACTGCCATGGGCAAGTTTTCTGGTCTGGACTAAGTCAGTTGTAATGATATTGCAGAGTATATAGTGAATTCTTGTTCCAAATACATAGTCATAGAGAATGCTCTTCTACTCTTTGTGGCTACATCATTTACACCAAGCAAAATCATTGCCATCATGAAGTTTCTTCTAGAAAGCAAAAGATCTTTGTGTTTGCCTTTTACTTGAAGAAAAAGATTGATTATCTAGGACAAACTAGAGGCTTGTCCTCAAATAGACATCATAGTCACTCGATGTCAAATGGCCACACTTTTTCTGGTAAAGTGAAAAGCATCTCCAAGCAAGCATTGCACTTGATCCACAGGTGCCACAGTATGACAAATCATGGAATAGACGAGAAATATTAAAAATAAGAACTAATGAAGGTAAGCACACTATATCTACAAGTTTTAACTCTTATATCAAATGTTTATGGATCTAAATTTAAGAATGTATCATAGAGAAAATTTCATAGTTCAATTCCCTATGTTGTCATCAAATTCCCGGCTTAATCTATAGTGGTAACATTGAGAGATGGGTCAAGATATAAATGTGAATGCGATAGATCTCGATCTAAAATTACAATGTTTGAATCGATGTGAAGGCTGATGGACGAAGGCAAAAAACTATATCTACAAGTTTTATATCAAATGTTAATGAATCAAAATTTGACATTGTAGAAAAGTTCTTAGTTCAATTCCCTGAATTGTCATCACTCTCTACTTAACCTAAACCCACTTGTGAAACCGACAGATGGGTGTTGAAATATAAATGTGAATGCAATAGTCCCATATAAATTTAACAATATTTTAATCTGCGTGATAGCTGATGGCATGTGCAATTCCTATCATTTAAGTTTATTTGATCTCTAGAGGGCAATACATGCTGATTACAACTTTATGCTGTGCTAACTGCTCCCATTACATACTCTAATTGATCCAATCTTCTCCACGTGTTTTCTTTCCTTTATGCAGGAATCCTATGCCAAGAACCATCTATTTCTCACCAAATCCCCCTCTAAATTGACTTTTGAGACAGCTAGCTCTTTGATTTTTATTTTAAGACCATACCTAGGATTTTCAGAAATGGTCCCTCACACACTATGGAAATCAACTGCACTGTTGGACTGAGAATAATATCAGACACCACAATTGATCATTAAATACACAAAGAAAGACGAAACATGAAAATCTGAAACTGTAGAACACGTTATTCTACAAAACCTAACATTGCCTACTATCATTAACTGCAACACTTTCATTTTAATTTTCATGCTTAGACTAGAGCAACACACTGAGCATCTCATTCCAAGTATCAGGCACACCAGGAAGGCACCAGTGGCTACAGTCAGATGAGAACCCAGTTGGGTTCTGTCTTGCTTGTTGGCTCATAGCCTTTCTGTACACAGAAGGATGACCATCTCTTCTTAGGGCAGTCATTGCTGTGATGTCCTGTAAATGCACTGGAAATCTCATCTTTCTTAACACTTCTTGTACCACCACCAGTTGTTCAGGAATGTGCTGGTGGCTGGCATATGGTAGTGGCTGCTTTTGATTGTAGCATTTCCATCCATTTTCTCTGCTTAGCAAAAATGATAATAAAAGATAAATCAATGGAAATTATCAGCTTTGAGAAAATGAACAAAAATATGTAAACTACAATGGCCATATTTGGTAAAATATCAGAATTTCGGCAGATGAATTTTCTAAGTTCTTTGTTTTTGCCTTTGAAATACGTTGGTATAGCAAAATTAGAATAGATATATCTGTATTGGTACGATGGAGGAAAAATTTCATGGTGTTAATGTTTTCCAGGGTGTTCAAGTGTGCTATTCTGGAAATTTAGAGTGTTGCTTGTAGTTTCTATGGGATATCACTGTAATTTATCCTTAGTAAAGAAAGGAAGCAACAATCTACCTGTTGTGCTTTGGTGACATGCTTCTGAATATGACTTTGGTTCTACGAGGGTCAAGGTTTAAATCAATCCATTTGGCCCATGTAGTAAGTCCTTTCTCATATGCCAACATGGGGTTCATATTTCTGTATAAAAAGTTTCCCTCCATGTAATAGTCCCACCTGAAATCAATCATATTAGACATCATGATCTTATTTAGATTACGATTTACAAGAAAAAACTTTAAAAGGAAACAGATATGTCATACGAGCTATATTTGTCGGAGTGGGTCCACCAATGTGCTGAATCAAATACAAGAACATCAACTCCTCTCCAGTACTTTGCATTCTCTTCTATCTGGTCCAAATGCAAGATTCTCTTGTTTTGAGCTCCGTTTCTCAGTTCTACCAAGAGTGGAGCCCAAGAGAACTCAATTGATGTCTCAAAATCCTGCCATGGACATGGTTAATTCTCTTAATCTAATAAAAGCTTATAGGTTCTAAACCATCCGGCATAAGGAGTTCACGGACTAGCATCATGTTCATGTTGTAGTAGTAAAAGTTTTCACTTAAACCTGGTTTATTGATGAACTACGCACGGATATTCTTTTTTCTACTAGGTTTGCGCCTAATGCTGAAACATTTGCTGATTTAGCTATACCATGTGCTTTAGCTCAATCTGCAACAGTATGCTTTGATGCTAGTGGAAGACTTAGTGATACGTTCAACTATTGTAAAGGAGATGATTGCAAGTGAGCGTATTATTTGACAAAAGTAAAACAGAGAATGAATAAGTAGCAACATTTCTGATCACTGGACAGCAGATAGGATTATAGGTCAACTGAATAGATAACTTTACCATTGCATGAAAAGCCATGGAGGCACCGTTATATGAGACTGTTTTCCGGCCTGTCGGAATCACTCCTTGTACCAAGCATACCAGAGACTCCCATTGGTTTCTCATTATAGAATCACCTACAAGCATGATCCTCTTCCTCCTCATTTTTCCAAGAAACTTGAGAGCATCAAACCTGAACAATATCAACCAAAACACAGCATCTTAAGACTTATGCGTGCCCATTCCTTCAACCAAGGAACCTGAGCAATGAAGCTCTAAATCCTTATAAACAAGCCAAAAATCAAGTGAAAACTATTGTCAGCACACGTGTAATATTCTTATTCTACATACATAATAAGATGCCATGGAATTATGTTGCAAATAATCTTTATATTCAAGATCATCAATGTAAGTTTACAGGATCATACACTTAACTCATATTCTACCAAACAACTGCACCTAATCATTTTTACACTTACTTTTAAGAAAATCTCATAAAATCATAAACTCGTAAAATATGTGGTCATAACTCACGATTTTAACAATCATGTCAAACTTGCTAAGAACATTTAAAGCTATACCTTGGCAGGGAGCAGCCAAGTGGCTGCCACCTCCATTTCTCATACTGAGAATCTGGCCTTCCATTTTTTTGACAAGTAACAGCTGAGCTTAAGTAAGGACAATTTGAACCATACAAAGGGTAAGATCTATCCACAACCCATTTCCCAGTAGACAAGTCACAACTCTTTTGAGACTCATGCCTTGTTTGCACTATATCAATACCATCTTCTTCATTCAGCCAAGAATCATCATCTTCCCCCTCTAGTTCAAACAGCAATGAGTTATTAAAATTTAGCAAATAGGAAAATACAATGCAAAAGATATATAAGGTGACTTTAGGACTAGTTTTGGCCATTGATGAAGAAGCCACAACGGAGCCTGAGCTTGAAGTGAAAATATTGCAGCTGAAGTATTATAGGACTTGTTGGGATAAGAAATTTTAAAAACGTTCCATTAAGGCATGACTTGCGGTCATGTGGGTCCATATAGCTATATGAATAGGTTTTTTTTTACTGATTATGAATGCTTTTGTTCCTAGTAATTGATATATCCATTCTTTTGTCAATAAATCTAATTGCAGTGCCATGTGCTAAAGGAAGGTAAATCATTGGTGGTTGAAAGTTGAAAATGAAAGCAATTGATAAAGCAAAAAAAGTAGGAAATGCATCCCTTCATTTAGCTTTTCTTATATTCATTACTTAACCCCCATAAAATATTGTTGCAAAGTATAATGTCACAAAGTATAATAGGAATTTATACAATCTCAATAATTGCGGGAATTTAGAGTAAATTGAGATAATCGAATTTCAATAAAATATAATACATACTTTTATGTGATGCTAATTCGTTTATATTTCTATGAAAAATTAAATAAATCTTATTTATTTTTAATAAACCATACTAGACCTTTTAGTTTCTCACTAAAATATGATGCTATGAATAATGCCATAACACATGAAACTTATTAGGAATGGTGATAGAAATATGATAACTTATAATTGATTTTATAATATAAGCAACTCAATCATATATTGCCAATGACATAGAGTTTTGATGATTCGATTTAAATATAAAGAGTTAGATTGAATTTTGATACAAATGTCTATCATTTTAATTTAATAAAGGTAAAAGAGGGAAGGAAATGCAAATCAGACCCTTTTGGTTCCTAAGATTACGGTGAGCTGCCTCGGTGGGCCATGCTCACTTGTTCATGCACATCATTAGATTCTTGGTCATAGTACCAATAACCAATATAATGGAATGAAATGAAACTAGCATCATCATGTACTAGGGCTAATAGGTTAGCGATTGGGAAATTTCCCTTCTGACAGACGGGGACTTTAAATTAGTACACATTCTTCTAGTGAACCCCATAGGAATTGTCCTTAGAGTAATGTACGGATTGATGGGTTGATCCGTTTATCTACTTAATATAATAAAAAATGGTGAATTTTTCAAACTCGTTTAATCAACAAATTCTTTAGACCAAAAAGCATTAAGTTAGGCGAGGGACTCATAGGTTAACCTAAGGTTGTGCACGGTACGGTTCGGTTCGGTTTGCATCTCCAATCGAACTGCACCATAATTTACGGTTCGGTTTTTCTTTTAAATTCGAACCAACTATACGGTTCGGTTCGTAATTTTTTCGAACCAAAAAAAAATGTTCGGTACGGTTCGATATGGTTCGGTTTGCGGTTCGAACCATTTTTTCATAAAATAAAAAATATATTCTATCGAAAAAGTTCAATTACATATTTATTATCACTAATGCAAATATAATAATATTTAAAATTAATTATTTATCAAATAAACATGTAAAACTTATAGGAAGGAAAAGATTTCATCCATGATAAAATTATAACTATGACTAGTCTCATTTTTTTGAATTATCTTGAACTATAATGATATACTAGACTTTATCTCAATATAAGACATAAAATGTAAATCGTTGTATGTTTCTAACTAACATATTACCAATTATATAAATCAATAAGTAACTAAATAATAAAACTAGATTAATTAGTAAGACAAATGGTAAAGAAATATGCAGAAGTAAGAATACTAGAGGTTAAATTCTAAAATCTACCTTACTTATAGATAACATAACAATTAAAACATATTATAAAAAATCTAATTTTATTCTAATGAATAATACATATCTAACTAAAAAAATTTTACAACAATTAATTTTTTTAAGTTAGAATACTAGAGTTTAAATTCTAAAATCTATCTTACTTATAGATAACATAACAATTGAAACGTATTATGAAAAATCTAATTTTATTCTAATGACTAACACATATCTAAGTAAAAAATTTTAAAAACAATTAATTTATTTAAAAAATTAATTATTTTTAAAATTTGTGACATAGATATGTACCATTAATAAAATAATTAAGAGTAAAAATAATATGTTTAATTTTTTTAATATATAAACGGTTCGGTTTGGTTCGGTTCGCACCATACGGTTCGGTTCATGATCTCGAACCGAACTGCGAACCGTTTGCTCTTCATTGAACCGAACCGCGAACCGAACCATTTAAAAAAAGAACCTAAATTTCGGTTCGGCTCGGTCCGGTCCGGTCCGGTTCATGGTTCGGTCAGTTTTTTTGCACAGCCCTAGATTAACCCACAAACACTTTTTTTTTTTAACTATAGGAAATAAGGTTCAATAAGTATGATACATCACTTGTCCAAGTTTGCCGCAAACAATTACTAATATATTTTAAACAAGAAATAAAAGTAATGAATAGCTTTTATAAAACTATCCCCATAAAAAAAATCAATAATTATACATAACTAATTATTCCACGTGGGAAATAATAAATATTCCCGGTCGCTGTAAAAGGACTTGATTCGTTTGTTACACGCCTTTGATGGGTTTCCCAATCTAAATGGAGCTCAAGATGCTTTGGGGGGCATATTGGCCCAATTTACCCTATTTCCCACCCCCAATTTGTTGGCCCATGCATATCTCGCATGCACCGGAGTAGTATGAACGAGGTTTTATAATTAGTTAAATCTTTTTTATTTTTTATTTTTTTAAAGAATTGTGTAAGTCCACAAAAATATGAATAAAGCTCTTTATTGGTTGATTTTAAGTACTCATTCGCCATCCGCTATGTATGCCGTATGGGCAACGCTAACAACTTGCTTATGCTAAAAATTCAAATCCCTTGGCAAGGTATACCTTCATCCTAAATTTTTACTTCCTATTGCTTTTCATTATGTGTCATGCCCCGAGGGGTACCCTAAACGTGGCAGTCCGCCGTACATAATACTAAAGCCTAGGAATGACTACCTTAGTCATGCAAAGGCTTCCATATTATGTATAAGGCGTACATCACAACCAATGGGACGCATCGGAGTAGCGCAATTTATATTGATAATAAATAAGTAACAACGCAAAGAGAATACTTAATATAAAACATAAGCATATCACAATTCAATTCTTAAGGCATATTCTTCTATTATCTTCAAATAAAATACGTCCCTAATCATATAGGTTATCACATATAAAGAACCTTACAAAATTTCTTCATCGTATGATTCCATATCCTTAATCATCCGTCCATGACTTCCTTAATGTCATGATCCTCAAATTTAATCCACGAATTACCTGTTTCAACAAAATCTATAGGGGTATAAGCTACAACTAGCTTAGTGAGATATTCCTTTTCATTCGCACCATATTTTCAAACAAGTTTATTTATTTAATCACACATATGCTATGCATACAATGCAACAATCACATGATTACGCGAATATATATAGTCATCCGGAAACCATATATAGAACGGATTTACCCCTCCGTATCAAAGGTTAGGGAATCGGGGTTGAAGGTCCTCGACCTTCTACTGCTAGTCCCCAGGTCCTCACCCACAGCGTTCGGTTGGCTCGGCTCCGAACCTAGAGTCGCTTTCCCCGAGCGATTTGGATTCTCCAGGAAGGAACATGGCCCGTGGCACCGCACGATCACAGCCAATCCAACTCTACGCGTAGGAGTAGCAGCCTTCAGAAATAGATGTGACTCGATGGATGCTATGCGTGAACGTTTTATTGTTCTTAGGTCAAACCTTATTAAGGTTTATTAGGGGCGATCAATCAATTTAGCAACAATAAACAATCATACAAGTAAGTAAACAAATTATTTAAACAAGCAGATCGAAGTTGCGATATTCTTAATTCTCAATTCACGCATAAACATAGAATCATATATATACGCATAATCCCGAAATCCCCAAATATATTCGTTTTTATCTTTTCTTAGTATACTAATGCTACTACATTACAAGCACAAGCAAGGTAACGAAATTAGAAGGAATAACTCACTCGTCCATTTCGCTATCTTCTTAGTCGTAGTAATCCTCGGGTAGGGTATTCTCGTATCCTTCGTCACCTAGACAAAAGAAATACCCGGGATAAGTCTTTCATGAATTTCTATTCTTGGAGATTCTTTTACTTAAAATCGCGGTAAAATCGTATAAGAAGAAATTCCAACTTAAAATGGCCATAACTTGCTCATTTTAACTCGGAATTTCGCATATGATATACCGTTTTCTACCTATTCGAAAAGTTCTATCCATTTCTAAACTTATCTTGGTCATAAAAGGTCATTTGGGTTCCGAAAACGTCAGGTACAGATTTAAAACGAATTTTCTAAACTTTTGCAAAAATCCATTTTCTAACTCAACTTCATTTTAAAGAAAATCCTTTTGTAACAATATAAATATATATTTGATAAACACTTTTGAATATATAGGTATGCTCACTTTATATGCAAAAATCCTAATGGTAGTGTCTCAACAATTTATTTCATAAAACAATTCATTTAAACTTTAACTTTGAAATTTTCTTTTCAAGTATTTAAAGAAACTTTATATTTTTACTAGGTTGTTATAAATGAGTATATTCTTATTTTATTTTCTTCATTTCCTTTTCCAAAACAAGTAAATTTTCCTTTTAACCTTAGTTTTTCATAAATTTCGCTTCTAGTGATAAAAGATCTATTTTTATCAAAAAGTATATTAGGTTGTTCAAAACCTTTTTATAATTTTGTATTTAGGATGGTTTTAGAAAATGAATTTTGTCTTCTTATATTCATTTCTAAAATATAAGCTTTTGCTTTCCAAAACTTGTTCTTTCATTTCTTTTGAAAAGAATCATTTTTATAAAATCCATTATTATAAATCTTACCTCATTTATATTCCTTTGAAAATTAGTTCCTTCTTTTAGAAATTTGAAAATCATTATTTTTCCTAAGTGGGTTCATAACTTGATGAGTTGATTTTTGTCTTAACTTTGAAAACTAGTTTGTTCCTTAGTTTAGAAAAGAATTTAAGTCTTAAACTTTCGATATTAACGATTTATTTTTCTAAAAACTTAGATTACCATAAAATACAAGGAAAATATTTATTTATGTTTTCTTGGTAAAACTATCTTTGTTATTTAAGAAAACTTGAGAAAACTTGTATTATTCTATTTCTAGGTTGTTGATAATAACTTCATGTTTTTGTGGTAAATCATATAATTGGAAACTTAGCTTTGAGTTCATTTAGTAAAACAAGATTCTATTTTTAGACTAGTTGAGACATTAACATTATGCAAATGCAAGTATCATGAGCATATAAAATAATAAGAACATAAGAAAATACTAAAATAATAATGAGCAAGAAAATAAAATATCAAGCATTGGGAACCTTAGCTTCATCAAGGAATCCCGATCAAGTATTGGAGCCTTAGCTTTATCAAGGCATCCCGGGACTAAGAATGGACTAGTCCCGAAAGATTAAAGAAAATAAATAAAAGATTGTTTTGACTTGATATGGACAAGTCTAAGACTAGAAAGACTAGTCTTAATAAAATAAATAAATTGCATAACTTGAATAAATAAATAACAAATGAGCTTATATGCTCTAAATAAATATATATACATAATATACATAATATATATATATAAAACATAACAACATAATAAAATAGGAAGCTTATGTACAAGAACAAAACATGAACATGTTGTTGCTTTTACTACTCATATGAGTTTCAAAACAACACCATAGTCATGTTAAGTTACATGACATGGATGAATAATAGATGGAAGAAATATTTACCTAAGGTATGTAAGAGGTATGAAGATGGTGAATGAAATGGGTATTATGTGAGTAGTGATATGTGGTTGATAGTTTATGTATGAGAGATGATTTTTGTGAGGAATTGGTTTGAGAGAGTTTTGGTAGAGAGAATTCTTGAAGAGAGAATTTGTGGAGAGATTTTGAGAGAGTTTTGGTAGTGAAAGAATTGTGTGAAAGAATGAAAGAGGAAGGGGGTATTTATAGAATTTTTGGAGTGAATTTTGATGTAATAAAATAAATTGAAAAAGAAAATAAATTGAGATGAATGGAGGGGAGGCGCCGGTTTTGGCATGAAGAGGAGAAATTGATTTTTTTATTTGTTTGTGTAATAAAGAAGTAATGTGTAAAGTTTGATGTGATTAAAGTTGTATTGGAAATGAAAAAAGTAAGAAAATAGATATGTAGGTGTAAGAAATAGGTGTAAGAAAAAGTAGAGATAGGTGAATAGTAATGAATAGTAGAAAAGTACTATGAATAGTAGACTAGACAATTAAAGTACCGGTAGTAATAAAAATACGCGTAATAATGCGATATCTGTAATTTTTAGCTACCGAAAAATTCTAAAACTGATATTTTTGGAATCCTTGTATTTTTACGAGTCTATTGGTATAAACGGAATATTTTTAATATTCCGAGCTCCACACGCTTTTCGAGAACCGATCCCGTTTGGGTCCGAAGGTCACTCGAAATTCGCGAATCTGATATTTTTATGTTACCCTATGTTATTACGAACTATTCTAGGCATTAACTTAATTTCGTTTTCTAGGGTTTGAAAACGCGGGATTGCCGGATCTTAAACACTAGGGTTCGTTATAGGCTTGTTGACTTTTAGGGTTCCGTTTTGATTTCCGTTTTCTCGAGATATTCGTAAGATCGTATAATTTTCGAGTCTTGATCGTTTTAGAATTTTAGCTCGAAATTTATATTTTATTTTATTTGTGATTATTTAATAGTTTTTAGTTCTCGGAATCGTTTAACCGAGTCTAGGGTTATGAGTTGACTCAGTTTGACTTTTGGTGAGAATTTGTGATTTCTGAAATTTATCGAAGGTTTTAAGATTTTGCTGTTGATCGTTATTTGGATATATTGTCTTGATTTGCGTGTTAGAAACGGTTAGATGATTTAATTGATGTACGACGTTGATTAAACGGTAGTTGACTTTATATTTTGTTTCAAGGGTTCTCGTTTTCTCAAGATTGAGAAAACTCGTTTTTTTCTTTATTTGGAATTAAGTTTTAACTTGGTTCGATTTTTAGGGTTTCGTTTCTGGCGCTTGTCTTGATTTAGAATTTGGTTTTAACTTGAGTCGATTTTTGGGATTTAAATTCTAAACTTTTAGAATTATTTTCTATGAATTATGAAAATTTTTGGGGTTTACATTATGTGCTGTCCTTCTTCTTTTCCCCTTAATTTTTTTGTAAAGGAGATTCAAATCTATACCATATTTATTCAAGGTTATAAAACAAGTTAGAGAGCCACAAAAAGCATTTGAGACTTTGTTATTTTTACTTTATTTGAAAAATTCAACCAAGAAATTCTTTTTTTTTTTTTTAAGAAACTAAAAAACATCATCACACTAATAAGGAAAATAACTAAGAATTAACTTACAATAGTTTCTTAAAACGGAGTTGGTAATTTCATTTAGCACATTTTGTATAGTAAATGAGTTAAAAAAAATAAAAAGATTTTAGTTATTCACTAAACTATTGATAATTCCCCAAGATATTAACCAAACTATTTGATCATTCAATGTTGTATCTCGCGATGAACATTCATAATGAATTAACCTCTTGAAAGCCAAGGAATCATAAAGTTGCATCAATTAACTTGGGTATTCTAATATAAACCAGCATCATATTAGTAAAAGTAACACTAAGTCATTAACTTGTAGATGTCACCAATTTAAAAACCATTTATTATTAATTACGTTGATGAAAAGATTCGAGCAAAGTATTCACATGCATGTTACATTAGTTCCACATTACATAGGCCTACAAGAAGTGACATGGAATGGTACTTAATGGGCGACTATGAGAGAAATAAAATAGATAGGAGTAAAAAATTTCAATCGTCTCAAATACATACACATGTACGCCACACTATACACCTATTATAAATATATTTTATGTCATTAGAGCATCCATATCTAATAAGATGTCACATCAGTACCATAAAGAGCCTTCCTCCCAAAGAAACTTTCCACTTTATCCGTAAGGTTCTTTACATGGTTCCTTCACATCTTTTTACACTTTTATGAACTTCATTTACTTTAAACAATACTCTTACTTTTATAAAATAATAGTAAAATATTCTAAAAGAACTTACTTTTTTAGGCCCTTTAAGAACCCTAAAAAGTTGAAGAAACTCTCCACATTGGTAAGAATCATAGAAAATGAGGTTCTTGACGTGAGGACTCATATCAAAGACCTTAGATGTTGATGCACTTATCATAATATTATTCAAGTTATAATTTAGGTGAAAACAAACAATAAACCTTAGCGTCCGAATGTTTTAAATAACTCAAATTATGATAACAAACACATATAACAGTGCAATATATGTTTGTATGTATTGTGAGCGTCTCATCCCGAAACTATCACTCTAGTTGGTTGTCTCACATTCGTTTCACGACTAGTATTAGCCACATGCAACTAGTTTAGTATAACTGTTCATAATTGATAAAATACTATCCTCTACCAATATTGTGGTTTGTTTATAGCATTTCATTAATACGCCTAAGTTGTATCTTAGCAATTAACATATGGACATTAGGCCTATATGCATTTAGCAATTCCATAAATCATAAGTCACTTCAATTTAGATTTTTGCCCCCCTTAACATCAATCGCAAATAACAATCATCAATCATAAATAGCTAAATAGTTTTTTATCATTATTCTATTCTCATATACAAAATCAATAATCGACTATAACTTAAGAGGCACTCACCGAATTTGAAATAACTTTTTCTTTAACACAATTCCTATAAGTATAGATGGTATAATCAATTGAAATCACTTCTATGTTCATTGATCATATTCCTAACTCTAGATCCTTAACAACTTAATACTATGGGGAAAAAATTAAAATGGCATGACTAACTCTACAAGGAAACAAACCCCATTTTAAGTATCATTAAAGTCAAACCATAATTGCTATAGTTATGCTTCAAATTCTATTGGCCAATTTTCTATCACCAACCTTTCCTAGTTGATTTGCTTTTAACTGTCAACCAAATTTCCTTATTTTACATCCCTTTTTCATTGTTTAACCTAAAAATTCAATCTATGGCATCCAAGTTAAATTTTAGCCCTAAAATTAATTCTTAATCAATTTTGTAATTCAAAAAGTCACTAATTTGATATATCTTCAATTTTTTTTTCTTTCTTTAACTTAAATTTCTCAAGTAATAAATTTAACTTAGTTTTTTTTAAATCACTCTAAACTTATGAAAGATCCCATACATTGATTACTAACCATGATTGAATTCCTAACTTTTGTAGCCGTAATACTCCAGTTACATGACAATATATTAATACATTGTTTTTCATCATTTTTCATAAGATAACTATGTAAATTGCATAAGAAGATTTTAATGTTTGAGAGTAAGTTTATTTAAGATATCAATGTTTCGAGTGATTAGAAAGAAAAAAACAACATTTCACTAATTGAAAAAAAAAACCCTAAGGAAAATTAATAAAAACTATCATATTGATACCTTAAATGAATGTTTGATTCCTGTTTTTAATTACTTGAAATGTTGATACTTTAAATGAATTTATTATGATACTTTATTTCCAATTTACTCTAAAATAATATCATTCAAATGAGTCTTTAATCACATATTTTACGAAATTGATTAAAATTTGAAAAAGTTATACTAGTTAGAAGGCATCAGCCAATCAAGATAAATTTAAATAAGGGTTTAACTTTTTGATTGGTAAAAAAGAGAGACAAATGTTATAATAAGTGAATCAAATAAGGCATTGTTAACAACTCAGTTATAATGTTGTTAGAAAATGCTAATGTGTTCAAATTTATTAATTTAAATAAATATAATTGAAATAAATAAATAAAAGAAAAGAAAAAGGGAATGTGGAAAAAAAAGGGAAAAATATCAATTAAAAATCAAAAGCCAATCTAATCACCCTTGATCTTTGGCAAGTAAATTATCCACTTTAAATCAAGATGGTAAAAAAAAAAAAAAAATCAAGTGGGTCATTCAACCCGCCAATGGTGGTAAGTGGCAATTCACTACCACAAGAATTAAGAAAAGGAATGTGATTTACAAGTACTATCACAAATTTGAATGGATTTAAATAAATTAAAATTTTAGCCCATTTGTAAAATTTTATATCACCAGATTCATGATTAAACATAAGTTGCATCATAAAAAATGATATATATTAAGTCTTAAATTTATGAGCATAAGCATGTGCGTTAAATTTTATTCAACCATGCAATATTTAAATTATTCTTATATCAGATGTGATATTCCCAAATTGAGAGGGGATAACTGTAAGGTATGGAAAGAGATGTTTCTTATCTAATTACAGTGCATATACATTAGTTATGCTATTAGAAAAGACAAACCAAATATTACTAAAGCCAGCCCTTCCAAAAACAAGGCTACTATGAGGAATGAGAATGATCTAATCACCTAAGTGTAATGCTCATAAGTTATATTGACCATAATTTCTACTGATATTCAAGTTTTATTGATCAATATAAAGATGTGAAAGCATTATTGAATGCTATTAATGAAGAATTTGTAACGCTTGTTAGCACCATAATAATCAAATTTTCATTCCTAAGGCTCAATAGTTGGATGAAGGACATTATGTGGATGAAGGACATTATGGCTCAGTTGAAAACTCTAAAGGTTGATATGTTTGAAACTTTCCTTGTGAACTATGTATTAAACACTCTTCTACAAAAATATGGACCCTTTAAGATATACATTCTAAACATTCTTCCACAACAATATGACCCTTTAATATATCTAATTACACACATAAACACAAATGGTCAATTAACAAATTTCTTACCATGTGCTTTGTGTATAAGACAAAGGAAGATTGGTAATGGAAATGGGTGAGAATGCTATGTTGGAATAGAAGAAAATAACCAAGAAAAAGGGAAGTAATCATAATCAAGCAAAAAAAAAAAAAGGAAAAAATGGAAAGGCAAAATGATGCCCCAAGGCGGAATTAAAAAGGAATCGAATATGCTTCTTCTGCAAAAAAAAAAAAAAAAAAAAAAGAAGAAAAAAGTCACATAAAGAAAGATACATATTTCTTAATTGGCTTGAGAAGAACAGTAAACCAATCTCATTTGTTTGTTACAAATCTAAAATGCTTGATGTAAATCAAAATACATGGTGGATTGATTCTAATGCTAAATCTATATTTCAAGTACCTTGCAAGGTATACGATAATGGGCTTAGGAAAAAACCTAAGAGCTTGAAAACCACAAGAGAATATAATTAATACTTTAACTTGTTGAAAGTAAGGTAGAGTAGATGAGCCAGTTTTAAAAGAATCCTATTTTAAGTTCATCAATTAAAAAATTTGTAAATCATTACAAATCATGTGATGACTATAGAGGGCATAGAAGATTCAATCCTAAAGCTATTATGTTTTGGTGAGCATTCATTACATGATAAATGCTTTTCGAGAGGTTATAAAACTTTATGTGATTACATAATCCATTGTCATGAAGAAATTGTATGATTACCAATCCGTACAAATACAAATTATGTAAATACAAACTAAACAAAAATAATTACCAATTTACAAACGCTAAATCGTCTACTAGATGCAATTTAGCAATTTACAAATATTACACATGAATCGCATCTATTAGGTGTGATTTATGTACAAACATGAATCACATCTAATAGATACGTTTCATGTGTATTATTTGTACATGAATCATACCTAATAGATATGATTCATGTACTAATATTGGTGAATCGCACCTTATAAATACAATTCACTTAAAAAAATAGTGAATCGGCTTTTAGAGAAGCAATTCAATGCCATATGACTTTTGGTTGATTTGGTTGAATCGCATCTCTAAAATGTAATTATAGTGTAAAAATATGAATCGCATTCTTAATATGTAATTTAGTATTGGTAATTTTGTAGTTAAAATTATCTAATTTGTATTGAGGTAAATTTTTTTTTCAAAAAGTTTGTAAACATGTGTTTCACCCAATTTGTCACTTAATTAAATATAGTAACACAAAATAAAGATGAAAATATATAATCCTATGTCTCGAGGATAAAGGCTTCAATGGTACCAACACATCATGTGTCTTAATGAATGGCGTACAAATACCAATATATTTTTTATATGTGAATAACTTTTTTAAAACTTAATTACTATCATCACCACTTGTCATAATTTTATAGGTATATTATGTGCCACTAGGGATGCAAACAAGCCAAGCAGAGCTTTTTAAAGCTTAGCTCGGTTCGTTAAAAAAGTATCGAGCTCAAGCTCGAGCTAACTTTTTTATAGAGCCTGAAATCTAGGCTTGAAGTCGACTCATTTATGAATCAAGATTGAGGTGAGTGGAGTTTTTTATCGAGCTTGAAATTAAAGCTTGAGTTTGACTCTTTTAAATAGCCCATTTTCCATGTTTTTTAGACCTAAAAATAATATACAAGAGTTGCTAAATATATATACATATACATTAAGTGGAAACTAATTTTATTTTTTTAAAATTATATATTAATATATCATAAATATAAAATTTATAAATTTACTAATGAGCCTACTCGTAAGCTTGTCCATAAGCTGACTTGTAAGCCTGAATTAAAGCTTAAGCTTGGCTCGTTTTGATAAATGAGATTTATCTTAGGCTCGAGCTCAGCTCGCTTATTTATCGAGATCAAGCCGAGCTAAGCTCAAGTAGCTTGTGAGCAGCACTACTCATTTGCAACCCTATACACCACTTACCAAGACATAACAATGAATCTTTTTTCATGTCTCAAGACTTCCTAATATTGTAGAAAATTGGAATCTCTCACCGAATAGTAAATTGAAAAATCTCTAAATTATTTCTAAGTCTAAGGTTCAAAAGGAAATTTAAATTTTTTAGGATAGTATAAGTAGTGTCATAATTTTATAATTTGATTTATATAAAAGGGGAAAAATACACAATTTGTACTTCATGTGCCTATAAAACAAAATAAGATAGCTCTCATTCATGAAAAATCCAATTCCATTCCAAGGTTTTAAGGAAGATAACCTACAAAAATCATTTACTTAAGGGCGAGTAAAGCTGTAATCCCCCTAATTTTACATAACTTGATTATAATAATTATTAAAAATATAATATAAATCATGAATAACTATAATAAAAAGTAGCAAAAGTCGCTCCTAATTTTTTTTTTTTCGCGAATTAAAATTATTAAAGTATGAAAAATTTGGTTATAATTAGAAAAATTATAATCCTTGCCAATAAAATTTCAAAATGCAAATTATGACTTCCATAACTTTAAAACAAATAATAATCGATGATAAACCCATCATTACTGTAAAGTTCAAAATCAATTTCCTTAAGTTCAACACCTAGAAAAATAATATTCTAATATTAATACAGTAATTTTCGATTATCTTTAATAATTTAAAACTATAAAATAGCACTAGACAATTTACTATTATTAATAATTAGGATAAATAATTCATATATAGTAAAAGATAATATTCTGTGACAAGAATCAATAATTCAATAAATAATCATAGTTGACTTTAAATTTCAATTACGATAAAAGATGATTAATTTTTAGAACCTATTAGTTATAAAAAAGATAGTTTAAAGATAAATCAATAGAATTATAAAATATGCAAAAAGATGAAAAACTGATCAATATTAAAGAATTTAAACTTAATTAAATATTTGAATTATACCAATATTTTAGTTAGAAAATTTTGCATCTACAAAAACTAAAATCTTAATTAAACCATTGTAACTTGAGAATTTTATAACTAGTAAAATAAACAAAGTAGCAAACGTAAAATAGATATCAAATAAAGGACCAAATAAAAACTCTAAAATAAAACAATGAGTAGTAATAAACTCATTTATAATTAAAAAAAACCCGAATAGAAAAATTCTTTGACCCTAATAGATACCAAATACAGGATTTTGTATCTTGAGCAAATAACTCAAGATACAATTAAAAATAGCTCTAAATTAAAAAAAAAATAAAAAACAATCTATTTATAAAACGTATTGGCTATAAAATGATAATTAAAAATGAACCACTAGTGATATAGATATGTGATAAGAATGAAACGGATCCATAACTAATAATCTAGACCTCAGAAAAAAAAAAATTGGATTGCACCATTAGTCTAGTTAGAAGATTTTAGAGTCTATAGATATTAAAACCCAAATTTGACCTATTAAGTTTAGGAAACCTTAATCGCGTAAGATAAAACCTTAGAAATAATTAATGACGTAAACTTTAACTTAAAAATTTGAACTTAAAGATAATCTAGAAAATTTGTAGAAGCTTTAAATAAATTGTTGGAGATAAAACTCATAAATAACTAATATAAATATACCTGTTTAGCTTGATAAATTATCCTAAAATTAAGATAATTAATTAATTGAATAAAATTATATTTTTAATATACACATTCAGTGGAAAAAAAAATGGGATATGCGGCTGAAATTGTCTCAAATCCTCTAGTCGAAATTTGTAAAGAAAGAGGATTAATTGATCAACAACAATCAAGAAAAGAGTTACCCCAACCAATCAAAATTGCCCAAAACAACACTACATTAAATACAAGGAAAATTATGCATGCAAGTTGAGATTTTGGTGGACAAATTCCTCCTTCTTAGCTGAAAACGTTCCCTTGTAGCTGCTAGTACTTCTGCTATAAATACATTACTTAATGAATAAAGAAACAAAGCCATTTAAGCACATAAAACTAGCCTAAAGCAGCAATACAAACCACAAAAATAGCAACACAAATCATATAAACATAACACCATACAAACAAAACAAGACACAACACAAGAATAAGAAGAGAACCAGATAAGGTAAGAAATTTGTTTTAAGTTAGTTTATGTCTTAATCACTAGCTTAAACAATTTTATTGTTAAACTTAGGTTTGTATCAAGGCTGGGGGAGGGTTAAACATCACCCTAACAACTCCAAACAAGGTAATATCTAACCTTAAAACCTTATTTATACATTATGACATGTGTAGGAGCTAAGAAATTACATGTTATGATGATTATGAGATGTTATGTATGTTGATAAATCATGGACAATAGCTTATGATCATGTCAAAATGCTAAAAAATAATTAAACATACAAATATAATACATATAGGATGAGAAATGTTTTGAAAAACGAAACAGGAAAATGAAGAAGATGATGAACAGTACCTACATTGGCCGTGTATATGGATAGGCTAGCGGTGTAAATGGGTAAGCTTGCAGACTTCGTGCCGGTTTACAACAAATCAACGCTATGTAAAATTCTATTACACGTAAGAATGAACAAACATCGATGGTTTATATTGTCCACACCAAAGATGTACGTAGAATAGCTGGTAGCCTTGAGCCAATATACACTGGATGCAAAGTTACGTAAAAATTTAATGAACACTGGCAATCTAGAGCTCAACACCAGCAGCTTTGGATGCTGGCGTACATGTAAAATTTGTTGGTGATTGTGCCCTAGGCCAATTACTGGATATTGTCATTCATAAATATTTTTATTATATTGTTTGCATGTTTACTTTATAATAGAATCCATGAATAATTTAATTATTCTAAATGTCCCTAGATGCTCGTTATTGTGGCAACAATAATGAATTAAATCTAGTATGAGGTTTGACTGATAATCATGGGATGTTTATTTGTATGGAGATACAAATCAAATTCATAGGTACATGTTAGAGAACTATGTACTGGAATGACCCAATATGAGATCACTACATGGATTTATGTCATAAGTGATTCTCAAAATAAAATGTCATCGTATCCTTAGACCTAAAATCACCATGGATTCCAACATGAGGAATATTATGTTTCAACTCAATCAAACGTTGTCTTTAACTAGATAATTATAAATGTTGAGATCGGGCATAATATAAATCATGTAGAGAAAGTTGAGTGATTAAGATGAGATTTGTCCCTCTTATTGTGAGAGAGATATCCTTGGGCCCATCAATAAGTGAGACTGAGAAATGCATGGCCGTGCTCAAATGAATTGATAGTGTGATCAATTTCATTTGTTTTTATCAGTTCATTGAGAAATCAAGAAATGATAAGATTGAACGATATAAGGATGATATTATCCATACCTTATGTTTAATCTAGATATCATGTGACAAAAGGATAATGACAATAGTTTTAGATTAGATAAAAATTGAATCACCGATCTTCACTTAATTTGGGTAAACATAATGTCTTGCTAGAGGCCGTTTATGTTTTGTTGACCAAAATGGTTTTAGGTCAACTGCCAATGTTAAGTGAACCTATAGGGTCACACACAAAAGAACGAGCCAAAAGGGTCATGGACTAAATTTAAAGTCTTATGAGAATAATAATTTATTATTATTAAGAATAATAATAAATTTTTTACATTACTATGTGCAATAATTATATTTTATGAAATATTATCCTTAATTAGATTAAGGGGCACTAATATCATTACTCATATGAGAATGACATTAGTATAAAAGGAACATAAAGAGGTCTCTCTAGGGTTAACTACTTGTTTGTTGATATTAGACCGGCAGAGAAAATCTGCAAACCCTAAAGAATGAAGCACGAAGAGTCGTGTATGAAAATCCCAATATCATCTAGAAATGTTCTAGATCACGCTAGCACGTGAAGGATCCTTTTGAAGAGTGCTCGTTTTTGTGGATACCGTAGAGGGTATTGTGATTTCTCGGTACCTACAGATCCGATCTACAAATTGATTTCAAGTTTTAAGCTTTTAGAGGTACGAAATCAAACTATTTGTTTTGTTTTAATCTAATCAATACACATGGATACTGAGTTAAGGTTTTCTTTTTGAATTCCGCTGCCAAAGATTTGATCTTTATAATTTTAAAACCCTACGGAAACCTAAAAAAATTTTCCTTGGATGAAATTTGTTTTGTCCAAAACAATATTATATTGGACAAAACAGATTTCAACTACCACGCAAAGTATTCCTTAGCAAGAGGGTTTTACTTAAGAGAAGAGAAGAAAACAGATCTATAAAACATAAATTTATTTATTGAAAATAAATAGTATTATATTGGACAAAACAGATTTCAACTACCACGAAGTATTCCTTAGCAAGAGGGTTTTACTTAAGAGAAGAGAAGAAAACAGATCTATAAAACACAAATTTATTTATTGAAAATATTGAACATTATACATTGGAAATATATCTCAAGACAGATACATAAGAGGGTTTCTAGCTAATCTTAAGGGACCGAAAAGAATGGTGGAGGATGATGAAGGAGGTAAGAGAAGACAAGTTGAGGATAATGAGAGAGAATTGATGAGTGAGTGGAGGAGAAAGAGGGAGAATTGCTCGTAAGTATTCTCTGAATTCTTTCCTGCTCCCCAAGGAGTGAGATGAGCCCTGCTTATATAGGCAAGAGGGCATGGGTTGTATTCTAGTGAAGGGTACCATTGTGGCCGACGGTTTACTATGCAAATAGTATAAAGTCATGTTTTTCATTGTAGTGAATAGTAAAAAGTTAAGGAATCCTAAGAGTTACTGTTTCACTTTCAGTGGTTTTAGCTGAGTGTGAATTGAACAGTAATTCCGTGATACATTATGATACATTGTAGGCATACGTGTTCTGTATGTCTGAACTGTAGGTGTACTTTTTTTTTTCTAAGTCCACCTATTACATTTGTTTACAGTGGATGACTATGTGTAATTAAGTCCTACACTATCACATTGGTGGTTTGTTATGGATCTGTAAAATCGATGCCATAACAATCATCTTCATTGGTGTCTCCGCTGTGGCTTGATGCTTCTTCAGTTGCTGATTCTGCAGAAGTTTCATTGAGGCTTGCCAGAGCTATTTCCAGAAGCTTTTTCATTTGTTCTGGTGTTTTGGCTTGTGACATTATCAATATTAGGAATCCCTTATCATGGAAGAAGGGAGTTTGTTGTATTGCCATTAATGGAACATTTGTTGAATGACTATTTATCCATTTGATAATAGTAGTCTCTTCAACTTTATCCCATATTTTGAAGCTATCCCATCACTTGACTTTGTATCTTCTGGTGAGGATAGTTGCTACATTTTCGGTTTTATACTCATAAAACCAAGTTATTACCCAAGAAACACTAATGTGCAAGAAAAACATCATTTCTTTTTTGAAAAATGTTTCGTAGGATTTTCAAGTATAGTTGTCGAGCCTGGATTTTTTCCACGAATCTTAATCTGGTTCATTTCTCCTAACCCGATTCACATTAAACCCGAACCCATTTAACATGAATCCTCGACTAGGGGTTAAAAGAAATTTTAATTTTGAAAACTTTTTAGAGTCGCCACCTGATATAAATCGGGAAAAAATAAAAAGCTAGGATCAATGGGTCGGTTGATCCTAACTTAGCTACTAGTCTGCGAAAATTTGATTTAAAAACCAAACCTTTTAAAAACCAGATATCATGGATTCGGGGGCTAACCTATTAAAACCAAATTGGTTACCACTTTCGGAATTTTAAATTTATAACCTATCCTTTATATGCTAAAAAAAAAAAAACTCTAATAATATATTACAACAGAAATATTTACAAGTCAAATCATTCATTTTATTTTTTTACATGTTTTTCTTCATTTTTACTTTTTATTATTTTTTTAGAACATGAATAACAACAAACATATTTCTTTTTTTTAAAAAAAAAACTTATATTTACAAAAAAAACAAAACTTTTTTTATTTTTTATGTCGCCCCGCAGGTGCCTACGTACTCGCTAATCGAGATCAGACAAAACGTAGTTCTTTAAAAAAAAAGAACTTAATTTGTTGATCAATTTTATATTTTTGAACTCTTTTCACTTTAAATTCATTAAATTTTGAATTTTTATGAAACCATTTTTGATGATCCTATGATCTAATCAATTGATTTTCATTTCATGAAAATGCAATTTTTCTAAGTCCAAAATCATTTTATGATATTTCATGGCTAATTTAATGCTACATGAAAATATTTTGATTGAACTTTGGATGATTATTTCCATAGCTAATTTATGAAAATAATTTGATTAAAAACTTTGATTATTTTCATAGCAAATTTATGAGAATGATTTGATGAAAACATGGATTATTCTCATAGCAAATTTATGAGAATGATTTGATGAAAACTTGATTATTTTCATAGCAAATTTATGAGAATGATTTGATGAAAACTTGGATTATTCTCATAGCAAATTTATGAGAATGATTTGATGAAAACTTTGATTATTCTCATAGCTAATTTAATGCTATATGAAAATAATTTAGATTGAAAAATTTAATCCAAACTCACATGGACCGTTGGATTGTTTGGATCAGATCTGGAACGCTGATCTGGATGTGGACCGTTGACCGTTGACCATTGACTGCGCAGGTAGATTGAGACCAACAATCAATTTGTTTTTCTTCCCCAAGGAACGAATTGATCGCTTGCAATTGGTTCGAAATGACAGTGAAATGAGATTACCATCACACGGCTTGGACCTCGACTAAAAGCGGATTGGACTTTGGATCTGATCTGGAGCGCTGATCTGGATGTGGACCGTTGACCATTGACCGTAGACCATTGACTGCACGAGTAGACTAAAACCAACAATTGATTTGCTCTGCTTCTTCTTTTTTTTTTCTCTCTCTTTTTGTGTTTTTCTTCTCTCTAAACTCTTACTTTGAAAATTTTCGAATGCTTTGAATCTCTGAGTAATCCTTGTAATTGTTGTGTTCCTTTTGTTCATGGATCATTTCTATTTATAGATCCATGGTCTGATTTCAGTTACGAATTGCATTTAATGACTTCCCAATTTTTTGTAAAAAATTTAATTCGAAAATTGGAATTTGATTCATTCGTAACTGACGAAATTAATAATCAGTTACGAATTGCATTTAATGACTTTCCAATTTTTTGCAAAAAAAATTTAATTTGAATTTGGTTCATTTGTAACTGTCAAAATTAATGATCAGTTACGAATTGCATTTAATGACAAAATTCATTTGTAACTGAAAAAAATTTAATTCGAAAATTGGAATTTAATTCATTCGTAACTGACGAAATTAATGATCAGTTACGAATTGCATCTAATGACTTCCCAATTTTCTGAAAATTGGAATTTGATTGATGATCAGTTACGAATTGCATTTAATGACTTCCCAATTTCCTGAAAATTGGAATTTGATTTGTTCGTAACTGATGAAATTGATGATCAAATCCTCGAATATTCGATCCTTTCTCTGTATAGGATCAATTGAATCGTTCAAATTCATTGAATTTGATCAGCCGCCATTGATGATTCTTCAATAAATCCAGTCTATCCCATGCTGACATTGAATCCTCATCCTTATTTGCCTCTTCATGGAATCAAACCCAGGTCCTGTGGCTGGTTTAGTCATATGGGTCAGTGGTCTTAACTGTTAGGCCGTTAGCCTGTACCTGGTTGGGTTCAACAAATTTAAACTTTAAGACTCATTCAAAATAATTTTTGAAAATTTGTTTAATTATCTTTATGAACAATTTATAACAAAAATATGTATTATATCAAGCTCAAATAATTTTTTTTATAATAATGTATTTTTTTCTCTTTTTTTTTTCTTGTTTATTTTGGAAAAGACACACTGTTTTTTTTTTTCTCATTTTTTTATTTATTTACCTTACTACTTCTTATTTTTGCTACTTTTGATTTTTTGTGCTATTTTTTGATTTTTATCTATTTTTACTATTTTTTTGTGAGCTTGACATAATACTAATTTTTATCATAAATTTGAGCCTTAAATTGAGCAAAAATTGGGTGTCTACAATAGTGTTTTAGAAAGGCATCAAATCTTTTCTGTGCATTTTGATGAATGATCATTAGTGGCTCCAAATTCATCCCACCAGCTTGCAAACTAGCAGCGGAGGTTTCTAGAAGAACATTTGTTAAAGAATATGAGCCATGTGTGAGATCTTGTGGTATTTGAACGAAAGAAAGCATTCCACCATGCTTGCTTATAGTCATAATAATTATATTGCATGCGATGGTTTGGTTGGGCGTTAGTCACTGAGACTGTGAATTTGATAGGCTCATAAGGTTGGCCAAATTTGCTAGTCCATTCACTGAAGTTGAAGACTTTATGAATTCTAGCCGTTGAGTAAAGAATTACTCCATTTTGTTGAAAATGCTTAAAGGAAACTGATTTAGTTTCAGTTAAGATTTTCTCATAAAATTCCAAAGTTTTGTAAGAATCATTCGTAACAAAATTAAATTTATCTGAAAATATTTTGTTGGCATATTCATAAGGGTCAGCTTCAAATATATCTTTTTCTGCAAAAAGGATATATTTGGAGATTGCTTTTATGAAAAATGCCGATTTTTGAACATTTTTTGAGGGACTATTTCTTTCTGAGAGGAAGAAGCCACCTTAGTTATTTGGATATTTTGATGTGATTTTTTACGAGAAGAAATCACATTTTCTTGTTGTGTTTGCACAACTGTTTGAGATTTTTTAGTAAGAGGTTTTACTTCCTCTTCTTAGCATTTTGCCACTAGGGCCATTGATGGATTTGGTGTGTTTTTTGCCTCAGGGGCCATTATGGGAGTGTTTGATTGACTAAGGGCCATTGAAATTGCCTTAATCAATTCTAGGGTAATAAATTGGGAGACATCTTATGTGGATTGGGAAGATGTTTGATTAAAGGATTGAGTCATTTGAGATGGCTCATTCATTGTGGGTTGATCCTCCTGAGAGGATGGTTCATTGATTGTAATTAGTTTGAGTGCAGTGAGCCAAGATCTAACATTAGTTAGGCCTTTTATTTTAGAAGGGCCTTCCTTCCCTTTTTCTTTGTCTTTCTTAGGAGGCATCTCCTTGCAGGAATTCACGGGTAAGGAACTCAAGAAGTGTATTGGATTTTCCATTGATATGTTCAATTTCGAAATCAAAACAAGATGAAATTGATTGCCATCTAGCAAAAATTTGTTTAGAAGCCCAGTTTTGAACATCATTTTGTAAAACTTTTTTAGCTGATTTGCAATCAACCTTTAAAAGAAATTTTTGGTTTAATAAATCTCCTTGAAATTTGGAAATGGTTAAAACAATTGCTAAAATTTCTTTTTTAATTGTGGAGTAATTCATTTGACATTCATTCCAGTGTTTGGATACAAATTGGACTACACATTCTTTATTGTTATTAATTTGTTTAAGAATCCTGCCATATCCTTTATTTGACGCACTGTTTCTACAATTTTGGGTAAAGATGGGTCAGCAATATTTAGGCAAGGTATTTCTTTGATTTTGGTTTTTAGTAATTTGACTACATTGGTTTGTTTATCAGACTACTAGGGAGGATTTTTCTTTAACCTATCATGCAATGGTTTACATATTATGCTTAGGTTAAGGAAAAAATCCGAGACATAATTAAGGTTTCCTAAGAACTTTTGGATTTAGTTTTTATCCTTAATTTCATCAGGAAATTTAGAAGTGAACTCTATTGACCTTTGAATCGGTAATATCGTTCCATTATGAATGTTGAATCCTAAAAATCTAACTTTCGTTTGAAAGAGAGATAATTTTGTTGCGGAAACAACAAGTCCATTTTTCTTTGCAACATTCATAAATAATTTTACATGTTTGAAATGTTGATCTATATTAGGAAAGTAGATCAATACATCATCTATATAAATTATTATGAAGTTAGAGAAATCATTAAAGATTTCATTCATGATTCTCTGGAATTCAGAGGGTGCATTTTTTAAACCGAATGGCATGACATTCCACTCGTACTGACCAAAGGGGGCAGTAAAAGCAGTTTTATACCTATTGGCTTCATTGATTTGAATTTGCCAAAATCTTGATTTCATATCGAATTTTGAGAAAATCCTTGCATTATGAAGATGGTTAAGTAAATCTTTTTTATTAGGTATTGGATACCTGATCCATTTGAGTGCAGTATTGAGAGGTTTGTAATTGATCACCAATCAAGGTGTTCCTCTCTCAATTTCAGCATTTTTATTGACATAAAAAGCTGAACAGCTCCATGGAGATTTACTTTTCCTGATTAAGGATTTCTGTAATAAATCATTGATTTCTTTTTTACAATGATTTAGAACATCATTATTCATTTGAGTTGGTCTTGCCTTAGTGTGAATGTTTTTCTCATCGAAATCATTCTCATAGGGAAGATCAATGATATGAAATTTTCGATTCCAAAAGGCATGTGGTAGATTTCAACAAATTGACTTTTCTATTTCATTTTGTAGTTTGAAAATACTTTCTTTCAGGGATTTATCTGAAAGTTGTTTTTCAATTTTATAGAATGATAAGTCATTTTGTAAAAACATTAAATGCTTTCCTTTGGATTGAATCAAGCAATTCAATTCTAAAATTGAATTAGCCTTTAATTGGTTTAAACATTTGGTTTTTGGTTTTTGGTTTTGAGACAAAATTGAAGATAATTTTATTCCTCAAATATTTGGTCTCAATACCTTGTTCGTTAACCTTGAAAGGTTGGATAAGATTGATGAAAGGGGTTCCTAAGATAACATTCTGATTAAGATTCTTAACTAGAATGAAAGCAGTGTTATAGGAAATATTGCCTTTCATTATCTTAACATTTGATATTTTGAAATCAATTTGCAATTTGTTACCAGATGCTAAACTAAGGGAATGGGTTGTTTTTTCAAAATATTTTGTTGGTATCATCCCTTCTCTTATGCAATTCAGGTCTGCTTCAATCAAATAATGCAGTTGTTTCCAAAATAAATTCATTGTTGATTTTCAGCGTGATATTATAATCCATTTTCTTTGGTTATCTAGTTGTAGAAGATAATCATGGGTGTTTGAAGATTCTTCATTATTAATAGGATCTTCCTCATTTTCTGATTCCGAATTTTCTTGAATTAGTTTTTGTTTTAATTTAAGAAATTCTTGTTGCAATTTTATTTGCATTAATTTTAATTCTTTTATTTCTTCTTTCTGAATTTTAATTTCAGAATGAAGATCATTAACAGAAATTGGGTTTTTTGTTTAGAGTTTCCTTTTTCAAGGATTTCATTAAGGTTATAGGTAATTTTGGTACAATATGAGTTGTACTTGATTTCTCTATATCCTTTATGTATTTTTGTTTTTCATTTACAGGCATTTGATCTAATATAAGAAGAATGTCTTCTTCTTTGGTTAGAACATAAATTTCATCCGAAGAAGTAGATTCAATGTCATTAACTTGAATCCCATGGTTTTCAAAGGGTGATTTTGAATCTGAAGATGAATAATCATTTTCTACAAATATTTGCAGAAGATGCTCCATTGTTTCTTCATCAAGATTTAATTCATTGATTTTATTATTGATCTTACAGTAGTTACCTGTATGACCAAATTTTCCTTTTTGATTTTTCTTGATCAAAGGAAGGATCATATTGAGCACAAAAATCACCAAGGCTTTGGTGTTTTAAGCGTTGTTCATTTTTTAATTGTTTTTGTAGCCTGATGTTGTACAAAGATTTGGTCCAATCTTTGAGACATATGGGGCTAATTCTCCATATGAAAGTTGATCATAAGGAATTTCACCATTGTAATCATCCCTTATTTTATTTCTAACTTGTTTACCTATTAGTTTAGGTAAACCTGCTAAAAATTTTTCTTTCTAGAAAGCTTGATTGCAATCATTTCTAAGGAGAACTCTTTGAAAGAATACATCCTTATATTGGCAAAATTCTCCCAATGATTTACATTTCATGTTAGAAAAGAATTCTAATGACTTATCTTTGAAGTGAGATGGATCGCTAATAAAATGTTGACTAATGGAGTAAATCAGAATATGAACCATATGTTGGATTGGTTCATCATTATCATCAAGAACTTTTATGCCTTCTTCATCAACCTTGTATGAGGTGAGGATAAAATTTCTTTATTCCTTAGTTGGATAATTATCTTACCAGCCTTTTAATTGTCTAGTGAAACTGGAAATTATCATTAAGGCAATTTGATAATCATCTGTATCATCATTAGATTTATTGGTGTTTGAAAACATTATCATTTGATTCAAAACATTAAGGATTTTTTGTTCTGAGGCTCCATCTATGTTCCATTCATAGGTAGATCCTGCAGAATATTTGTTTTGATAATTGTTTTCATTATTTTCTGCAATAAGAATATAAGGAGGGGTTGCTCTCTGATAATAGAGTTTCTGGGGTTCTTTCCAAGAAATTCTATTGATTTGGTTTGAAGATCTAAAATCTTCCATTGATGAACTATTAACAGTTTCGTTATCAGTTTCATCTAAAACATTTAGTTTTTCAGAAGGAGTATCTTCACTGTATACCCCTTTGTATTTGGCTGAAGAACTTTGGGGAGTGTCTCCAATTTTAGAATTTTTTAAAGCTTTCAAAAATTCCTTAGAAGGATTTTATTGTGCTTCAAACGGTGTTATTAACGGTGCCTTAATCTCCCTTTTTTCTAAAGCTTTTAGAAAGTCTTTAGAAGGGTTTTTGGGCATGTTAATCTTGGTATCTTTATTAAAAATAATTTCCATTTTATCCAACTGTACACCTATTGTGTGTAGGTGTTGGTTGGTAAAATTATTTTGTTCAATGATTTTTCTTATTCCGGCTTCTTCCTTATCTGAAGATTTGAAGGGTGCCAGAATTATTTCATTATTCTTATAAACTTGTTTAATTTGGGTAAGAGGTGGATGGTTAGATTCAATTATCAGTCCATCACCTATCTGCCAAGTGAAACAATGGTTTATAACATTAATTTGTTTGGGGGCCAAATAATATTCTTGGAACCAGTCAAAGAATAAAATTTAGATCTGGTTATCAAACATGAATTTATAATATTCATCTTTGATTTCATTTTTGTAATTAGAAAAAAGTATCGAAGTACCATTTTCTAATTTTCTCATTTTTGGTAGATCCAAGCTCTTTGTTTAGAAACTCCTTGTTTGGTTCAAAAGGTTTTTCTAAAACATTTAGTTTTGGATCCATAATTTCAGAATCAGTTGGTTCACCATAGTCAAGTTCATTTCTAGTTTGTTGGAATATTGTTCTTGGTAAACCAAGGTTTTCATTAATAATCCCCATTAAAGAGGGATTTTACTGATTTTGATGTTGAATAATTGAAGGAGGGTTTGCAACCATTGGTGTAGTCGTTGGTGCAACCGTTGGTGCAGATAGGTCAAGTGATCTTCTTGAAGAAGAAGATAACGACCTAATTTCCAGGTTTCTTCTAGGTAAATCTAAAGATTTCCTTGAAAATTGGATGGTTATTTTTCCTTCTGGATGTTGTATAACATTGGTTGGATCCGTGTTATACACAATTGTTTTTGAAAGTGGATTATCAACTTCCCATTGTTGAGGCAAATTAATTTGACCCCATTGAATCATTTTGGGTATAGAAACATTAGCTTTTGTTAGATTTGTATGGATTAATAAGGTCTGACCTCTCCTATCAACCTTAAAAGCCTTGGATCCAAAAGCTGTTTTCATTAATTTGTAATATACTCTGTATATTACAGCCATTGGAAGTGATCCTTCCATCATTTTATAATTATGTGTCTTAATCTGTAAGATTAAAGATGTCATGATAGTTTTGTCTTTTAACCCTATGGTTACATTTGGGTGACATTCAAATTGAATTGGTCCATTACTTAGGGTAGTTTCTACTGTAGCATGAATTGATCTTTCATACTCCAGTTCCTTAGAGTCCCTAAGTATCATTAAGGCTGCAGTATCTAATCCTAATTTAGTAAGGGGCTTGGCTCTTACTTGGATTTGACCTATATGAATATAGTTCCAATCTTTAGCATGCTTTTTAATAGATCCCTTGTTGAGGGTTTCCATTGTTGTTAAACCATCAGAAATAGGAACATCCTTTTCTTCTATGGCTATTACATAATCATTTTTGGAAAAAATTTTCCATTTAGCCATTTGGTAAATTTCATTATAAGCCAATTTTGGAATTTTCCAATTATCTATGGCTTCATTGAAATCTTTCATATGGATTTCATCTCTGTTTAACATATTATCTTCTAAGCCTGGCTCCGAAGGAGCAAAGTTAGAAGAAGACATAGCCTGGCTCCAGTTCTTTTATATTTTAATATGTTTAAATATTTGTTAAGTGTTAAACTTTAGCAACTATTACAATTAAAAAACACTTTTGTTAAATTAGATAAAAAGATTAGATTATAAGAATTGTACAATAATTACTTTGTATAGGTAAGTATATAAGAATGGAAAATGTAAAATAAGTCATAATTAAGAATAATGTGATTCCCATAAATAACAAATAATAACAAGAAATGAGATCAAGAGAAACACGATGAAAATAAATGAATATAGTTACCATAAATTGATCAAACTAAAAGATCATTATGAACATAATAACAATGATGATAATAAAATACTGAAATATTAAACAAAAACTCTATAATTATTGGATGAAATAAAATTTAAGTTTAGTAAATACTTGATATATATTTAAACTCTAGGAAACTACGAATATGTTAGAACAAAAATAATTAAAAAAATAAATATTAAATGTAATTATATAAATAATAGAAATTTCAATTAACATAAGACAAATAAGGTTGACAAATGAAGGAATAATAAAAATTCACTATGGACATTAATGGAAGAGAAACTTAAATAAATTTAGACCAAAGAAAATGCTCTAGATAAAAAATAGTTGTCAATTAAGATTAAGATAAGCAAAATGAAAATAAATAATAAATAGAAACTATCAACTACCTTAAGGTAGACATACTAAAAAGACCACATAAACAATAAAAGTTTAATAATAGAATTATTAAATAAGATTCAAAATATTCTACAAATTAAGAAGACTTCCTTATATAAAATTCTACTACTTTACTAAAAGATTATAACGTCTATAAAGTTAAGGCTCTTAGCTAAGTAAACAAAAATATATTAAAATTGATACCTAGGACTTGAAAGAATACCATCAATATCATTATATAAAATAACAGTATACTAATATATATCTATTATCTTACGTTATAGGAAAAATAGAATAGTCCTTGGACTTCTAGTAGCATATTACAACAAATTAGCAAGGATAACAAGTGAGTAACTTTGACCTTATCACATTGTTTGTGCTTGTAGTATAGCTACATTTGTAATAATATATTCAACTGATATGCATGTGAGATTCGGTATACTGCATGATGTTTGGTATATGCTTGATTGTCAAATTATCATAATATAAGTGATAATTCTATTATATGATAATCACTGCATGAAGCATGTTGATGTTTGTCTATGAATTGTATGATCACCTTAAATCTAATTAAAAACTATTGGTACTATAAATAAAAATCGACATGTAGTGCATAATTTGCATATACTGCATTAAAAAGAGTGGTGACCCCACTAGCATTTTGGTTCTCTAGTAATACGTTTGGTTTTTCTAGATGACATTTTCTTAGTTCTACACAAGAGTACTTTTGTTTTGTTCGGTTCTACGAGAACTAAAATGGCATCAAAGGAGCGCCTGTCACGCCCCGGAGGGTACCCTAAACGTGGCAGTCCGCCGCACATAATATTAAAGCTAATGAATGACAGCCTTAGTCATGTAGGAGCTTCGATACAGTGTGCAAGGCGTACTTCCAAGATAGTAAGAGACTCATAGGGGTATTATGTTTAAGCAGATAATAAAAGCATGCAAGAACTTATATAGATAAACATGTAATATTCATTGGCATAAACGTCTCTTACAACTTCTTAGGGGCATTCTCCCGTTCTAATAGTCTTGTTCAACTAAGCCATCATCAAAATATACATAAATATAACATAAGTCTACTATAGAGGTTTTTCTTAGAAGTCTATACTTAAAACTAAATACATATAAACTTCTCCCAAAAACTCCTAGTAGCTTTGGCTCATACCTGACAAACGGGGCTCCTTGGTGCCAACCACAAATAATCAACTGTAATAAAAAGCTATAGAGGTATAAGCAAAACTAGCTTAGTGAGATAACTCCCATCTACAAAACATTTCCATAAAACATACAAGTAATTAGACAATCATATGAAAATGCATCAATCACATGAGCAAACAAAATACACACGATTAACCGGAAACCATGTGTAACATGGATTTTACACCCTCCATGTCGGGGGTTGGGTGGTTACAGGCCCATACGACCATTAACGTTTGCAGACTTACAGGCTCGTACTTGCCTTGTAGATTTTCCGGCTTCTACTTACCCATGTAGACTTTCCGGCTCCTACTATCCACCACTACAACTCCTCATTTCCCCACACGAAGAATAGTAGTGAATAATAAATGTGACTCACAAATATGATATGCATGAATAGTTTTCAATATATGGTCATTCCATTATTGTTGAGTTCAAGTTGAAGGTGATCAAAACAATATTCATCATATCATTGCAAGAAAACATAAATTATTCATCAATTCCTCTTTCGATATTCTTAACTTTTATTCAATCAATCATGAATCCACAACATTTATTCATTTATCTTTTTCCTTATTTTCTAGTGCTACTACTTACAAGCACAAACAAGGAAATGTAACTAGTAAGGGATTAATTCACTCCATGATGATCGCTCCAAGTCAAAGTAATCTTCCGGGAAGGCGATATCGGTTCCTTCTTCACCTAAACAAGATGAAGTACCCAAAATGAGTCTTTCATAGAATTTCTATTTTTGAAGATTCTAAATCTATCTTGAATTTGTGGTATAATCAGATTGAAGGAAATTCCAACTTAAAATAGCCATAACTTGCTCATTTTAACTCGGAATTTCATATGTTATCTACCGTTTTCTACCTACTCGAAAAGATATATCTATTTATAAAACTATTTTCATCAAACTAAATCGTTTGAGCTCCGAAATAGTGGTGACCTGATTCACTACGAATTTCACAAAACTCACTTCCTTCTTTTTACAAAAACTCATATCAAAGAGATAGATATTATAATAGTTTTGCAAAACCTTTGAAATGTATTTACATATATTTATTGACTCATATCAAATGCATGAAATTAATGAAGTTGTCTGAAACCATGAACTTTTGGTAAAAGTAAAGTCTTCTAAGGATTTTGGAAAAGTGAGACTTTGGAAAATTTCTTCTTAGCTTGCTAGAAAATATCTCAAGTTATTCTAAATGAGTGTTTTTCTTTTCCCTAATTCCATTTTCTTATTCTTTTTTAATTTCAAAAGAATGATTTTTATTTTCTATGCTTAGTTTCTAATACTTTTTGAAAGTAGTAATAATTCTATATTTATAGAAATAATTTCCTTATTTCTTAAGATCATTCTACTTTTATGTAAGGAAATTTCTTGTTGTTTGTCAAACTAGTATTGATGAAAAGTGAAGTTTAGTAAAACTTTTGTTTAATCAAGAATTTCTTTCTATCTTATGACTTTGTAAAGTGTATGTATGTATTGTTTAAAAATCCCCATGTTCTTAAAATTTATAATGAACTCCTCTATATTTCTAGAAAAAGTTTGTTAAGATAAATTCCTAATTTTTTACGAAAAATTACTTCCTTCATTACAACTTTTATTTTTAGAGAAGAACTTCTATTTTAAGAAAACTTTTCCTCCTTTATCTTGTTGAGACAAAATCATTATGTTCATGCATGATCATGAATATGAATCATAAAATTATGAAAACATAAGAAAGCAATAAGTTAGTAAAGAAATATATTAAGTATTGGAACCTTAGCTTCATCTAGGTATCCCGGGACTAAGAATAGACTAGTCCCAAAAGAAAATGAAAATTGTTTTGACTTGATGAGGACAAGTCTAAAACTAGAAAGACTAGTTTTAAAATAACTTGAAAGTAAATAAATTGCAAGAAAAGTAAATAAATTGCAAAACAAAGGAGCTTATATGCTCTAAAAGATATATGTAGCTATATAGATATATTTAGTTAAATATATATGAAAGCAACATAAAGGAAATAGATTCATGAACAAAAACAAAGTATGAACATATTGTTGCTTTCTTAACCTTCATGGTTTAGAAAACACACATTAAGCTCGTACTAAGTAAATGAACAAATAGAAAACTAAAACTATTACCTATAGAAGAAGTAGAAACTAGAGAAGTCTTGAGAGAGTTTATGGAGAGATTTTAAGAGAGTAATTTTAGTGAATGAAAGGTGTGAAAGAAATGGAAGGAAGATGGGGTATTTATAGGAAAATATAGAGGAAAATTTTTGTTAATTAAATAAATGAAAAATAAAACAAATAGAGGAAAAAGAAGAGGGGGCCAACGCAAATGGAGTGTGTGAGGGAGAGAGAAATTTATTTTTTTGTATTTTTGTTAATGAAAAGTAAGATATGAAAGATGTGAAGTTGTATTGGAAATGAAAATTGCAAGAAAATAGAGGTATGGTTGTAAGAATAGGTTGTAAGAAAAAGTAGAGATAGATAAATAGTATAGAATAGTAATAAATAGTGTAATGTAAAATAGACATGAAAATTTAAGCATCGATAGTAAGAAAATACGGGTATAATTGCGATATCTGATATTTTTAGTTATCGAAAAATTATGAAACTGATATTTTTGAAAACCTTATATTTTTACGAGTCCAACGGTATATTCAGAATATTTTACATTTTTGAGCCCCGAGACACGCTTTTCGAAAACTGTGTCCAATCGTGCTCAAAATGAATCGCGGTTAAACTAATCTGATATTTTAAGCTTTCTCATGTTATTACAAACTATTCTACATACTAATCTCTTACTTACTTTCTTAGGGTTGCTTACACGGGATTGCTAAACTTGAATGGTTACGTCTGACTAGGGTTTTGTTTGACTTTAGGATTTCCTATCCACCTTCTAATTAGGGTTTAAGCTTAATTGATTACAAAAATTTGGGGTTTACAGCGCTGCTTATGTTATCGACATGAAAAGGGTTAATACTTAATGGAGTTTCTTTTTTCCAAGGATAACAGTAAAATGTTTAAAATTAATTTGTGAGAGTTTATGGTACCCATTCTTCCTTGGTTCTCTGATTTTGTTGAGCACGATATATCACTCATCATGACTTCCTTCCAACCCTAATGAGAGGGTGTAAATCTACATCCTATTTGGATTCCGGATTATCCAAACTTATACTTGTACATATGATTGATTGTTGCATGACATACGCTTACTAATTAAACTTGTTTGTTATTGCTTGATGTAAGATCTGGTCAGGTTATCTCACTAAGCCTGTGGTTTTGCTCACCCTCCAACAATTTTTATGCAGGAATAATACTAACATGGATTAGGCTAGGAATGTGTAGCAGGTGCTTCTCCATTAGATTTTATTGAAGTTAGAAAAGTAGGTTATGATGAACTTAGAACGCAAATTAGATAAATTGTATAAACAAGTAAGATCTTATATTTTCTGGGTTAATTTCCTAATTTTTATTATTTGGTAGGTGATACCGATTCTCTATGATCCTGATAGACTATGAAAAAATTGGAATCCCATAATGAGTTATATAAAGATATTATATCTATGTAATTAAATTATATGAAGTACATAAATAAGATAGAGTCTTGTAATCTTTGACTTGCAAAATGGTTCTCATATTACGGATGCACACGTGGTAAGATAACTTTAGAGCAATCCTACTAGGCCCTATTTTGAGGAGTGACAAAAGCCACTATTCGGTGAGATGAGAATGTCTCTTAATACTACATGGATACACTTTATGGTAAATATAAGGATAAATGTCAAATTTGGTACCTAAGCTTTGTAAAATAATTCAATTTGGTAACTAAATTCAAAAGTGGTAAATTTAATATCCAATCAAACCTTTTGTGACTATTTTTGCTATCTCCTTAATACTATATAATTTGTTTGCCAACTTAGAAAAGACAACATATCATTAGATTATTTTATTGAATATTTATGTAGAGTTCAGGTAACCAAATTTGACTTTTTCCCTATATATATATTTAGATTATCGTATAGGATGAATAAATACATGATGAGGTGGTGGATATGAAACACTTACAAGTTTTGGTTTTCTAATTTTCGAAGGAAAACTCATACTCTATTCTTAAAAAAATTATATAAGAAATACAATAGGATAACACATAGAGAATCGAACAACACAGTATAAGAAGTATAGTACAATACATCTATCTTAATGTGTTGGATTAGATGTTTTTAAAAAAAAATTATAAAAAATCATTTAAGGAGTTTTCTAAAAGTCTTTTACTTTATATAGTGACTAAATTCTTGTACCACCTCCTTTAAATTTTGTCATTCCTTTGATTGACCTTTCATTCAAGACTATGTGCATACATACCAACAGGTTAATGAATGTTTTATCTAGTGAAACGTTTACAAAACCAAACGTTATCATAAGGTACATGGTATTTTATAAAATTAGCGAATTCATATTGTATTTCTATAATATTAAATTTTAAAATAGATTTCAAACCAACCTATCAATTTTCACGCATTATCCATAGCTAGTATAATTATTCGTAATCATATTTTTTTTATATACTATAATAGATAACATATAAGAAAAATAAATAAATAAGGGATAAAAAAGAATCGTGCAAACCCTAGTCATGAAATTATGAGAATATGTAGTGATGCAAGAACTTTCTTACTCCTCATAATTTTGGATTTAGATATATTACATCACCAACCAAGCACAAGAGATTAGTGGATAAATACTAAGAAAATGTTCTGACTAATATATGAAGTATATAAATTATATATATTGATATATCTTAAAAAATTTAAGATTTATCTACCATATTTTGGTTTCTTTTTTCTTTTTTTTTAAGCCAATAACCACAACAAAAAAAAAAAAAAAATAGGTTTTAGAGACAAAATTTCTATCTCTAAATGTAAATTTCTATTATAAAATCACTGTCATTGATCATAGTTGAAGAGATATAAGCTCTTTTGCTAATTTTGTGTCACAGAATTTCTATCTCTAAAGATTAATTTTCTTATAGTGAATAAAACAACAAATAAATCTATAAAAATAATGTCAAAATAAAGTAATATATTTGTATGCCACATTGATGTGGCCAACATTTAAACAAAGCTTTCCAACTCCAAACTAGCCATTGAAAAAACATAAACTAATACCTAAAATCATCACATTACTATTACTAGCAACACTTGTCATGACTCTAAAGGATGCCTAATAAAATTGCTTTGAAGTTATCATATCATGTGTGCACTTGGAATATGAGAACCACCTTGTAAGTAAGAGTTTGCAAGGCTCTAATTAATTGTCATCTCATTGCATTATACACATATACTTAATTATATTATGAAAATAGTTTCATATATCAATACTTCCAAAGAACACAAGCACCCCTAGAGAATTAGTTAATCTACCAAATGAATAGATAAGATAAACCTAGATTTAAGAGAAATTATCAACTAGGCTTAATTAAGAAAGAAAAACATCAGTTTCAATCTTCATCTCTAAAACTAGGTTTAGCGTGTCAAATCTTTAATCCTCTATCTATCTTGTGGAGCATGATTCTTAGCATGCTATATGCTTAGATCTTGTCCTATTCCTAGTTTCCAACTCACCTACGAAAACAAGCTATTGGAGAGTTAGCTACATTCACTAAAGTGAAGTATATCCTCACTCTATATTGGTCAAATAATAATAAACAAGTTTTTAAGGCAAGCATATGCAATGCAAGTAAGCAAGTGAGAACACACGCATACATAGACACACACAGATATAGTTTACTTGCAACTTATAGAATATATTTACACTCTTCGTGACAAAGGTTAGGGAAAAATCTATTGCTGTCAGCTCTCAAGAATAATCTCACCACTTCCCTGTTACTTTAAGACTTAAAACTATCAGCAAATCGATCGTTGTGATCTCTTTTGAAGTTTTCAAAACCTTATGACCTAAAATGAACTTACCCCTAAATATTGTAACCCTCTGGTGTAATTTACCCTATTGATATTGCAATGGACCATCAACATCCAAACAAAACATTAGATGGGAATATGTCTTTGTTTATTTTACTTTATTCTTATTCCTCCGTGCTTAGATTGTAGGAAGATTTCAATATCGAATAGACATTATATCGTCATGTATGTATGTATGTATGTATGTATGTATGTATGTATGTATGTATGTATGTATGTATGTATATTATTATTATTATTATTATTATTATTAGATTAATTGGTATACTAACATGTATAAACAAATCACAATGACCCTCAACATATAATCTTAGAAAAAAAATTAAGAGATGAGCAAAATAAATGGATATATTTCTATCAAAATTGTTTTATTGTTGAATCTATATTAATATAATCATCTCACATAGATTTCAATCAACAAACAATTTCAACAACAATTTAGTAATACTTATTTTAATCTTCGAATCACCTAATAGAAATTAATTTGAGACAAATTTATGAAGGAAAATGGAGGTGGAATTTTGTAGAATTTTGCACAGGAAAATGAGTATCTTGAAGGTATTCTTGTCAACAGTAATATTGCCTTGACATTATTAGCTGACCTTCTTAATTAATGGTCAACAGTAATAGTGACTTGATATTATTAGTTGGCCTCCTTAATTTATGGTCAACTCATTATTATTGCTTCCTTATTGTATTCCTACAATCAAGTTAGTTTCCTTGTATAGTTTCTTATTTTGCATATAAATACATATAGATTAGTAAAGGGAAGGTATTCTGAATTCCACCAAATTTTGGTCTTCTTTTTATTATTTCTTAAATCTGTATAATTATCATGGTATCACAACATTGATAATCTAAATTTCTCTTGTTTTGTCAGAAATATATTTTGTTCAACTTGTTGTTACAAGCAATCTCTTTGTGCCTCCCAAATCCTACCTTCGAACTCAACAAACATTCTGGTGCAATCTGTATAATTTTATCTCTTGAGATATCATGGATAGTGAAGAATCTGATACTATATTGGCCAAATTTAATGGGAGGAACTATCCTCTTTAGGAATTTCATTTTCGTATGTTCATAGAAGAGAAAGAGTTATCTGAAATTTTAGATGGATCATTAAAGAAAAGGCAAAATGGAAGGTAAATAATGCTAGAGTTATTACTTGGATTTTGAATTTTGTAGAAGAAGATATTGCTTTGAGTCTAAGGTCATTTCATACTACTAGCACAATATGGGATCACCGTAAGAAAGTTTATTCACAAACAAATCAGGCTAGATAATTTGGAATTGAGTATGAAATTACTAGACTTTCTCAAGATGATAGAGATATAAGAACTTTTTTACTCTGAATTGTTGGGATTATGGACTGGATTAGATATGGTTTCTTTGAGTTTTGTTAAAAGTGTAGCCCATCAAGAGCTAAAGAAAGAAAGAGAGAGGAGTAGAGTGCTTTAATTCCTTATGAAACTCAAACCTGAGTTTGAGAATGCTAGGGCCAACATAATTAATTGAGGAATAATGGATATTGATTTAGTCCTGGGTGACCTTCTTTGCGAAGAGACCAGACTTCATACACAAGCTAATTGTAAAGACCCGCACTCACACACACATATAGACAGACACAGACACAGACACACTGCCAATTTAATCTTTGTTGGTCAATTGGTTAATAATAATTGGTTAATTAATTTTTCTCCTTCTGGTTTTTCTATGCATGACCTTCACAATGGGAAGGTGATCGGGAAGGGGTATAAACAAGGATAGTTATTGCACTTGGACTTAGTTTCTTAGGATAATAGATTTTGTTCTCCATTTTGCTGTTTCGTTTCTTCTTTAAATGATGTTTCGATTGCTAGTAAAAAGTGGTGTCTTTGGCATCGACGCCTTAGATATCCTCATGCTAGTAGACTAAAAAAAAAAAAAAAAATTCAATCCGGTGTTCTTCTGATTCAATTAAATGTTAATTATGATGTTTTAACATTAAATTATGGAGGTTTTGCTCTTGGTAAAGCTACCAAATTACCTTTTGTTCCTAGTTCCTCTAATGTTGATGCACGTTTTGATCTCATTCATGCTGATTTATGGGGGGCATCACAATCTTTGTCCTGTTTATTGATCATTACATACGTTTCACTTAGGTAATTTTCTTGCATGCTAAATCTGAACTTACCAATATAGCAAAATCTTTTGTTAATATGATTGAGACACAATTTGGCAAAATCATTAAAATCTTTCGATCTGACCTTGGGGGAGAATTTTGTTGTTCACAGCTTACCACCTTCTTTTAAGATAAGGGAATTTTGCGTTAATTCTCATGTCCTCAAACCCCAAAACAAAATGGCCTAGTTGAAAGAAAACATCGTCATGTTATTGAAATTGCTCGTACTCTTCTTCTTGAATCTCATGTCCCTCATAGTTTTTGGGTAGAAGCCATTCGTACAGCTTTTTTTTCTTGTCAATCGGCAACCCACACCTATGCTTGAAAACAAAACACCTTGGTTTTGCTTATATAAGAAATCAGCTACATATTCTCACCTTAAAGTATTCGGTTGTGTTTGTTTTGTCTTAAAGCTTTCACATAAACGAATAAAATTATCTCCTAAGGCTGCTAAATGTGTGTTTCTTGGTTATAGCGATAAGCATAAAGGCTATCTTGTTATGATTCCCAAGCAGGAAGAATGCACATCTCAAGTCATGTAATTTTTTTTTTTTGAAAATGTGTATTATTTTTCATCTCCTTCTGGAACACCAACATCTTCCATTAGAGAAGCAATAACATTTTTGCCTTCATTTTTCTAATGATCCCATTAATTTTGAGAACAATTTAGAAATTAACTATCCAGGTACAAGTGCAACTACATTGTCAATGCCCCAACTTGATCATCCTCCTAAAGGTCCAGTACCTATACAATCCCTATCTCCACCTCATTCTCCTCCACTTGAGCCACGTCGTTCTACTCATTCCAATTTTGGTTAGCTTCCAGACTGGTATAGTTATTCCCTTAAATGGTATGGTCCCTCCACTGCTTTTTTTTAGCACTCTTGATTTAATTTCCATACCTTCTAATTATAAACAAGTAGCAGAAATTGCATGTTGGAAAAATGCTATGGAAGAGGAAATTTTGGCTCTTGAGGCAAATCATACATTGGAATTAGTTCCAGCTCCATTTGATGTTTCATTAGTCAGTAATAAATGGATATACACTATCAAAATCAAACCTGATGGTTCTATTGATAGGTATAAGGCTAGATTAGTTGCTCAAGGATATACACAAGAATATGGTATTGACTATGAGGAGACCTATTCTCCTGTTGCTAAGATGACCACAGTTCGCACATTGATAGTTGTTGCTTCCACCAAAAGATGGCCTTTATATCATATGCACGTCAAAAATGCTTTTTTGCATGGAGACTTGAAAGAGACCATGTACATGAAACCACCACTAGGGTACCGACTCTCTAATCCAAATTTAGTATGTAAACTCCACAAGTCTCTTTATAAACTTAAATAAGCCCCTCGTGCATGGTTTGAAAAATTCTCCTCTACTATTAAGTTAACTGGGTTTCAACAGAGTTCACTCATTGTTTACCTCACATTCCTTTAATGGCATCATTGTTTTGCTAGTATATGTCGACAATATGGTTATTATAGGTGATGATCATCAAGGTATTAACAAGTTGAAGAAATTTCTTCAGTCCTCATTCCACATGAAGGATCCTGGAGATTTGTCTTATTTCTTGGGATTAGAGGTCTCTCAATTAGAGAATGGTATATATCTTAATCAAAACAGGTATACTGCAGATTTGATCCAGCTGGCTAATTTGCCCGACAACCAATCTTATGCTACTCCAATGGTGCTTAATCTTAAATTAACAAAGCATTCAGGTCAATCTTTGTCTGATCTTGCACTCTATAGACGTCTTATCGGCAGCCTCATATATCTTACATATACTTAATCTGATATTTCTTTTGTTGTCTAAGTAGTGAGTCAATTTTTTTCCAATCCTTGCAAGTTGCATCTTTCTGCTCTTCATCAAATCATTCGATATTTGAAAGATACCTTAGGAAGAGGTATATTTTTTCCTTCGACATCTTCTATGGAGCTTGTCGCATTTGCTGATGTTAATTATGCTGAGTGCCTTGATACGCGACATTCCACTAGTGGATGATGTGTTTCTTTTTTTAGCTCATCACCTATTTCATGGAAACACAAGAAGCAAGAATGAGTTACCAAGTCTTCAACTAAAGCAAAATATCGCTCCATGTCCTTTGTTAGTTTAGAAATAATATAGCTTCATTGACTTCTCTTAGATTTTGGCATTTGATTTGATAAGCCCACATCTCTCTATGGTGTTAATATTAGTGCTATTCGCATTGTAACTAATCATGTGCATCACGAACAAACAAAACATATAGAGGTGGATTGGCACTATATTCGTGAACTTGTGCAAGACCAAATTCTCCAGCTTCATCATGTGCCTTCTCAAGATCAAATTGCAGATTTGCTCACCAAATCTATGACATCTGCACGACACTAGTATCTTGTTTCCATATTGATGCTTGTGGACACCTAGCATCAATTTGAGGGGGGATGTCAATAGTAATATTGCCTTGATATTATTAGCTGGCCTCTGTAATTCATGGTCAACAGTAATATTGCCTTGATATTATTAACTGCCTCCTTAATTCATGGTCAACTCATTATTATTGCTTCCTTATTGTATTCCTATAATCATGAGATCAGTAAAAGGGAAGTATTCAAAATTCTACCAAATTTTGGTCTTCTTTTTATTATTTTCTTAAATCTGTATAATTATCAATTCTCAGTGGAAAAATTTGTGGAAATGGAGTGGAATGATTCTCGAGCATTTTGGCATGTGATTGTGCCTTATAAGAGTAATTAGGTGTGTGAGGGTATAAGTGAGCCTCATTATTTTCTAATAGAGGAGTAGATTAGATGGTATTACATGGAGTGTTAATTTGGTGTGTTGGGTGTACATGGACTCGTAAATATTTTCAGTAAGGGACTTAGTATAATTAGTCCCATTTTTGTACTATGTAATTAACACCTTCCTAATTTCATTAAATTACCTGAGTTAAATTTTGGGTCTAAATTTGTTCGTATTTTTACGACAATTAATTAATATTATTCTAATTATGTAACATCATATCAGGATATTTCAAAATTTTTTTATTTTAAAAAACATATAAATACACACACACATGATTAAAACAATAGATTTATGGGTTAATTATAAAAACGTTACCTATGTTTTGGCCTATTTGCAAACACATGATTCGTGTTAATTTTTTTAACAAATAGGTTACCCAAGTTTAATGGAAAAATGTCAATATCATTTCATAATTTTTAAGAACATGTGTCAATTCTCACCATTCTTAAAAAATTAGTTAAGTTTTTTCTTTAATTTTTTTGGGTTTTCAAAATAACTTTTAATATTTTATTTAGTAATGTTTTTTTGTTAAGTTAATTTTCTTAGACCAATAAGACACTAACACATGTCTTTTCGATAATATTTTATAATATCGATAATTTTACATGAAACTCAGTTCACCTATTTGTCAAAAAACAATAAAATAAATAACATAGGTAATGTATTCACAAATAGGTAAAACACATGTAAAGTTTTTATAATTAGTCCTAGATTTATTTATTTGGGATTAGATTGTCACCATTATTAACATATTTACTATATATGTTGGTTATAATTATTGGACAAGATGCTGGTAGTTAAATACATAATATATATGTATATAATATCATCCAAAAGTTGCTAACTATTTTAAGAGGTGCATCGTAAATGGTAAGCGTATGATAAAACGCACCACTTCAATAAAAGCTTCCAAATTATTAACATCAAATTGATTTGCAGATGCTTTAAAAAACGGTAAATAAGTTCATAAATTATTATCTTTATTTACAAATAATAGGTAGGTGTCTCTAAATAATTACAACATCATAACTTTTATCCTACAATCATAGTTATATCTTCAATATCTTTTTCTCTATTTTCAAATATATATAATCAATAAAAAAAGAATATATATATATGTGTGTGTGTGTGTTTATGCCTATGCATGTAAGATACCAAAAATCTCATCCCCTTAAAGTATAGATAAATAATGAAGGTAAATACTGTGTTTAATATCTGAATTGCAATCACTTTTATAAATGACTATGTGAATTTTAAATACATCAGTTTACAAGCTATTAATAAGAAAGGGACTCTCGAACCTGGTAGATCTCACTATAGAGACCACGGATGATGTGTATACCCCTAATTTTTAGGGTAATGTCAAGCTTAAACCCTAAACCAGAAAGTCAATCGGGAACCTTAAGTCCACATATCCTCAGAAAATGCTAGTGGTTTAGATCTGGTAACCCCATATTCTTAAACCAAGAAGTCGAAATATGAGTGAAGATTTTAGATTGGTTCGTAATAATATTAGGATGCTTAAAATTATCAGATTGGTAAGTTTTTGGCCTATTTCGAACTCGATCGGATGCAGACTTTGAAAAGAGTCTCCCGGGGCTCGGGATACCAAGAATATACCAATTGTACCGTTAGACTAGTAATTTCATAAGATTTCCAAATATACCAATTATATAATTTTTTAGTAACTAAAAAATATATGATATTGCGATTTTACTCGTATTTTCTTTACTACCAGTAGTTAATTTGTCTTCAATACTATTCATAGTACGATACTACACTATTCTACACTATTCACTATCTCTACTTTATTACTATTCATCTTTACAAACTACCATACTTTCTTCTATTTACTTTTTTCATTTCCCATACACATCTACTCATATCTACTTTACATATTATTACACTTAAATTACACAAAATAATAAAATAAGCCATTTTTCCCCCTAAAACCCCTCAAGGCCCGTGCTCCTTTCCCCCCTTTGTGATATTATCTCAATTTATTTTCTTTCATTTTAACCTCTCAAAAATTCACTCTCATTTTTCTGTAAATACCCCCTATTTCTTATGCTCTTTACACCACTTTTTGACCTAAAGATACTATGCCAAAATCTCTACACACAAATACTCTCTAATTTTTCTCTCCATCTTCTTCCTACAAACTCTTTCTCTTGTCAAGAACAAACCCCTCTCTACACAAACACAAATCATCTCCATGCAAGATCTACCACTAAAACACTTCTTATACACTTAAGCAACTACCCACATCTTCTTTCCATCTATTCTTCTTCTAGGTAATGAGCTTATTTCTTAAAGATCTTCCATGTCAAGTAGCCTTACATGGGATTAGTGTTGTTTCTTAGGTTGAAAAGCTAAAGAAACAACATTATGATCATATTTGGTTCATGTTCATGGAACTACCATCATACTCATATATATATATATATATATATCTTTCCTATATATTGCTTTTTCTTTATGCTCATATTGTTATTATACTTGTTTTTATATTGTTGCTTTTGGTATTTACATTTATGCACTTTTTCTTTCTTTCTTTTTTCTTTTGGGATGGAAACTTTTCCATATCCCGGGGGCTTAGTTCTCCCAATACTTGACCTACTTTATGCTATACATATACTTTTCTTCCTCTCTTCTTATTTTCTATTTATGCTCATAAATATAAATAATTCATGGACAAAATGTTATAATGCCAAAATAAGAGTAGGTTCTTAACCAAAATCTTTGATCTTAAGAAAATGACTAGATCTAGAAGCTTAACAAAGAAAGTTTTGAAAAACTTAGATATGAGATTATGATCTTGATCTCATAAAGAAACAAATGGTTTTTCTAAAATAAGAAGTTTTAAGACAAGATGAGGATGACTCAAGAAACAAGTTTTGGAAAGGGAAATAATTTTTCTCCTTCTTTAATGGGCCACAGCATTTCCAAAAATTCAAAGGAAAAATTAAAAAAAAAAGTTCAAAGTGTATGATTTGATAAAAGAAGTGTCTTTCAAAATGAAATAAAAGAGATCTTAAAAGTTTGCAAAGGAGAAATATAAATCTTACTTTTACAAACATAAAAAAATCACACCATATAAGTGTTGTTAGAACAAAGAACTTTGCATAAACTTTAGTGATATAGATATAGGAATTTTTACCCTCAAGACTTAAAAATAATGATCCTTGATTCTACAAAATTTTCTTAAGAAGATTAAGACCAAGAAATCTTGTAAAACACTTTCAAGAAATAAGTAAGTTTTTCAAAGCTAGGAAGAATGGATCTAGAAGCCATCTAGGAGATATTTAAGAGATTAATGATAAAAACAAGCTAGTATATGAAAGATGATATATTTTTTTAATAAACTCCAAGAGTAAAATAATAGAATGAACATAGAGGAATAATCTTTTAAAGAAATCATGGTTTACTTAGAAATTTTTCAAAAAACCAAGCTTGGGAAATTAATGTCTTGCAAACTCCATAAAACATTGTTTGAATACATAATAAAATAGATTAATCATCAACACATCAATCATTCATGATATTGAGTTATATATGTATATAAAAGAGTTTCTCAAGATATATGGATAGCTAACTATCTATCAAACCTTTTGGATGATGTTTGATGTGAATCTAAAACTTGATTTGTGGACTGGGAATTTCGTGTAACATTCTGTACCTTACTGTTCTTGACCCAAATGACCTTTCATGATGAAAATAACATTAGAAATGGATAGCTCTCGTTGAATAGGTAGAAATCGGTATATAATATGCGAAATTCCGAGTTAAAATGACCAAATTATAGCCATTTTAAGTTGAAATTTCTTTCTAGGCGAACTTTGACGAACTTATTAGAATAGAATTTATAAGTTTTATTTAAATTTCATAGAAATACTCATTGGAGCTATTTCTTTTGTTAGGTGACTTGGGAGACGGATTAGAACTTCCCGAGGATTATTACGATTAAGAGAAATTTCGTGCCATGGCAAAGTGAGTTCACTTTCTTTAAATTACATGCTTATGATTTTGCTTGTAACGATAGTGGCATTAGAATTAGGACAAGATAAAATGGGAATGTGCATGTGAGTTCTCCTTGGTTGAATTGATGCTAAGTATATCGAAATGGGAATTGCTATAAATATTTGTATGATTTAGTATAGAATTGAAGTGTCTGAAATTTCTATGGTCGCATATAATTCACTTAAATAATATGCCATGACCATATAACTAAATTGTCCATGCATAAAATATGTTGAGCCACATTGCAATCATTTTATACCTTTATAGGAAAAAGGCATAATAGTTAAGCAACGGGTGGGCCTGAAAACTCGGTTATCGGCGTGGGGTCGCCTAAATTAAAATAAAAGTGGAGTAGGCACTTGAATCAACTACCTAATTAACGAGTGGGTGGGCACCTGAAACAATCACTAAATAAATGAGAGAAAAATTGAAATCTATGGTCGTATGAGCCTGAAATACCTAACCCCGAATGGAAGGCGTAAATCTATTTAACATAGGACTCCCGAAAAGTCTTATGTGTTGTATGCTCATGTGCTTTGCATTTCATATGATTGTTTAATATAACTTGTTTGCCTTATTGTTTGATTGAGTAGTTAATTTTGGGAAGTGAAACTTACTAAGCCCGCAAGTTTATTCCCTCATAGTTTCTTGTTGCAGTACGATTATTTATGGCTATTCCCAAGAGGCCACTTTTATCAGGTACAGTTCTTTTTGGAAATTAAGGAGCTTTTTGGAGAAGTGGAGACCTAGATGTTAGGCATAGACTTCTAATTGAATCTCTTTAGTTATTCATGCATTGCAAAGAGACATTTTGTGGACTTTAAAGACTCTTATTATTTTGATGGGGTATGCCCCTTAGATCTTTGTAATAGACTAAATTTGAGTATAACTGTTATGACTTATATTCTTATTGCTTATGTATGTCTTCTTAAGCTATTTCGATTCAAAGTAAAGTTCCCTACATGGTGAAAGTAAGCCTTACGCCTGGTGTCTAAACTCATGAGATGATTAAGGTTGTCATACTTGAGTTTAAATATCGAGTGTAGTGGACTGTCACGTTTAGGATACCCTTTGGGGCGTGACATGATGGTACTAGGCTACAGCACTATTAGGCTACAATGCTATTGGCAATTATTAATTATTTTAGCTCAGTTATAATACTTGAACTATGTAGTTACTTGCAAAATTAAACAATTTCCAAGTAATTAACTACAAAATTGGACAAAATTTAAATGTCAAATTGCTAAATTTCTATTAATTATTTATGAAAATTGATAAAGTTTATGTATTTAATGTGATATTTACCCAATTAAATATATAGCCATTTCATATGGTTAAAAATTAGAAAATGTAGGAAATTATAAATATATAATGCGCCTTTTTTAAAGACATGAAATGTGTCCTACCACTTTATTAATACTATTAACAACCATTACTATATAAAAAAGGACCTAAGCTTTTGTAAAATATGTAATTTGGAACTTGAACTTTGAAATTTACTAATTTAGTACATAAAAAATTTTTCTTGTGCATCAACACTATCTTTGTCATGTAGTAATATAGTATGATGGTACGGAGGTACTATTGGTGTAAACGAAAAGTTTTTTCAAGTATTAAATTAATCGGCTTTGAAGTTTAGTTACCTAATTATATATTTTGTCAAAGTTTGAGTATCATTCGCAACATTAATCTTAGATAAGAAAAAAATATTCTTAAAAATTATTTGTAGTTAAGAAAAGTACATACATAAAATCTTTTATAAAAAAAAAAGAAGATAATTTTCTACTAACATTTAAAACATCAAAAGTAGTCTCAATTTTTTAAATAGGGTTAACGTAATTAATGATACATAAACTTTAATAAATATGCAATTAAGTATTTAAACTTTGAAATTAATTAATTCAATACCTTAAAGAATTTTTCACGTGTATGCTAAAGAAATTGAAGACCTGATGGCCCCATTATATATATATTGGACTAGTTGCCTTTGAAGAGAGAAACTTAAGAAGATTGAATTATATATCTGATGTAGTTGAACGTCTTTTATGTTGATAGGCTATGGTGCTGTAAATGATTTAAAAAAAAAAAAAAAGGGAAAATAAGTGAAATAGAAGAACGAAAAATGGAAGGTTTACTGATGAAGACGTGCATGGCATATGAGCATAAATAAAAATTCAGGCATACACACATGATTAATTCGGTCGCTGAAGGTTTTGCAAGATTCAGAAAAGTCGCCGTCTGTATCCTTTGAATGACTTAGTACGAGGAAATATGGAATAATATTGACAAAAGATTTATGCCAGGTACTCGTGGTGCACGAATGAAGTGATAAGAAATAAGTTGTAGAATATTACATATAAAGGCATGTATGCATACATATATATAGCAATAGTCTTACAGGTTAATTGTTTCTCTTCTGGTTTTTCATATAAGAGTACTATGTTTGGATTCCTCTCCCCCTCCCTGTTATAATTGGAAAAAAAAAGTGTATATATATATATATAAAGAAAGAAAAAGGAGTTATCATAATTGATGATGACACGTTACTAAAAGCTTGGTGTTGGATATTTGTTTTGAGGGCATTTAAAAGGTGGACAACATCTTAATGGATTATGCTTTGAGGACTTCCTATAAGAAGCAGTGTTGTCAAAACTGGACCGATCCAGATGGTTTGATATGATTTAATTGGAACCGGCCTTAGAAACGGGTCAATCAGTGCTAGAAGCCCATTTTTGCACTGAACCGGATAGATTTGATGGACTCAACCTGTTCAATCGTGAACAAGTTGACTCGGTTGGGTCAAACAGGTCTGGATGCACCACCTTAAAAAAAAAAAAAAAAAGGGAAAGAAAACCTAAAGTTCACTACTTATTCTTATATGGGTTGCGTGTGTAGTGTGTTCTGTGTTTTTGAGTTAGGTTTAAGACATTCATCGCTACTGTCGATGTTCTTTAATGCTCGGTGGTGTTTGCCACAATAGACAGTGGTTAGGTGATTAAAAAAAAAGAGACGAGGCTTTGGTTTGGTTTGCGGTGGTTTGTTTTGCTTAGTTTTGGTGTGATTTGTTGTGGATTGAGGCGTGTTTTTGTGGCTCGTAATGGCTCTGTTTGTGCCCCAAACTTTCAGGTGATGGAAGTGAGATGGTTTTCGTATTAGGAGTTTCAGGCGATGGCTGAAAATGGGTTTTTTTTTTTTTTTTTTTTTTTTTTTTTTTTTTTTATTAAAGTAAAGCTGGAATTTGGTAAAAGAAATGGATCGTGGGATGATTTGCTTTCACATGGCTGCATATTTAATATTTATATCACATGGGTACATATTTAATGGGATGATTTGCTTTCACATGCGACGTGGTAATTTTTTAAATTTTTATTGTCAATTCAAATATTAAATTCTTGACTTTGATATGATTTTTTTGTGTCATCACTTATCTCTATCTGCTTATGCACACTAGCACACTGGCCACTCTGCACCATGAGAAGTTGAAGTACTTATATATTTTTAAATTAATTACATATCTCGAGAAAGAGAGTTTTTTTTTTTTTTTTTTAACCAATTAGATATATGGACATTGCTAGACAAAGAAAGAGTTTTTTGTAATCGGTTATTTTATATAATATAACATAAGTGAGAAATCGATCAAATCTAGTTATCCCATTAGGTGTTTATATACTATTAACTATAAATTTGACGAAAAAGATTACATATATTGATAGGATCAGTATTTTTAATTATGTGTTAATGCACAATTACAATATATTAGTTAGAACTTAGAAGTACAATTTCCATAATCCTTATGTTTTTATTTATTTTTGAACTCTTAAATATAATTGAATAAAAATTTTAAATTTAATAAATTTATTTATAACCTTTAAAAGTTATAAATGATGATCTAAATCTTCCAATCCATTTCATAAATTTTAATAATTTCTAGCTTTTAGTAAAATGTAACTTAAATTTTTATTTTTCATTGATCCCGATTGGATCCCCGATTGAATCCTGTTCGACTCCTCAATCCTTGATCTCTTAGCATGTCTGGGTCAATTCTCAGCACATTCTGACAACATTGATAAAAAGTGATTATGGATAATGTGTAATACAAATATATTTAAGAAAAGGCAGCCCAGATATGGATTTTAGAAAAAAAAAAAAAAAATTACTCACCGATATGCCATACGACTACGTCGTATACCATTTATATTATGTGGAAAAGATGAACATATGAAAACCAGCATTGCAAGATATTCTTTTTAAATTGGGATGATGGCCAACAAATTTAGCAACGCTTCAGTCATATGTTGACAAGTATTACTGTCGTTCCCTCCACCGAAGTTGAAGCATAAAAAATCAAGCGATCAGAGCATCTATTGTAATTCCCCATATTTATGATGAACTCAATTCTTGATAATTGCCCAATTAGACGATAAATTTTTACTTAATATTGAGAATATATATATATTTTTGGCCCAAATATTGGGAAAATATTTTGAAAAACCACTTTCAATTTTTTTTAGGAAAATTAAATTCCGACAATTACTAATATACGTAATAGAAGACATAGTCAGAAGGACAATAATATAAGTTCAATATTAAATGATCTTTTTGAATAAGTAACTATATATCAATAAAATTATGTAATGTATAAGTTACAAACCCCGAACTATTGGGATCAAAGCAAACGAGGGCAGAGAAATAACTCGTAGAATGCTAATAAAAGAGAAACTTTAATAAAAAAATATGTATAATACGTAATTAGATCCTTTACAATAGAATTACAGTTTAATTATACTACAACTATATACGGTGATTAATTATAGTACATGAATCATATTATTGAAAGATTAAATTATACATAATCAAAATACTAAGTAGTAAAACCGTATATTGCTAGGAGAAAAGGAAAACTTGATAATGTTTACTAAAGCTATAGGCTTGACCACAGCAAAGGAATGATATCTGGCTTTGAAATATAGGAAAATTTTGTTGCTTCCGAGATATTTAGACTAATAGATCATAATAATTGTCATTACCCTTACATGTGTGTGTATATATATACATATAGTCATATAATAATAACAATGTTTTATAAAAAAAAAAAAATGAATGAAAAGTAGAAAGGCAAGGTTCAGAACAAAGACACAGAAAAAGGCAAAAGAAAGGCACGGACAAACTGGAAAGGAGATAGGAGGAGAAAAACTAGGAAGACAAAGGAGAAAACCAACACAAAAAATGCAGAAGGAAACAGGACAAAGGCAAAAGAAAAAGAAATCACTGGAGTTATTGTTTAGCACTGTGGCATAGGTCACTGTAGCAGCTTTTTAGGGTACTGTAACACTTTTTAATTGTAGCAGTAGGTTTGTGTTTACTATAGCAGTAGGTCACTATAGCACTTTTTACTATTATATGCTGCAAAAATTTCTCTATAAAAAGCGAGCAAGGCTCAGGCTTAAGAGAGGGAGAAAATATTAGAGAGTATTTGAGTGTTTTGTGAGTGATATTTCTAAGTGTTTTGGTTCTATAAGAGTATCCTTGTAACATACTTCCACCATATTCAATAAAGATTTTGTAAGTTTCCCTTAACCATGTGCGGTTAATTTTCCTTTTAAGGTATAAAGGTAACCATGCTCTAAAACCTTATTAGGGTTTTGAATCATTTGATAAAGTTTTATAGCATGGATAAACAGATTAAGGCACTATACTTGGATAGTAAAGCTCTGGTTCCTTCAGAGATTATACCAAAAGGGCCGGCTTAAGGACCCTTTGATAATATCGTTTAAGGAAGAGTTTGTCATGTTTTGATCTCATGGGTTGTGGCGTAGGCATAATGTGCATTCTCTAAAGAAAACATTGCTCCACTGATCAACTATCCTTGCTTTAATTATTTACCCCTACCCTGAAGTCTTTTCTCGTGACATAGAGATCTTTCTTTATGGTATCAAAATGAATGAAATGAAGGGTCTGTTTCTTTAGCTTTTCTGAACAGATACAAACACTTTTTTCAAACTTTTTTTTTTAACAAATTATTTATTAAGAAATAGATATAGATAAAAAACAAAGTTGGTAGTTCTCATGAAAATATCAAATAGATCAAATATATATAAAATATAAATATAAATTGAATAAATTTATATGTATCGTTTTGATACAGATACAGATACAGATGAAAAAACGAGCAATCCAAACAGACCCAAACAAAGGCAAGGTTCAGAACAAAGGCATAGGAAAAAGGCAAAAGAAAGGCACATGCAAACATGAAAGGAGACATGAGAAGAAAAACCAGGAAGACAAAGGAGAAACCAAACACGAAAAATGCGAAAGGAAACAGGACAAATGTAGAAAAAGAAATCACGAGCGTTACTATTCAGTAATGTAGCATAGGTCACTGTAGCAACTTTTTGGGGTACTGTAACACTTTTTATTGTAGTAGTATGTTATTGTTTTACTGTAGCAGTAGGTCA